>VCAU01000102.1:0-124309 GCA_015844325.1 Aspergillus nanangensis | reverse complement strand
CCCCCCCCCCCCACTTACCATATGTGGGATTTAGAGGATTTTCTGCGGGATGTGATCATTCAACAGCTGTTAGCGGGCAGGTGAATCTCCAAGGATCGTAATAGTCACACAGCTGGATACTTACGCTGCTGCTCGGAAGGATATGTCAGCGAGATGCCCAGCATATTCATTCCGTTCGCCTGTTGGTCATCCGTCCAAGCCCCCAGGAAGTTCACTAATAATCGCTGGAGGGTCGGATTATTCGTCTTCCATGTCGCCCAGTTGATCGCCTGACCGGTGGTTGGATCGATGCCAAAAGTCGATTCTTCGTTGTTGATGTAATTCCAGTCCGCATCTGCCTTGTCAGCTACCTCATGAGAGATTACTTTCAGCAGTGGAATCTCGTACTGGTAATGTCTGCATAGAGACCAGTGATGGAGTAGTCGGTGGGAACCATATACTGATGGTCAATGAACTGCTGCTGGCCCTTAACCAGATTGTCATAGGGAGCATTGAGGATTTTGACATCTACCACCAACTTCCAACCCATAAGGTCCGCAGCTAAAGTCTTCTCATGATTTTGAAGCGTCCCATCTTTGAAGCTGGGGAAATGGAGTTAGTGAGTTAGAAACCAGCGCCATGGAGTTGAATTTGACCCGTGTCACCTGATGCAGTAATGACAATCTAGGCCATTCTGGATATCCCCAGTGATGAAAATCTCGCAGGGCGACAACGTCCCCTTCAGCTCGCCGATGTTTGGGTCGCCAGAACCTTCGCCTCCCACGTGGATGTTCTGGGCGTCAGGATACTGCGCAAATAGGCTCGCCCAACTCTGGTTAATTATCTGACAGCTCAGGGCCAGAACCATGTCGTAGTATTCGGGTTCTACGGTGGTCGTTGTCGTCTGCAGACGAGAGTCCTGGTCCTTGGAGGGCATGATGCGTGGGATTGATTGTGGTGCAGGGAAGAGATGGATGGTAGACTGACTGAATGAGCTGAATGAGCTGAATGAGCCAGATGTAGATGGCAAGTGATATCGGTGTCTGGGCTCCCATTTATAGACAACGAGGGTTAAATAGTGATGAGCAACTTTGCCATCGTCAGCTGAACTTGCATGGATTCGTGGGAGTTTCATTAAGGTATCGTATGGCCGGATACAATACTGGTTTGGTGTATTTGGAATACCTAAAATACCGCCAATACCTCTACGGTATGGAACGGTATTTGGGAACCTTATCTATTTGGTTCTTCCTAGCCCTAATGATTAACATCATCGATAACTTAAGACTAGTAATCATGAAAGTCGACTACAACCCTGCATGGTTTACAACGTTCACTCCCAGCCGCCCCAGGAGACTTTCACATCCCCAGCCATCACTGTCGGTCGGAAAAGGGGCTCGGAAACGGCCATCATGCTTTCCAGTACTGCGGCCGTAGGAGATCATGCGGCCTTCTGGATATTTCCGCGTGTTGCCCGCATCCTCCGCCAGCCACGCGTTGAGAGCCAAAATCTCACCACAGGCACCGCGTCGATGCACCGTACGCTCAGGTTCATCGCTGGTCTCTCTTCGTGGCCTACTAATAAGCTGTGCGAGATTGGCATCGCCATATGTGAAGTCCCGCGGCAGCGCTGGTCCAGAGACACGCTTGAGCGAGGACGCAAAGTGGACCGTCTCCCCTTGGCCCACAGCGAATGCAGAGAGGACACTGGGCATCGACGAAAACCGCCTTCCCGCTTCAAATTCCCACGTCCCCCGACCCCAGGTCGCGTCGTCTCCCGTCGCCTCGCGGTACTCGACGATTCGTTCCTCGAGCCCGGTTCCCTCTGTCTGCACTCGGAGCCTGCCGTACTCGGCGGCCATCTCATTGTACGCCCTCGCTGCCAGGCTACCCAGCTCACTGTCCGTCACGGGGTCGGAGAAGTAAGCTACGCCGCCCCAGTAGTGGTAAGAAGTTGGGCCAGCCGAACTGTCTGCCCCGGGGTTGAACTGAACCACCTTTCGTGACACCCCAAGGCGTTCTCCGGTCGGGTAGTCTGGTGGCCCGGAAATGTTGTCGGGCAGAAGAGGGAGTTTGTACTTGCGCACTTTTTTACCGCTGCTACTGCCGACAGCGCTGCTAGAGGAGCTGCTAGAAGAACTACTAACAGCACTACTAGCATTACTACCTCCCCTGTTATTCCCGCCCCCTCGGGAACCTCCTCGCCCTCTTCCTCTTCCTCCTCCAGCTCCTCCTCCTACTCCGCCTCCTCCTCTGCCTCCTCCTCTACCTCCTCCTCTACCTCCTCCCCGTCCTCCTCCTCCTCCTCGCCCTCCCCCCCTTCCTCTGGACCCTCCTCGACCTCGTCCCCGACCAGAAGTACCTGTAGGGTCGAAGAAGTTAACCGGGTCGTTGCCCACGTAGCAATACACATTGAGCCCATCTTGCACCCCAAGGTGGTCTGGCGAAGTCCATCGGCCAAGCCAAGCGGCGTAGTACCGTGCCTGACAGTAGAAGAACCCTGTCTCTTGTGTGTCGCGTGGGTAGCCAGCGAACCGATATTTGGCCGGCGCATCCACATCATTTGTGACCGCCCGGAAGGTTGTCGCCCCGTGCGGCGAGTACTCTTCCAAGGATATAACCTGTCCGTGGTCGTCGACCTCGAGGCCATCGTCGATTTGATACCGGATCAGGCTTAAGGCCACCAGGTGGGGGGACAGGCCGTGTAAGCCCGTCGTGACATCCTCCACGAGGGCGACAGATGTGGAACCTCCAGCTCGGATCTGGATGGTGTTCTTTGTCGATTTGACCGAGTCTGTGCCGGTATACTCGCGATGGATTTCGTAGCCACTCAGCACACCGAGGGTGTATGTTTCTCGCAGTTTGCGGCTGTCTTGCTCCGCCGTGTCTTGGGCTCTCTCGGTGACTTTGCGAACCCGCGCCCCTGATGCATCGTAGACATACCATGTTGTTTCTGGGACGCCCTGGTTGACACGCTGCGACGTACTGACGCTCAACCGCTCCAGATAGTCCCAGGACAGTCTCACGATGCCAGGCATCGAGGTCATACAACCCCCGCTGTCGTAGGTGTACTGCTCCTCCTGCCCGCGCACCGTACTTCGGCTCAGCCGATTGTTCATGACAGGCGTAGAGCGAGAAGAATTGACTAGAAGGCTCTGTTGCTCGTAGAAATAGTCCCGAGTCCATCCGGACACCTTGCTGTCGCTGGCTTCGTGCTTCAGAGAGGTGATATTCCCAGCGTCATCATATGCAAACGTTTCACTGTAATTGCACATCTGACGCCCTTCGCCGGGCACTGTGGTTTGACCAGAGTACCTAGGTCCATATGGAGTCAGGTTTGACGTCTGTGCATTGGTTTGTTCACGACCAGTGGCGACCACTAGCTGTCCCAGCGCATCGTAGGTGTAGTCGTTCACCGGGCGTACGATCCCATTGCGAAAGAAAACGTCCTGCTGTGCTGCGTCTTCTCGATATACCTGCCGGTCCAGACAGTCGTACGTATATTGAAGATCACGCAGAGTCTGGCCACCGGTTTTCCAGGTTTTCTGTTGTACTTCGGCAAGGGTCAACGGATCATACACGTACTTCGTCTGGAGTCCATTGCCATATGTCACCTGCACTCGCTGGCCTGCTGCATTGTAGGATATGTCACTGATATAAGTGCTGGAAGTCGTCGGGTTCGCCGGGCGAGCCAGAGACACTGACTTGAGGAAGCCACATACATTATATGTCTGCCGGGTGACGCTACCATCCGCGCCAGTGACACGCACCGGCCGGCCACAGGCATCGTACTCGGCCTGTTAGACATACACGCCTTCTTCGAGGGTCGGCTTTGTAGTTGCCGACCAATCCAGCACTGCTTTGTAGTCCGAGGCAAACTGAGTCTGATGGGTAATGCAATTGCCCTTGAAATCGAAGGTGATGTTCATTGACATGCCCGCTTGGTCCTGGGTGCAATACAGCTGGTTGCGTAGATTATTGCTGGCGGCGTTCGGCTGCGTTTCACCGTACTCGTTCGTGATAATGAGATGCTCGGGCACACCTGCCGACGGTACTCCCTGAAGGAAGGTCTTGACGACTCGGCCGATGCCATCATACTCGAGGCGCATACGGTTCGTGGCCTTACTATCATCTGGTTGAAGCCGCCAGCGCAGCCACTCTCTACCGAGGGCATCCGGGCAGAGCCACGTTGGACCGCCGTCCATATCAGCTTCATATAAACCACGTCCGCAGAGGTCCCGCTGGCTTCGCATGACTTCGCGGCCCATACTATCAAACGCCGCCGTCGCGTTCCCCGCCACATCAAGCTGTAATCGTGATGCCTGGCGTACCGGTGATCCATCGGCACTGACCCAGCCGATTGTGCGTCCAGCAGCATCGACATGTTCCAGATCAGGGGTGTTGCTATACACCTGGGACTTCTGCGCTGTAGCCTGGTTTTGGGGCGATGCAGTACTGGCACTGTGAGTTGTATACCATGTGGGCAAGTAACGATGTGAGTCCATCACGGCTGCCACAAGGCTACCAACCTCTTCATCACCGGCGAGGTCGGGTATAAGAACAAGGTCTCCGGCGTCGCGCTCCTTAACCATCCACGCATCGAACGTAGTAACGTGCCAGGTATCATCCGGGCTCAGCGTAGCGACGGCTCGGTCCAGTACATCGTAAATAGTTATCGAGCAGGCTGGGAGGTTTGAGACAGAGCCTCTGGAACAGTATTGATGATCCAACTCTAGCGAGGGCAAAAATGTAACCATGGATCTATTTGCCAGAGTACTGGAGATACTCCAGCCCTCTCGTCTCCACACAGCAGTACCAGCATCGTCTGAATGGAGGGCATAGGACTGGATCGCGTGTCCCCGACCATCGAAATAGGTAATCGAGATCGAAATCTGCACCGCCCCTTGCGGCGATAACGAAGAGGCATGCTTGTCGCGTCGAAGTTCGGCCTCGAAAACCGGGGTATCTGTCCCCCATTTTCGATTATAGATGTGGAGCCAAGTTGCGGAGCCTAAGAGATTCGGCGCCGTTTTAACCGGATCCGCAAGGAAAGATAAAATGTCTTCCGGGCTGAGGATAGCGGAAAAGTTATCAAGAGAGTCTCCGAGACCCTCGCCAGGCTTCCCTTGTGCTGCTGCACCAACGGTACAGCCAAAGCTGTCGTAGGCGACCAACACGCGATTTCCGTTTGCATTCACAATCACCGTCGGCTGGAGAGTGGTATATTCCGCCTGGCACGAGTTGACATTACCCACGCTGTCCAAAACACTGGTAGCCAGAAGAGTGTACTGGTCCACTTTTTGCTCACTAAAATGGCCATACGGATCAACGGTAAATCCAGGGATGTAGAATTGGGAGCGGGCGGCATGCAACTCAGCCGTGGGATCTTCCGATGCACTGGGGCCGCAGAATCGAAGCTGCGCACTGGGAATCCACCAGCTTCCGTTCTTGTCAAGATCCACATATGCGCCATCTTGCGCCGACCAGCCGCTGTGCAAAGATCCGGCATCTTGACTGTCACCGAAGACCTCCTTGACGAGTCCTGGGGTCACCGATAACGTATACGTCTGATCAAGTGTTGAGTACGGTTCCACCTGGCCAAGTCCCAGCTGTCGCGTCATGTCAGCGGAGCGGTAGTACGTGCGACTTGTTGAGAGGAGCACTTTGTACGTGTCCGATCCCGAGATACTGGGGCCGGGATCCAGTTCATAGGGGGTCTCGATGGCCCGAGTGAAGAATGCACATTCATTCGCGGCCAGCATATCGTACGAGAACAGCAATGCTGGGGGCGAAGGAGACTGTGTCCCAGCACCGCGCAGGCGATAGTGACGCTCTTCGGCGCCAAGGGGCAGGAAGACAGCGTCCTGCTCATCTACGGCATTGGTATAGGTATGTTCCACATACTCCAGAATAGTTTCCTGCTGTGCGGCCTTGACGTTCTCGTCCAGGTCCCCTGGAGGGTTGATTCGTCCATATTGAATCGAGGCTGCTCTGGTGCACTGCCAGTATGAATTCGTCGCGAGATATATCTGATGGTCGATTCTGGCGTCGGCGAAGTCTACATTACCTTCGTAGGAGATCTGGAGAGATTCTCGATCCAGCACTCGATATCGTCCATGGGGCTCTTCATACACTATATCGTCTTCGTTGGGATCTATGGGCTGAATGCCTTGTTCCATCACCACGGTGTAGCTACACTGGTGCACTACCAAAGGGACGGCAGAGGCTGAGCTACCATCTCCTGCATAGACCTCACTTCGTAGACTCTGGCCCTTCATTGCCCGCATCGCCTCTCGGATCTCAGCCGGAGTGGTCGCATTGGCGGGCATAGTGCAGGGCTGTAGCTGCGGGATGAGCTCGTTAGGGCTACATTTAATGTCGGAGGAGAAGGCGCTCGAGCCGGTATGGAACCAAGTACGTGTGTATCTCGGGGGCGCCACCAACCTCGCCAGTGCTGGTCCAGTAGCCAGATCCTCGCTTTCCCAGGTATCTACGGAGCCAAAACCATGGAACTCGCGTTCGTCGGGGTCGTAGTAGCCATCGTGGTAGGCGTAGCGGGTGAATGTCTTCGTCTCAGCCACCCGATCCACCGTACTCTGATTTGCAACACATACCACGGGGAATGGAAGTCGTGTACTCCACGGTCGTCCATTCCGCTCGTCCTGGAGGTAGAACTGTGTCGATGGAGCATACTCCAGGGCAGCCTCTGCTCCAGCCCCGTTATCAAACCAGGTGAGTAGCCGTGGCCGTGTCTCCCCCATGACCTCAAGGTAGTAAAGACGTGCTGGGCCCGCGCCAGCAGTTTGCTCGAGTGTCCAACACAGACAGGGTAGACCACGACCCAGGATATCTACGACTTCAATACTGGCCAGGAGGGCGAGGTCCGGGACCGCAGGCAGGAAGACGGCGTCGGTCCAACTGTTGCCATACTCGCTGAAGTATATGGCAGCGCCACCCCCCGGAATGAAGTAAACCAGATCGGCACATCCCGATCCATCTACATCGATCAGTCGAACTCTCGATACGTTGAAGTCAGTGGTGGACCCAAGCTCAGGCATATTGTCCATGCGCACCATCGGCCCGAATCGCCCGTGGCCAAGGTTGGGCCAGTAGACAAGATCACCGGCGCGGACATGGACTGCATCTGTGAGGCCGTCGCCTGTCATATCCGCTAATAATATGGCTGCTGTTAATCCTTCATCCCGAGGGACAAATGGCCCCGGGTTAGTCCGTGCGGCAGCGAAGCCATCCAGGCCCAGTGACGGATACCAACGCAGACGCCCGGACGAATACTGCATGAACTGGACCTGATCCATCCGTCCACTTCCAGCAAGGTCCATGGAGATGCTGTCCGCGTCGTCGCTATTCATGTCTGTCGGCACGCTCGGGAGCAGGGTCCAGGGGCTCCAGCCCCCGTCTTCATTTGACGTAGTACGTTCGGAATACCCAGGGACCCCATACCGCGGGCTAGTACGAGCGAACTGGAGGTTTTCATCTGCTGCCAGGGACGCGAAGAACCCACCAGGCTGTAGCAAGGCGCTTGGAACATCGACCAACCGTCGCGGGGGTGCGAAGCTAGCTGCCTGCGAGTCTGAGTCTCGCGCCGCATATAGGCCCATTCCCCGCCGGACAGCTCAGCAAACAGCCCCGGAGAGCCCTCCCCGTCCAGATCAAGCCATTGGGTGCGGTTCCCGTTGCCGGTGGTCCGTGGCAGATCTGGAAATTGTGATGTGTCCACCATCACCGGCTGTGGTCCTTCTCCACTGGCGTCTGATGCATCAGGGCGTACTGATGGCTGACTATATCGTAACTGCAGGGTGGGCAGAGTTTCATCGGTATAGTGGAAACCGGATTGATCAGACACGAGCCGATGTCCGTGGCGTGTCACAGCAACGAGCGTTGTCCCCGTCGATGCGACATTGTAATCTAGCACGGTCGACGATACGAGACACTCGTCTAGGCCCTGCTCAGGAAACTGGTGGAAGACCAGCACCCGGCGACACAGTCGATACGTACGCACCTCGAATCCCGCGACAGACGAAGAAAAGGGATCACTCCTGGCAGGCCACGGGACCGCCTCGCCAGGTGTCGGCATGTTGATATCGTGTTCGCCGTAGTCGAAAACCACTTGGAACAAATACTCGCTCGCCGCCGCTGGCATGGGCTGCACAGCCCATGTACTGGCGTCTCGGTTCGCCGTCCGGTTACCATAACAGAATGCCTTCAGATACCTCCCTGCCGTCCGGCTCTTGGCTGTCCGGCCCTGCTCATGCGCACAGTCGAGGTCGACATTCGTCGAGTCCTCCGCCTTGTAGCGGTAGATGCTACAATCGCCCTTGAGATCGTACATCTGATCCACGAGCCAGGTGAAGACCCGCTGGGGACCATCTGGGTCGCAGATACGAGACTCCGCCGTCTTGCCGTAGACCGTGGTGAAGCCCGTTGCGGAGATCGTGCGCCAAAACTCGTCGTCCGACTGGGTCGGATTGGTCCATCGTTCAATTCGCGCCCAGGAGTCCCCCTTCTGCACTCGGGGTCCATACCGTCGCACGAGGTAGCCGTCGTCTGTTGTCGTCGGACCGTCCAGCGCGACTAGATCCTCGGCGCCGGCGAGAATGAACACGTCCGCATCGTCGTTGCGGGGCACATGCCGGCTGCTCTTCCGCGAGATAGAGAGGGTGGTCAGAGACCAACCTATGCCCACCGGACTGTTCCCCGAGTGGGAGTTGTAGGTTAATTCTACACTGGGGGTGGTGCTGGCATCGCGCCCAGCAGAGACGTGGATGGGGATCGAGAGCGAAACGGCGCCGGTTGCTGCCTCGACTCGCAGCGGTGATGCGGTCTGCTGGGTTGCCTGTCGTCCAAAGTCCCCTGGTGAGGAATTTGCCAACCCGGCGGGCAGGAATGAATTTGCGGTCGTGCTGGGTGTTGCGGATGCTTGTTCTGGTGCTTGCGGTCCTCCAGAATACCACCGCGTATCGAATGGGGTTTGTCGCGACATGACTACAGAGCATATGTATATATATCGGATTCAGTTGGTGGTGAGTTGGTGTTCGAGGTTGTTGTTTTCGCGAGTGGGTTACTTTGGATATGTTTGTATATCTGTATATATATATATATATATATAATAGGTACTTCGCAGAAGATGCAACATTCAACGTCGAGTCGACTACATCAGAGGGCTTTCCGCTCTCCATGAGAACTACCACGGCATCATCTCACCACCAGGCTAAGTCAGCACTGTCTTCTTAACAGCTGCTGTGAACTACTTGCAATAGAGGCGTAACAATTGTAACCAAAAATACACCCCATGTAACTTCGTATTAGGCTGACATTAACCATCCCATTGGCTCGCTAGAAAAACCACTTCTCCTCTTGTCGACAGGATTCAGCCAACGGACGCTAAAACTCAAGGCGAAACTTGCTATTGAACGAAGCAGGCGAGGTGAGCCTGCTCGCACTGGCGCTGGATCTGTTGCAGCGAACTGTTATGCCAATGGCCGAGCCCGGGGCTGGGCCAGAACTCCACTTCCTGCAGCGAAGGGAGGTCAGTCTCACAGTGCGCCACAAACTCCGCCACGAGCCCCCGGAGCCGATCGTCGTTCCACTCGTAGGTGCACTGGGCCGCCAGATCATCGGTGACGCCGAGATGGGTAAGCGAAGCAGGCAGCATGGTAGCGACTGTTGGCGGATCGCTCGCTGACCAGCCCAGTAGCGTGACGAGGGTGCTGTCAGCGAGCGCAGATTGCGAAACTCGGAGAGGGACGGAAGACAACCCCGAATCGGCGACGATCGGTAGTCCTCGACTTCCTCGGCTGCGCTCGAGTAGACGTTCACGCGCAGTTCGAGCTCGACAATGGTCGTCCGGACGTGCTGCAATGCGGCGGCCAGCTGCCGGCCGTCCTGGCGTAGGTGTTCTGGGCCTGGAGCTTGTTCGTTAGCTTGCGCGCGAAGATCTCACCAGGGAAACTACACTCGAGAAGGTTTGTCACGCACCGGCCATATCAATCCAATAGTCGTAGCGCAGCGATTCCAGGCAGGGTGTCGCAGCCAGGAGGCGCCCCAGGCTGTCACTGGTCAGGGATGTTTGGTCTAGATGCAGGCGGCGCAAGGTCCTGTTAATCGACCATGCTTCTGCAGTCGAATCCGGCCCCTCGGGGCGCTGCTGCTCTGGTTCTTCCTCACGAATGTAGAGGTGCGCCAGCGTGGGCAGCGACCAGAGCACCCTGAGCTCGTCCAGGGGTCGTTGTGAAGAACCCCACGTCACGCTACTGAGACTCTGATATAATGACGTCGCGTCAGAGTCTGATCTGGGCAACAGGTGAGCCTGCGGGGCCCAGTCTACAAATTCCACGACCTGTAGATGTGGCAGACAGCTGATCAGGGCCGCTGCCATGAGCTCCTGTTCTCTGTCCTCCCCGGGTGACAAGTCAATATAGACTTCTCGAACCAGATTGGCTAGGTCTGGTTGCTCCGTCACCACACGTGAAAAGAGGTGAAGAGACGCGAAGGAATCGAGTTCAACAGTGTGGTAGAGGACAAGTCGGGCGGATTCTCTCCAACAGGACGCCACCCCCATCGCGTGCACGAGGTCATTCGTGTCCAGCCATCCCAGGATATCCTGGATGCATTCAGGTGGAAGAGTCTCGTGGAAATCTGGCATAATTGGGTTGTTGATTCAAAACTGGGGAACGAACGGGAGATGAGAGAGATGAGGCTGTTTTTTAATGTCCACAGCGAGAGCTAAAATTACCGCATGGGCCGTCCATACGCGTACTGAACAAGTTGAATACTGTACAGTCACAATACAAGCCCGAATTATTTTTGTATGATTTAATACTGTACTACTCATAGATATTATAAAGGTAATATAATATATTCTTGCTCGCTCACCTTCGGTGTCGTCGATCATATCCTCTGCAAACATACATGATTCCCAAAATGACCACTGCTCTAGATCCACAGCTGCTTCGACTGCTTCTACAACGCTACCCTTCTCTGTCAGCGCCCTTGACCCGGGTGTTTGGGCGCGCCCACGAAGATCCGAGAGGTCTCTCGCAGGCATTGGGGGCAGCATGCGCCCAAGCCCATCCGGCTGATGCTCACCGGCTCCATTTTATCGACCAGCTGTTATCCAGCACAAGTCAGAATCTTCCACTACTGTCGTATTTGCTGGCAGATCCACGAATTACGAGTCTACGCGATGTGGCCATCCGGGCATGCTCATTGAGCGTGGAAGCCTGTCCTCTCGAAGTCCTGTGTACGCTGCGAGTGCAGATGCTCGGCACAGAACCCACCGCGACGCTGTACGGGTTGCTGGGCTTGGAGAGCTTTCCGGAGAGTGATGAAGTGCGGCAGGGCGCTCGTGCCGTCATGCGACAATGGCTGGATACCAACATCGATATATCCAAAGACCCCATTCGTCGCCACCTGCGTGATGTTCGATATTTCGAGCCAGTGCCACAGGTGCACCGATCGGCAGTCTATGCGCTGATTGCAGTGCTACAGCGACTGCAGGCGGTTGTTCGTGACCCGATCGACGTTGGATCTCTTCTCCAGGCCTCTTTTCATTCAGCGGCGTTCATAGCATGCCAGTCCAGCGCAAGTTTTGTCGCTAAAATGACAACCGTAGGACTCTCCGCAAAGTCAGCCCTGTTAATCTACCAACAGGCCTGTCTCATCAACACCAGGAATGAACAGCTCGGGGTGACGGCCTTACGCGCGCGGAACGAGGTACCTCTGGCGGTCACTGGTTCTGCGCAGGGCCCGTGGCTCGCCGAGACTGGCACCGCAGAGGACGCCCATACCAATATAAATTTGTCTAATCTGTTCCCGAGTGTGGTGCAGGACACCGCGTGCGAAGACTGTGGTTCCGTGACGAGCGCAGCGGCGTACTTTGTTGATATGCTGCACCAGCTGAGCCTATGGCCGGTGAATCGCAATCCCGAAGACAAATCCCTGCAAGACAAGCTGTTCGAGCGGCGTTCGGACCTTGGAAACCTGCAGCTCTCTTGCGCCAATACCAATGTGGTGATCCCGTATATTGACCTGGCCATGGAAGCCCTGGAGGCAATCGTCGTCAGTGCCAATCCCAACCTGAGCGACTCGTACAATATGGATGATTTAGACAACACCGACGACGACCTGGCAGCCCCACGCCATGTGAATTACGATGTGTACGAAAAGACGATCGCTCAGCTGGTCTTTCCGATGGCACAGTTTCCCTATAATCAGGCGGTCGACACCATGCGGGCCTTTGTCCAGGCGATGGGAACGTCACGCCCTGACCTAGTGGTGGCCCTCTGTTCCGAGCAACGGCTTATCGCGCTGGCCTCGTTGGCCCGGAATGAACAATCGATCAACGAGGCGGCCGCGGTGCTCGACCGTTTCTCCGCCGCAGAGGCCCTCACGCTCCAGCAGGAGGACTATGTGGCCATTACCCATGAGGCGGTCCAGACGCAGGACTTCCTCGGCATCAGTGCGCGGGATGAATACCAACGCCAGATCGGCGTGCAACCAGTTGCGGCGTACTGGGGTTATCAGTCGAGCGACGATATGCTCTCCACCAGTGACACAGGAACCGGGCTTACCCTCGTGAAAGACCAGTTCTTGCCTCGGGCGGAGATCACCTTTGCGCAGCTGCTGAGCCTGCTCACCACGAGTTTTGTGGGCCAGCTCTTGGTGATCGAGATGCCCGACAAGAGGCAGCTGTTTTCCGGAAAGCTGCAGGACATGCGTCTGCGGCAAGTAGCGCACCCCGGAGATAGCCAAGCGGGAGCTCTGTAGGAGGCCATGTGTGATCGGCTACAGTCATTTATCCGTCTGTGGAAGAAGGTCCAGTGGACAGTCGAGGATACGGATGCGGTTATCACCACCTTGGCTGGGGGAAATAGCGACACTGGCGTCATCAGCCCAGACACTATTACGAGAATGGCAGGCGTCCAGAGACTGTCGGCCATGGCCACCGTCGGAGTACCAGAACTGCTGCCGCTGTGGGGAGATATCAACACCAACGGCCCGTCGTCGCTGTACGCTCGCCTGTTTCTGTCGACTAGACTGACTCCCGCCAATTCAGCTTTTCAGCCACAAGATGGCAAATATCTCGCAGATCCAACCGTCAAGCTATCGGATCATCGGCGTGTTCTCCAGTCCGCGCTGCAGCTCACTGACGCAGGGTTCGACGCCATCGTCGCGACAGCCGATGTATCAGACACGCTTTCGCTCAGTAACGTCTCGCTGGTGTACCGTATAGCCCTGTTCTGCAGACTGCTGGCTATCAGGCCCGAACAATATCGCAGCTTCCAGTCTCTATTTTCAGGGGTCGACCTGTTCTCCACGCCACGAGCAACCATCGACATTGTCCGGCGGTATAACGACCTCACGTCCGTTGGCTGGAGTGTGGATTCCCTGGGCCTGATTACGCAGAATGAATTGAACACACAAGATGTGGCCAAAACAGGCATGCAAATCGGAGACATTGTGTCGACGGTGATTGGGGTCATCGCGAGCAATACCCGTCCGAGCCTGGCTAGTGACGGCGCACCAGACCCCAAAGAGACCACAAGGACTCAGGTGGTTCGCATGTCGCAGATTTTGCAGCCGTCCTTTAGCGACCTGGATTCCGAGATTCTGCAGTTCATGATCTCGGAGGTGTTGACCGTGGGCAATGCAGACTCGGCCTTGAAGGCGCTCGTCAATATGCTTCCCCCGAACATCAATCTGCCTCGTTTTGATGGGTATTTTACTCCCCCAACTACTGATATGTATACCTTTATTACAACCGACATCAGCGGTACGCCGGAATTGTATCTTGACGGCGTTAAAATCGACTTTGCGCCGAGCACAGATAACAAGACACGAACGTCGCTTTCTCCGCGGCGGCTGGTGAATGGTCAATCATATTCCATGCATTGGAATGGATCATTGAAGACACAGCTTACCTGGCAGACAATGGCTCCGGAGACGTCCGCCTTTACACCTGCTATGGTTCTCGATCAAGCCTCGGTCGATGTTACGAGTGCCGTCTTTTTGGGGCTCTGGCGAGTCTCTCAACTTGCACGCGTGTACCAGCTGGAAGTCGACGAGATTCACTATTTTCAAACAGATTTGGCAGGCTTCCACTTCGATGCTTTGACGCTGGCCGACATTGAACATGTCGGAGCATATGTCGGTTTACGCAACTCATTTCCGTCGCACCAGAACGACAGCTCCTCCTTACTTGGGCTGCGAAAATGGTTGGCTAACCCGGACGACCCAACCACCATCGCGACACGTCTGGGCGCAGTGGGTGGATGGGACGGGTCGCTGGTGCAGCAGGTCCTCAGCGCCCACTATCCTGGGCTAGATAGTGCGTCCTTGGTGGCCCTCTTTCAGCAGGATAACTTGGCGACTGTGTTAACGATCCAGAAAGCCATGGGAGCGGTAACGAAACTTGTCACTATCCCAGGCGTGCTCGCCGAGCTGCTGTACAAGCTTGCCCAGCCCGCCATCAAACCAGCCGACATTCCTTGCGTGGATTTTGCCAATGCAACAGAATGGCGCCTGGCCATTCACGCACAACGCACCTCGTCTCTGCGTGATGCCAACGACCGACTACGGGAGAACCAACGATCTGCGTTGGTCTCGTACTTACTGCAACAGGATTTCATCCGGAAATGCGGCATCACAGACTTCGACGGCCTCTACGAGCATTTCCTCATTGACATGCAGATGGGAGCCGGCATGAAAACATCGCGGCTCCAGCTAGCCATCTCGGTGGTGCAGCTTTTCGTGCAGCGATGCATGCTAGGGCTCGAAAGGGACAATGGCGTGGCCAGCACGGATGTCAGCCGCGACGACTGGGAGTATATGCTCCGATATCGTCTGTGGGAGGCAAACCGCAAGGCGTTCCTGTACCCGGAGAACTGGATCGATTCGACGCTGCGCGATGATAAGACAGAGCAGTTTGCGTCCTTTGAAGCATCCGTGATCCGCACCACACTGACTACAGACTCCATTGAGGAGGCGCTGAAGACCTATATCTATGCCTCGGACGAGGTCGCGGACCTGGAGCCCCTGGCCTATCTCTGGGAACGGCGCAACGTGGGTGATGGCATCAGCGCCGATCGGGGCAGCATCCATCTCTTCGGACGCTCGCGCACGACGCCCTATGGATATTTCTACCGCCGAGTGGACATCCGCGGACCAGAAGATGATATGTTCTGTTTTTGGGGCTCATGGGAGAAACTCGATGTTGGCATCGTGCCCCAGGAAGTCGACGAGGACGGACGGAAGCTGGAGAAACCCGGCGCGTATCTGGTGCCCACCGTCTTAAACGGCCGGCTCTACCTTTTCCTGCCTCACTTGACGCTCAAGACTATCTCCAACAACGCCCAGGGTAGTCAGACATTCGAGACCATGTCCAAAGAGCCATCTGCCGCCGTGGGGGCCACTTGCTTCTGGGAGATGACCATGGGCTGGACGGAGCTACGGAACGGAAAATGGACGCCCAAGCAAGTGTCGCAGGGGGTCCTGGAGATCGCAGGCGCTGCCACCACCGACAAAGGCTACCAGCCGGCGCCCTCCCAGGGAGTGTGGGATGAAGCTCAGCAGTTGCCGCATATTGGGTCGTTCCGATTCTGGACCAATATCCGCCAGGGACAAGCCACTTTTACCACCGAGGTGTTCGATATCCTCCGTGTCGAGGTCGAGCGATGGGTTGGTCCTCAGCCTAATGGGATCCCAGACATGTCCGCGTACGTGGCGTATTCCCTGGGCAGCTATGAGTTACGAGGGCAGCGTCTGGTGCTTGTGGATGCCGACCCTAGTCTGACCTGGAAGCAGACAATCACCACGGACTTTATGCGCCTCTCTTTCCAGGTCAATGCCAAAGATGACAAGACGGTGCCGCAGACGAATAACATGATCGATCATGGCTCCGGTAAGCGGATTTATCTCACCTGCAGTGAGCCCCCCAAAATGACCGCCGAGTACACGTGGACGATGTCGTGGGACGAGATCAACTACGACCGCCCAACGGGCTTCTTACTGAACATTGGGACCGAGCATGAAGCACAAACGGTGCTCGGGTATCCTGAAGCGCTCCCCGACCTGAAGCGAGACCCCTACTACGATGTTCCGAGTGATACGGTGCCGATAGCCAATCAAGCCTCGCCCGCGATGCTGGAGACTGCCACGTTTGGCACCGGCTTTCTGGATCTCTTCCAAACGCTGTCGAGCTTCCCCAAGGCCTGGTACGCGGATGCCTTTGGTCATTACCACCGCGATGTGTATCACGAGCAGGCAGACCCCAACGCCCTCTATAGCTGGGAGATTGGTGTGCACGCCGTCAGTCTGCTGATGGAGCGGCTGCAGGCAACCGGCCAGTATGAACTAGCGTTGACGGTGGCGCGGTGTGCGTTCGACCCGACCATCGAGGGCACCGATCTCACTCGCTGCTGGCTGTTCCCTCCATTCCGCGACGCGGCGACGGCGGCAGACACGACGGACAGTCTGGATGACTCCTGGGCGGACAAGCTTGCGCTGGCGGAATGGAATGCCAACCGGGCCAGCGTGCATGCGGCGGCCCGGGGTCGCCCGGTGGCGTACATGAAGCGCCTGGCGATGAAGTATATCGAGATCCTGCTGGATGCCGGGGATGCGTTCTTCCGGCAGAACACGCTCGAGATGCTGCCCCTCGCTATGCAGCGGTATATCGAAGCCTCGCACGTCTTTGGTCCTGCCCCTGTGGCGATGCCGGAGCTGGGCAAACGGACGCTGCTCACCTATAATCAGCTAGCGGCTCTGAACCTGTCTAAGAACCCCAACCCGAGCGTCGATCTGGAACTCGACTTTCCGTTCCAGTCGGAGCCAGCGACTCGCGGTCGGTCGGTCGTGTCTAGTGCGGCGCCTATGTCGTATATTCAAACCGGCTACTTCTGCGTGCCGTCCAATTCGGCCGTCATCGCACTCAAACAGCGAATCGATGACCGCATGTATAAGATTCGTAACAATCTGGATCTTTACGGTAATGCCCAGGACCGTGCCTTGTTCGAGCCTCCAATCGACCCCGGTGCGCTGTTCCAGGGCATGTCCGCCCAGATGAGTGCTTCCGCATTCGCGGCGGATTTGTCGAGTCCAATGCCCAAGTACCGATTTCAGGCATTGATTCGGCAGGCCCGACTGCTGACGGAGGAGTTAAAATCGATGGAGAGTCTGATCCTCGGCATCCGCGAGAAGAAAGACGCAGAGGCCCTGCTGGTGCTGACCACGAATCATCAGAAAACCGTACAGGACCTGGTTCTGACGACGAAACAGCTGCAGAAAGTCGAGACACAAAAGAGCATCGACGTGCTGCAGGAGACACGTCGCATGCACGAGACACGCCTAGGCTTCTATCTCGCGCTGACGGGAGATAACCAAAATTACCAAATTCCCGGTCCGACGCAGGACTGGGAAGACATCCCACAGGCACTTAACACCGTCAGCACGGATGACCTGCGACTGACACCCTACGAAGCCCTCGAAATCGACGATTTGCGCACGGCCATGGTATTGACTACAGGTGCGGCATCCCTTGACACGCTGGCGGCGACCCTGCACGTTGTGCCGCAGCTCATGATCAACGGTCAGCCCCTGGGTGTCGGAGTCTCGACCGAGGTTGGAACTGGCCTGACGGCCCGTGCATTACAGGCCACAGCCTTGAGTATCCGGCAGAATGGGGACTTTGTCCGCCAGCAGGGAGACCTGGCGGGCCGAACGGCACAGTTCATCCGCCAACTGCAGGAGCGGAGGGATATGGCCAACCAAAGCGGTCGATAGATCAAGATCATGGACCGGCAGATCGAGGCGCTACAGGCGCAGATCGACCGCTGTGGTAGTGAGATCGCGGCGCAGACGCAGGAGATCGCCTGCACGGTGGAGCTCCAGACGTGGCTGCAGTCGAAGTATACCAACGAGCAGCTCTACCACTGGCTCGATAACCAGTATAGTCGCCTGTACCAGGACACATACCGTCTGGCCATCGATATGGCGCAGCGGGTGCAGATTGCATATGGGTTTGAGAACCCCCGGGACCAGACGGCGTATCTTCGTGCTGTTGGCGCCGGCTATTGGGATAGCGGTCATGATGGCCTTCTCGCAGGGGCTACCCTCGCTCTGGATCTCAACCGCATCGAAATCGCGTACATGAACAGTAAGCCGTTCGACTTTGAGATGGAAAAGCGGGTCTCTTTACGGCAGCTGGACCCCTGGGCGTTGCTGGACCTGCGCGACAAGGGGACGGCCAAATTTAGTCTTTCTGAGGTAAGTATATATATACAAAGTATACACATCTCACTTTATGCTCACTCACCGTCTAGTTTCTGTTTGATATGGACTTCCCTGGTCACTACTGCCGTCGAATCGTCTCGGTGGCCGTCCAAATCCCTTGCATCGCTCAAGCAAGTCGCTAGTGATTCCACCCTGCAGCAGCTCAAAGCGACTTCGTCCTCCTCCCCCTGCACGCTGATCGATCTCTCCACCGACTACGCGTCTTCATGGATCCTGTTTCGTGATCAGCTGGCAACCGGAACCAAATCGCCTGTCACCATGACCCTGGCTGGAATTGACCGCCTCCTGCCGTTCTGGACGGGTGGATCTCGCGTGACGGTGGATCAGATTTCGGTGATCGTCCAACCACAGTCGCCAGGACTGGATTTGAGTACTACTCTGAGTATCAAGGAATTCGATTCGGTGCAGTGGGTGAGTGGAACTCATTCGTTCAAGGACACCACGGTGCTCATGGTAGATGCGGTGGATAAGGTCCTACCGTCGACGTGGACGGTCAGCGTTGATAATCCGCAGAATGTGCTGTATAAGATGTCGAAGATGTGGGTCGTGGTGCAGTATACTGTTGGCTGACATGTTCGGGTTATCCTACTGCATCACAAATGCTATCTAGTCTGGATGATTGGTACTTATTGTAGATATCAGGCTACTGTATTCATTTGAGGCATGGCTTCGCAGTCCTGCATACATCGTGGAACCCATTTCTGAACTTTTGGTTATGAAAATGCTCACTTTTTTTATTGTCCAAGATGATCCAGATAATCAGAGGAATTACGCAGAATGAGCGCGTTATTATTGATGATGAGCCGGTAGCTATCCGGCAAATATTCCCGAGGTTTCTGGCAGCGTGCGTCTGTGAAGTTTCCCGCTGTATACACCAACCCCTACCGTGATGATGCGAATAGCCTGAACAAAGCAAATGGAATAGCACTCAGCCGTCGTCGAATACGACGGTTGCCGGGGTTTACTCACCTAAACGTATGCAAAAGATTGAACAAAGAGTATCTTCCATCGGATCTTACAGCCGACCAATATCAGCGTCATCCTTGTGCGGCCCTCCACTACCGGTCCATTCTAATACTTGCCCTACTATCAATCCTGCATGTCCCTGTCATGACCCACGGTCTAGAATACAAAATCTGGGTTTCAGCCTAAAATACACGGTAGTGTTCAGCTTCTCCATCCTACTTGGCGTCGAAGGATTTAAGTTACCATGGTTAGTTCACTAGTGATCCAGTTGTCTATAGCATGGCGAGATGCCCACACAAGAAATCTACCACAGTTCATCAGCTACATGTAGATTTGTGAGGCAAACACGATCAATCCTCTCACCATCCGCGAGTCATATGGAAACGATGTGGAGGACCTCTAGAGGGAAAAGAAAGAAAAGAACACAGGACCTTTCCCGGGGAGGTGGTCTGGATCTCAGACACCCGACCGAGAACCATGCGATTGGAAGCGAGGCGGGCTACGTGTGAATACATCTGCCCCCGGGTTCAATAAATTAATGAATGGCTTCTAGAGTCGTCTAGGAGATTTGCTAGTCATGAAGTTCCACGTGGGCATGGTGGAAGAGGACACGTGCAGCTTATGTGCCTGTAATTACCAGGGTATTTGTGGGTCCAGCAAGTTAACCGCAAAATTTCTTCCATTCTAGTAAGCTTCCATCTCGGAAGTGAGACCTTTTCGTCTGGGGGCGTGATACTAGTGCAAGCAAGCACCTTCATAATTGCATCAGTCCATCAACGGTTGCGGAGCTAAGCCTTTCTGGTTTGCTTGGCGGGGCGTCGCTTCGAAGCGAGGCGAATCCTTTGTCCAATCACGGCCTTCCTTTACACATCGTGGCATGACAGGTATCTCTATAGGTGATGTAGAGATACAGGTACATATCCGGAGGAATCGTAGTGCTGCATTAGTGGTATAGAACTTGGCGGAATGTGTTGCTATCGGAGCAGTTAATCGTCGCTATAAATTATACCATGAACCCCCTCCTAGAAATCTCGCAGTGGACATCTTTTCTAGATTCTCTATTCTATTGTGAAACAATTAGCAAGCCAATATCTTGCGGAAGGATATAAAGATGAAAGCTCTCCTCACACGGACGCTGGCACTCAGTTTGCCCCCCTACCCCAACACTACTATTCCATCGGGACCCTCGCTATCGGAAATCGAGGCGACGGCGGCGACAACCCTGCCGGAGTCTCCTGTCTCTAATGTCCAGGGTCTTGCCTTCGACCGCTTTTACCAAGTATGGATGGAAAACACAGTATGTGATCCCCCCAACCCTTTCTATCATAAGAGTGTTTCTAATGTATTCCTAGAACTTTGAGGACGCGGCAGCCGATGAGAACATGCAATGGCTCGCATCTCAGGGAATCCTGCTGTAAGAATCATATCGATGCCTTCTTGAAAAAGCCTCGCTAATATCGGACCCATCCAGTACCAACTACTATGGAGTCACTCACCCGTCTATGCCCAATTACTGCGCAGCGGCCGGTGGTGACACCTGGGGAATGGACCACGACAGCTTCACCCAGATGCCTGCCAACATTTCCACTGTCGCGGATCTGCTTGACACCAAAGGCATCTCATGGGGAGAGTATCAGGAAGACTTGCCCTACGCCGGGTTCCAGGGGTTTAACTACTCCGATCAGGTCACCATGAAGGACGACTATGCTCGGAGACATAACCCCCTGGTTCTGTTTGACTCCATCACCAACAACAAGACTCGTGCACGCCAGATCAAAAGCTTCACGGACTTTGAGGATGATCTTGCCAACAAGACACTGCCACAGTGGGCTTTTATCACGCCTAATGTTACCAACGATGCGCATGACACCAATATCACCTTTGGTGCCAAATGGGAGCGTAGCTGGATGTCGAATCTGCTCAACGACCCGTACTTCATGAACAACACGCTGGTACTATTGACTTTTGACGAAGATGGGTACGTCGAAAACAACAGGGTCTTCAGTGTCCTTGTGGGTGGCGCGGTTCCGGATCATCTGAAGGGCACCAAAGATGATACCTTCTACACCCACTACTCAAGCATTGCTACTGTTTCTGCCAACTGGGGTCTCCCATCCCTAGGCCGCTGGGACTGTGGGGCCAACATCTTCGAGACTGTAGCCAACAAGACTGGTTACGCCAACTACGAAGTTGATACTACCAACTTGCATCTTAATGAGACATACCCGGGTCCTGCAGCCATCGGCTGGATTGGCAAATATTCACCTGTGTGGCCTATTCCTATCACGGATGCTCAATGCTCGGCTGGCCATGGTGTTCTTGATTCTGTCAAAAGTCTTTATGGTGGCCTTACCCCTACATATAACTACACCAGCCCGTACCCCTGGGATGCGAAGAACGACTACAATGTGAATGTCTCCGCTGTGCGCACCTCTAATAACACATCGGCGAACACGACATCGGCAGATACCACGACCCCCACGAGTGCCGGCATGCCTGCCGCAAACCCCAGTTTGGCGATTATCACGTCGGTTTTGGGGGGTCTTCTTTTCTGCCTGATTTAAGGCAGTGGTATAGTCCCTAATCTTTCGGTCAGGGACCCAACCATCACTGGAAACTACTTGGTAAGCTGCTTGGTGTGGATTTTGAAATTTTATACCTCCTCGGTAAATCGGAAACCAGAAATCTCCTTCGAATTTGTATTATTGTTGTTGATGACGAAATGGGGGTTTCTTCGGAAAAAATTCCTTTATCTCTTTTATGAACAAATAAGGGTGACTTAAGAAGTTTTCCTATGACTCTCCTTGAGTTTTCCTTTTATCCTGGATTTACTACAAGAATAGGGGCATTTCATGTTAAGGTGCATCATATATTGTAGTGACATCCTAGATTAGGAAGGTGAAGTTGTATGGATATGAGCGTTAGGTCATGAAGATGAATATGCATGGTGGAATACGGACCGATTACTCCGCATTAACAGGCGAGTGGGGCCTAACTTTGCCAAGCCCTATTGGATTCTGCCATATTGACAGCCTCCCCCTTCGCCGAAGCTGATACTCGTAACCACCTTCAGAGACTCGTTCAATGGCAACCCGCCTGTTGTCAATGCGTGCATACTCCTCGAACAACTCCTCTGTCGAGGCGACCTCCACGCCCTGTTGCCCACATCGATCGGCGACAATGCCTGCAATGTTCAATCGCGCCTGAACATCGGGAGCTTCATGCCGGGAGGCGATCAAGGCGACGACAGCAAAGACAAATCCACACACCACATACAACAGATTGACCACGATCAAGGTAATCAGTGGCGTCGTCGTGACTCGGGCCACGAGCGTCATCTCTCGACTTTGAATCGCCACCGCAGGTTGCTTTTCCAGGGAGCCGGCCGCGATGGCCAAGGATACCTTGCCGTATGCTCGAGCGACCTTGTCGGCGAACTCCTGCGCGGTCTCACTGAAAGTCGCGGCGGCGACGGCTTGTTGCACCGCATATCGTCCATCTAGGGTGTAACCATTCGCCGAGTACCGGATATTCGTCGCGGAATTATTGCTCCGCGTCGCAATGAACCGGGAGACGGATTGGTTGAAGCGGTCGTACTCAACATCATAGATGGTCGTATGACAACCAAGGACGAACACATCTCCGCCTTGCAGCATTCCCACGAACTCCGTCGAGTTCGGAACACCGCCTCCCGACTGGCCCACCACCACCGCCGCAGCGTAGTAATACGGATTGGTGGTCGTCCCGTGTCTGGCGATGTTGTTGGTCATCGTCTCATCCCTAAAATACTGCTCTGCCCACAGCTCGCTGCCCAGGAGGCCGTTGAAGGCCGGGCAGTCGTATCTGTCGAACGCTGCCACTGAGCGGAGGTTGCATTTAGACGAGATTAGCTCGCAGTTCGTGGTAGCGCCATAAGTCTTAGCTGTGTAGTCGCGATCCGCAGACGATAGGCTGACTGGAAGGCCCAAGTAGGTGTATGGGACGGGGTCATTGTCGCTGTAGTGAGTGTAGACTCTGGTCAGGACCATGGTAGAAGATTGATATAATAAAGGAAGCATGAGAGACATTGGTATAGCCTAGTAAGATGGCCACTACTGCGACGGACGAGGCCGCCACCAACGCTGGAGCTTGGGGTGCACGTCTTGTCCTCCACATGGTGAGATAGACCATTCAGTTCCAGATGCCGCTGATGGCACTCCCATCTAGAAATTTCAGTATGAGGGCGAGCTGATAGGGGGTCAGTAGGCGATCGATGCGGCCTCCACGAGCATCTTCAAAAAGCTGCCGGGCAATCGGAAATGACGCGAGGGCCAAAATAAACCCCAAGAGCATCGGCGCTAAGGAGCTGGCCCAGGATGCCACAAACAGAATCACACTCGAATTCATATTGATGTAGTAGACGTCGGACTCGCCCTGCGTGAGATTCCCCCGCAGGTGTTCAAAGGGCGTGTCTCCATGGCCGACTTGGTTACGGAAGACCAAGCCCAAGAGCACGGCGGTCAGGGTGCACACCGGTATCGTGATAATAAACGAGTTCAGAGCAATTTGAAAGCGGTGGTTGGAGATTCTCGACGTTTTGGTGGGACGAGTTTTATTGGGGGAGGTTGGCTGGCAGGAACAGAGACCGCTTCCTCCCTCACGGATAACACCTCGTAGGATACCATGATCCTGCTACCGAGTCGGGATCTACCCAAGGGACGAGTATCACTCTTGTTCTCATGACGACCATACCCACCTTCAAATAACATGCAGACTACCTGGACTCGGACGAGGCTTAAACATTCTGGGACTCAGACCCGAGGCGAAGGAAGCTCATCAACAATCTGTTAGTTAGTGCCGCCATTCTCAGCTGTAATCCAGAAACGAATCAGGGTCGAGATTTCGTTCCGCCCCTTGTTTTGGCACCCAAAGCCCGGGCTGCACAGCCACCCAGGACAGGATGACTGGCGCTTACACTTGACCGGCCCTTTCCACACAGCCAGTTATCTACAACCCGGAAGGAATAGAGTCTCCTACAAGTCGTTTTTATAGAGATATTGTCTGGCACAGGTGAGGACGCGCAGGGGCATTGATATGCATTCCATCCTTAATGACCCGCAAACTGCATCGTAGAAAAGGCTCCTGGCAGCTTACCGTTTCCCAGCTCTGTCTATCGCCAGTGACGGGCACGCTGCAGGTCCCCACCAGTGGGCCAGTTGGGCTATCCAGATGCAGCTCGATGGTGCAGCCATCATGGACAGATGCGACTCGAGCGATGAATCCCGCAGCTCCGTCGTTGAACGTGACCCCGCCTACTTTAATATAAGCTCCATTGCTTACGGCGCGTATGTTCAATGTGCCCTCACTGCAATCTTCGGTCTCCACTCCGTCGCCCCATGCAATGGTCTCCGCTTCTTGGCGAACGTAGGGGTCCAACCCGCTAATTCGAGCCGGGCCTTCGGTCGTCATTTGCAGCTCGGGGATGGTGCCGTCCGGATTATAGTCAAAGCGCTCCACGGCGACCGGTCGGGTGTACCCGCTGCCACCGGGCAGTGCACCGTTATGGTAGGTGAAATAGGAAGCGTTGCGGTATTGGACCACGCCCGGATGGTTGGTGAAGCTGGCACCCTCCGCCGGCATGATCACACCGCGGTAAGTCCAGGGCCCGGTAGCAGTAGGCCCGATCGAGTATTGAATGTCCTCGGAGCAGCAATTGGCGGCGTAGATGAGGTAGTAGAGCTCATCACGCTTCTCCAGCCAAGGTCCCTCCTCGAATGTGGTTGGGCGCTCGGGATTATCGAGACGCTCGCCGAACCCCTCGACGGTGAGCTCGACCTGGTTGATTTCGCCCGTGTACGAAACCATGTCGCTATTCAACGTGACATACCAGAGGTTCGGGTTGCCCCAGTACATATAGGCCTGGCCGTCGTCATTAACGAAGACAGTCGGGTCGATCTCATTGTTCTCAAGCAGCGGACCTCCGATCGCATCCTGGTACGGCCCGGTCACATTGTCGCTCACACCGACCCCAATCGCCATCCCGTTTGTGGCCGCGTTGCGAACGGGAACATAGAAGTAGAATTGACCGTTCCGGGCGACAACCTGTCCGGCCCAGGCTTGCGCATTGGCCCATCCGAAGGTGTCAAGAGACATGGGCACCGGGTAATGCTGCCAATTCTGCATGTCGGTGGTCGAGAACACTCGCCAATCGAGCATGTTATAAGTAGTCCATCCGTCTTCATCATGGCCGGTGAATATGTATAGACGGTCATCATGGACGAGTGGGGCGGGATCGGCCGTGTAGATGGTCTGAACGATAGGGTTATCCGCTCTACTCAGGGTCGCATAGCGAAGCAGCATGCCAAAGGAGAGAAGCAGAGACCAGGCTGTCCAGTTCCTCATAGTGGCGAAGTCTAGTAATTGAAAAAAGTCGAAGAGTCGGTGGATTATGCAGCCTCAGATCGCTGTAACGCAATGACAGACAATCCTTGCTACGAAACTGTTCAGTGAGGGAGTATCATGTCCACCTCAATGTTGCAAAGCAGCTATTTATGCATTGGGTACCGCCAGGCAAGTGTCTGTCCACCGGACCATTACTCTTGTTGTCTTCATAGCAAGGATCCGGGGCACTTTAGCCAGAATAGTATCGTTTAGGGGTACTGAAGAATTAGATCTCCACCGGAGCTTATCCAGGCATAGGGCTTGCATTGCCGATCATCGTAGTCCACCGGGATATTGCCATCGGACCGCATGTTCCTTGTATCGTAGGTACGATACAAGGAACATGCGAGCTCCAGGATATTAAGTAATAAGCAAATCTACCCCGCTCAATAAATATTCTAATATTGCGGGGTATGACAACTCCACCCCCGACTCTCCCTCCCATCACATCCGCAATGACAGCACCGGCCCTCTATCCCAGCCTGCATGGCAAGACCGTCTTAATCTCGGGTGGTGCCGAAGGAATCGGTGCCGCCACCGTGGAGCTGTTTGCCTTGCAAGGCAGCCAAGTCATCTTCTTGGATATCGCCAGGGAGGCGGCTCAGAGAACCATCGATAAGGTTGTCATACGAAGCAAAGAGGCGACATCACGCGGCGGTCCTACAGTCAAGACCCCGATCTTCTATTTCTGTGACTTGTCCAACCTCCCCGAGTTGCAAGCAACAGCATCCAACATCTTGAACAAACACGGTCCCGTAAACGTGTTGATCAACAATGCAGCGGCCACAGGCCGTGGCGCACGACTGGACACAGACAATGTCACACCGGACGCGTGGGATTTCAACGTCAATACCAACCTGAGACATGTATTTTTCCTGTCTCAAGTGGTGATCCCCAGTATGAGGGAGATCGGGGGTGGGAGCATTGTGAATCTAGGATCCATCACCTGGCGTATACCATCTTCTGATACACCAGTATATGCCGCATGTAAGGCGGCAATCATGGGTCTTACACGTTCTCAGAGCAAGGAATTCGGCGGCTCCAACATCCGGATCAATAGTGTCATGCCGGGGGCCATTGCGACAGAGAGGCAGAAGGCTGAAGTTCTGACGCCCGAATATCGTGCCGAGGTGTTTCAGAACCAAAGCTTGCAACGTGATCTTGTTCCCAATGATATCGCCAAGGTGATTGTTTTTCTCGCCAGTGATGAAGCAAGCGGGGTGACAGGAAGCTCATATGTGGTTGACGGTGGATGGGTCAGTGACCCATAATTGAACGCAGAAAGGCTGGCAGGACAATTTTCCCTCTGGGACCTAAACTGCCAGGTCCCAGGCCTGGCGGCCTGGTTACATGACCTGAGCAGCCCTATCTTAGGGCTGTACTTCTACTTATCTCACGGCTAAGATATCGTATTTAATTTATTTCTCGCTTATTTATAAAAGTTATAATATTTTATTATCTATCTCTACTACAGTCTATATAATATAAATAGATTTAGATAATAATTTATTTTTTAAATTATTTTTTAGATTATTTGTATTTTTATTATTATTAATATTGTCAACCAAAATGACCGGATACCGGAGATACAAAATATCCGTATGATCAGCCATTGATCCTGACGATCACGTTTCAACTATATGGAACATTGCGTGTTCAAAAGACACAGATGGAAATACTTAAGTAGCCAGATATTACAGATAGTTCAAGAATTCAGACCCTCATTCATTGGTTTGGTAACCAGTACCTTGGTGTGTATGAGAATTACCGATTTTGTTTGACAAATATTATATAATAACACCCGCACGATACAATCTTAAAGAAGTTAGGGTTGTTAACTTCAAACTTATCTAATAGTATTATTCTCTTAGATATCCATCTTCGAAATATCTTGATCTAGCTTCCGTCAAATTTTGAATATCTTTCGATTAATCAGCTATATAATTAATATAGCGAGCCTAAGACTGTTCTTATTACGAAGCGAGATAAAGATATCTTTCCTCTAAATATTCTCTCTGAGGCTGTATTACCAATATACCTTAGAAAAAATACCGAGAACTTTACACTATCCGATGTGCATGTACTTTTAAGTGACTTTGGTGAGGCATTTGCCCCGGACCAGGAAACTCGTCAGGGTCAAGACTGCCATACACCGCTCGCAGTGAGACCCCCAGAGGCCCTGTTTGAGCCACAGTCCCCCCTTTCTTATTCAGCAGACATTTGGAGCATGGCCGCAACAATATGAGAGATTCTTGGTATGAAGACACTTTTTAGCAGCGAGTGTACTAGCGCAGAGAAGATGATATCCCAGCAGATCAATGTATTAGGGCCCTTACCCCTATTCTGGTGAGAATGCTGGGAAGAACAAAATCAGTTTTTTAATAAAAATGGCCACTCAAAGGTTGGCCAGTATGCGTGGCCTCCAATTGATCAGGCATTTGAGAAAGGTGTACAGGAATACCGTCAGAAGCTAAAAGCCGGTAAATTTAACCAGAAGGAATCAGCTGCCATTCTAGATTTAATGCGTCGAATGTTGGCATTCCAACCAGAAGAACGACCAACGGCTGGAGAGATCCTACGGTCGGATTGGATGGTTAAATAGATACTGCCCGACCTAAATCGAAGTTTACAGCAGAATGGCGCCTAAGCTTATGAGACAATTAAGGTGCCTCTTCTAATTCATTTCTCCCATTCTCCATGTTAGCCCAGCCAGCCCAGTTGACCGGCCGACTAACAGACTATAGCACGAAGTCAAGCTACCCACACCCAACTTGATTACGTTGTACGTTCCAGAGCCACTCGAGTAGTAAAGTGATTTAAACAGAAAAGAGAACCTCCGTAGACATATTCATATGTCGATATCATGCATCACGGCCACCGACGTGCCAGTTCGTAGTCCTGGTCGATTCTACAATAGTTTATGAAATTCTTGGCTGGTACGGGGAATCCCGTAAGTGAAGCTCAGGGCTAGTAATTGGAAGTCTGTTACTTGGAGTTTTGGGGTTTATATGCTTAACGAACGTAAAAGAATGGTATTTACAGTAGCTAGCATGTTCAAAGACACTTAACTGTCTATTGTGGCCTTCTTACTCTTATCTTCCGTCGTCACTTTGGTCAGGGCCGTGAGGTATCACACGGGAACTTTCTTTGTTCTTAAGTTATCGAAAAAGCCTCCGGAGCCGTAACCAATGAAAAAGCGGTGATGTTTTGGTGGCGTGGCGGGAAGTTAAGGGGAACTGGAGATCATCGAGGGGTATAGGGCTCATTACATGAAAAGATTCACAGCCATTGTCTTTTGTAAGGTTTTCTTTTATATAAATCGATCGATGCTGTTTATAAACAAAATAAAGCATATGGGTCGCAGAGACTAATTGTGTGAAAGTATTCTAAAATTCAACCAATTATAACAATTAAAATATATTCCGCAGGGTTTTTGATCGGAAACTATTCTCTTTTCGGCCTTTACTGTAAAAGGTTTGCATGTACAGTTTTCCTTCTCAAAACACGCAACTACACATTGCCGCCTTCTTGCTTTTATCTTCCGCCGTCACTTTACTCAGGATCTCGTGGAAACCATAAAAGCCATCTAATGATTAATAATATAACCTATTCTTGCTTACATTCACTTTTGGTAAAACTATTGAAGTTTCAAATCCATCCGGGCGTACATGGGCTTAAACTCTCTGAAAGTTTAGGGATGATTTGGCTGGTGATTGAGTTACAGTATAATGCTTCAAATATGAGGTATCTCTCCAGCCCAGATGAATCTGGAGTGTCGACTTGGATGAAATTTGATCTGAGGCCTATGCGGTATGCCATCGCTTGTATCTAAGAAATACCAATTCGCCGTCCAATAAAACCCCAAAATGCCCCAATTAGTGCCAGAACAGTAAAAGTTGGAATCGAAGCATTCTGTAAATCCTCTGGATATTTCTTGAGCCAGTAAACCCAGAAGCCAAACGTCGAGGATATTAGAATGACACGATAAGAAAAAAGAATTCCATAAGAGACTGCGTAATCAGCCTCAATTCCAAACGCAATATCTCCCGGCTGACTCGAACTTGTTGCGAATGCGCCACCTTTTCTCCTAGGGATACGCTTTAAATTATGGGAACTATATGGGAGAGGGCGACATCTGTGAAGAAAAGAAGGGAGATAAGCTAAGTAGCAATCAACATCACAGGCTTGGAGACAGATGGAGAAAAGCTTTCTGTCAATAAGGGGGTTTGTCGCCCTTGGGGGCCTGGGACAGTACTCATAATCACCAGCGTAGCCATGTTCATCCGGCAAAGCTTCCCCGACACTGTAAACTTGATCAAAATTAATCGTTTCAAACTAGTAAGGTTAGTTTAGGAACCAGTGTTGACGGATGCGATAATTACTTGAACAAAATTGCAATAGCGAAAGCGATAGAAAGAGAACCAACGTTGGAAGAACCAACGGTGCTTGGCATATCTCCTCTTCAATTCTTTAAAGAATGACGGATCTTTTAGCAGATTTGATGCTTCAATATTTTCAATCTCATCGTATTCATACATATCTTTGATGCCGAAAATTATCCATAAATGATCGCCGTGCCAACTGGTAGAAATAGTGTTTGTGCTCCCAGCATGTGCTCCTACAGACATGGCGCTGCTACTTGCAGAATAATGCGGCAAACTGGTGGTAGTTGAGCCATGTGCACTTGCTGAAGATGCACTTGTAGATGCTATAGTCCATGTAGTCCCTGGAGTATATCGTTGATGTGCTATTGATTGCGAGATTTGCTCACTTAACAAGTTGCTTGGGGCTTTCCAATCCAACATTTTGGCGGTTGACTGAAGAAGTCTGGTCCAGTTCAAGAGATGTGCCTTTGGTGTGAATGCTTTTGTCTCACAACAAGAACATTTCGGTGGGTCATCCCCAATCAAGTCCAGGGTCTGCTGTATGGAACCAGCGTCCTCTGGAGATATTTGTCTGTAAAGTGTATGTCCGCAAAACTGTATATTTTCAGAATGACAAAGAGAAATGATCATATCTAAGGGACTACTGACTCTCCACTGAAGATGCAATCTACCAGCCGGTAATTCAGGCACTCGAGGTATCAGAGGCCCCCAATCCCACTCGAAGTCGTTGTGGTCTTCAATAAATGCCTTCGCCATATTTACTAGAGATGTGTCATTCACAGATGAGATGTGAATTAAATGTTTTGGGGTCGACTCGATCACCTCCCTTAATGATGCTGGTAAGACTAGTAGCCTCAGATATCATTTGATAGGCCATGTGACTTAACATGGCATGGCGTAATTACTGAATGCTGAGCATAATTTGTGTCGCGGATCTCTCTGGCACCGAAGCTCCTACAATTCGACAATTCGATTTTTTGGGCGCAGGTTTGGCTATGCGAGGTTGCGTCTGTGTTCTCTTTGGGTTAACCCAAGGATCAACCGTTCTATGGTGCCCTTACACATATTCCCTAGTCGTATGACTGATTATGCGACATCAGCCGCACTCACCGAGGAGATTATTATCCCGGCATGCGACTCGATTAAACAGAAAATCGACCAAAAAGCAAAGGAGTCTATTCAAATGAATAAGGGGCATAGATTCAACAGGTGTTAGTTTTCTCAGGACTAGGAAAAGCGATACCTAGGCGAATATGTTATACCCATAGAGAATCCCTAAGTCCTTCTATGCTCGCAATCAACAGTCTTGAGTGGTCACGAAAGCTACTATCCGCGTATTCCATGTCAACGAACATCGCCGAAAGGGCTGTTCGATTTCTCGCAGTTGCCAAAATGAAGGAGTATACCCAGAACCGTACCTATCTCTAGAATCATCCTACTGTATCTCTTTTACACTGTTGCCCTCTACCTCGACAGGCTTGTGCCGGTGGTTGGAAAGCTTCTGAATTGTATCATATGACATTTATCCAAGCCACTGTACAGACCTTACGTCACACCAAGCGCTCCATCAAGGTCGACGCTTTGCATAAAACCGAGTCATCTGCTCCTTGGCTTCTATCTGTGCGGCGTTGACAAGGGCGCTATTCGACATGAGAACAGTCCCCGGATGCAACACTTTTGATTTGTTTCTCTTGCTAATAAAGATGCGAGGGAAAAGCACGAGAGCATCACAAAGGGCGTCTTTATCGTCATTTCGGAAGCTGCAAGCTTCATCCAGGTCGTACCTCTCGAACCCTGTGTTGAACGACGAGGGATTGATTGTTGCAGAGACTCTATCGATATTTGCTCGGGCTCTGGACCAGAGGTGAGTGGCCTCGTTCAGTAAATCACGAAGCCTACCTCTAAAAGCATCGTTCTCCGTTATGAGCGGTTTGAATGTATAGCAAAGCTCGTCCAGAAATTTATCTACTTCTCTTTCGTCGCACTCTTTTTCATCCTCAGAGTAGGCAGTGACCATGATTGATCTAAGAGCGGCCTCCCGTAGAGGATAATGCTCAGCACAGTGTTGCAATTCTCCATGGATAGGAGACAACCCTGTCCACCTCGGTAGACGAGGGGTTTCACGAAAGATGCTTTTCGTAACCTGCTCGGCTATGAAGGTCTGTGCCACTGCTGCTCGCAACTTTTGTGATTCAAAGCTATTTTTGAGATTGGAATAGGAAACGTTCGTCGTAGAAAGCTAGACCTTTGCAGCATTTCAAACGTTTTGTCCTGGATGAGTTAGGTATGCGTGGAGAAGCCTATTAGAGTGCCACATTACCTTCCCGCCCTCCTTTTCCTCGACAGATTCTCCACCGATGCTTGTTTGACACAGGTCAGATATTTTTTTCGATAAATTGTCGAGTTCGATATTGCTAGTCGCTCCCAGTTAATATGCAACGCAGTAAAGAAGCAGAGAAAGACCAACAGGCTTTGATCGAGTTCATTCATCCCCACGGCAGCTTTCAGGTTGTTGTATTGTTCCAGCAGTTGACTTCTTTCAATCCGGATGCGCTGAATGGTGGTCTCTTTCTCACGACTTTCATCTGAAGTGGTGGACACTTGTATTTTGAGCGTGGAAACTTTTCTTTCAAAGCGTTTGAGCTCTGCGTCCTTCTCGAAGAGCATCGTTCTCTCCTTTGTGTTCTTCTCGAGAAGCTCAATCTCTCGATCTCTTTGAACGTTTGAAAATGTTTCGACCATAATTTTACAAGCAGTTTGATGGCTATTTTCCTTCTCCTCTAAGCTCCTCTGCAGATCTTGTGACTTTTGCTCTGCCTCTTGTAATTTGCTGTCCAACGTTCTGATTTCCTGTTCTAGCGATTGATTGATTTCCATAATCTCCCTCAATTTGGTTCAATAACTTTGCTGCAGGAGCAAACTCCATAACCGCTTGGTGGAAATTTTCCCATCTTCGTAATAAAGGGGTCAGGGGGGTTTCTAACATCTCTGTCATTGTAAAGATTATGTGTTAAGAAGTGAATATAAACTTAAAAAGGAAACAAAAAACAAAGGTGAGAGATTATGGAAATGGCGTAATGCTCCAATGAACGACGCGATGAAGCTCTCCAAAGGATTTCTGGCGCTTTACTGCGGCGCAGTTGCATGGAACTTTGAGGCAACGTTATCGGTAAATAAAATTGTTCGTTGGCTATGATTTCACCACGTCTTTAATAGAGGCCTTCATATATTCGGAAACCCCGCACATGGAGTTGGAGTCTTACACAGCTGGTTGCATATGCATGTCATGGCCACATCGAGTGCCTCCATAGATCTCTCCGAATAGTCCGCCCGTATTTCTTGTTTGGAAGTGGGAGTCTGGGTAATATGTTGGCCAAATCTTGCCATTCAACGGTAGGTTGGCGTCAAACATAGTAACGTATGCTAAGGATGGAACTTTTTTTAAGTTCCATCCTAATCTACTTGGCAAGGCGCTAATGTAAAAATAATATTATCACTGTACCATAGTTAAATCATGTTTGTATTGGTAAGCACTGGAGGGTTTCCGGCGCTTCACTGCGGCACAGTTGCATTAAATTCGAAGGCTACACTACCAACAAGGAATATTTATTACTCGTCTGCGGCTACTCACCTCGCCACGTCATAAGCAGGGGCATATGGATAATTTAAAAGCCCGCACATCCAATTGAGCTGTGACACGCCTGGCTACACACGCTCGTCATGATCACTCAATGACAATCGCGTCTTCACAGAGCGTTTAGAAACTAGATTGGGATAGGCCAAAAGGCTAAAGGCTACAAAGGGGTGACATGTTGGTGTCAATAGATCATACTGCATACCAAGCATGAGGCTCTGGTCCAGTTGGACGGAATTATGACAGACAGAAAGAACGTGGCGATCAATTTTCCTCATGAAACCGGATAGGTACACAGACAGGTACACGCCATGCCCCCTTTGTTACCCTTGGCAAGGCCCGACAGCGGTTTAAGGATAGCGATGACTCGGATAGATCAACGAACACATACAAACCAGTCAAAACTACTGAAAGATAGATATCCTAGCTTAGTAAAAAAAAAAAAGAAAAAAGAAGAGAATCAAATTATACGCTCGGAGAAAAAGATAAGTATAGAGACGGATTTTTGGCTATCTTATGAACGATTTATTTTTTGTCCCAAGAAATGATGCAAAGTGAGGCGATACCTGTGCTTAATCCCTTTCTACAGGGGTCTAGCATCTGACGACGATAAGGCTGAGCTCTTTGCCAACTTCACCAATTACCCCTCATTTTATTAAAAAATCTTATTCAGGAATGAGGAGGGGCCATAAGCTACATAAGTTTCAGGATTTTAAACTGAAGGTGCTGTAGATTCATGTATGTGCCTCGCCAGGTTCGGTAAATGACATCATATCCCATGCGGCTCCTTGATATTCCATCATGTTGTGCAGTTATCCACCATATGTTTTCCTGAAATTTCATGAGCTTTGTTTGCGTATCCAGGGTGCAATATTACAAAGGATAGTGATGTGACATACGCAGTGTACTTTACTGCGCCCTCAACCTAATGCGAGTTGGCCAATAAATGATTTGTGCTAAGGACCTGGCGTGGGTCCAGGAAAGAGTTTCTTAGTGTATACTGGTTAAGACAATTTCGAGAATTACTGTACGATTCGCTCAGTCTTGGTGATTTTAAAGCCAGCCTACTGCTGGAAGCTTATGCATCAGGACATTGGCTATGAACGAACAATAGTTCTAAAGACACCCCAGAATTTCTAATCTTCGTGGAAACCGAAGGCCAGCCCAGCGTTTATCCATCTTGATCCGTATGCTCCATTTCCATAGCCTTAGTAACAGTACTTGCGATCCGCTCGATGGAAGCACCAGAACGTATTGTGTATATGACCTGGGAAATAGGATCACGGTCGCCATGGCGTATAACATGCATGAGTCGTTCGAGGAGGATCTTGTAATACTGGGCCTCACTATTGGCGTTATCTTGAAGACAGGGCGTTTTTGATGGTCGCATTCGATCATTCATGTTGCGCGACACAATCACTTTCTAACAGAGTGTTTGGCGGGATCAGGGGCGGTTCACAAATGTGTCGGGGGATTGACGTATCGCCTGGTGTAACGAGCATGTAGTGAAAGACCGAGGCCAGAATGAACCGAAAGATATGTTTATAAAATATTGCTATGATGGTTTCCGATATGGCACCGTGCTATACCTCGTAGACATCGGCTGGGGGTTCTCGGAGTCGTTTTTCTACCAAGGGCGCTCAGGAGGGGAGATGTGGGTAGTTGATTGGTTTGGTTTGGTTATATTTTACGGCCGCGGTTCACCGCCTAAGCACGTGTCCCGCCGTCCCCTACTGGGGCAAAGGCCGCCAGGGGGTAAGCCCTGGGCGTCGCTAACTAGTTCTAGTTCTAGTCTATGTACAGATAAGGGACTTTAGCGCATTAAATAGCTGCTGTAGTCAAGAAGAAGATCCTATGGTTTAGGCGGAAGTTAATACCAGCTGCAGAGGTCCTCCTAAGCACCATGACCTGTCCTACCACTTCTATCTCTTTTTTTTTTTTTTTTTGACCTCAGTCTAGCTGAGGTAGTGGGTGCCGTGTACATATATTCTCAAAGAAACGGGTTTCTGCTAGCCACGTAGCCAGCTCGGTTGCGCCTTTTGGGGTGCCCAACAGGTGGGGGATTATCTCAGAAGGGGACCCTGGAGGTCGGGGTAAGCGCCTCTTTGCGATACTACAAAAGAGGAAGTGGACCACGGTCTTTCTTGCACCGCAACGGCAGAGAAGGTGGGCATCTTCATGGTTAAGCCGTTCGTGGTAGGCTGCAAAGTCTCCATGGCCCGTACGAGCCGCCAGAATCCGTGCCAGTAGTGGTCTTGGGAGTTTTAGCTCTGCAGGGCATCTGGGGGAGTTGGTAATCCAGAGGTCTTGATAGGATTGAGGGGCTGTGGACTGCCAGTATTCTTAAAGAGCTGTCGTGACGTCTGCCTTAGCTTGCCGCCTTAGCGAGGCGTACGAATGCTTACTTAAAGGAGGGGGATCCATGGTAGCACTCTTCTTTGCGGCTTGATCAGCTGCCTCGTTCTCAGCTATATATATGTGACCAGGGACCCAGCAGACTCGTATAGAGCCACTATTGGTATATAAGAATCTCTCCCGTGCCAGCCAGGTCTGGGCCAGGGCTTGAAAGGAGTCGAAGACCCCCTGGAACGAGCCCGTGAACGGTGAGAGAAGACGCGTGGCCACCTCCAGATTATCTAGACAGACCCAAAGATCGGTGACAAAGCGAGCTGTGTCTAGTTAAAAGGCTGCTTTGACCCCAGCTAGGGCTGCTTCAGCTTCAGCGTCGAAGACCTCTTTGTTGGGTCCCAGGGGGAAGGAGGACTGTTTAAACAGCTTCCCAGATTGGTAGAGGGCGTATCCGCCGCCTGCTGATTTATTTCCTAGTTTTGAGCCGTCTGTGAAGACCTTTATATCGGTTTGTGGGAGAGAGGTATAGAGTTGCTGAAAGCTATCCGCTGCCTGCTCCTTGGAGATACCTGATGGGGCTCTGATTCGCTGTTGGGCTGCTTCGCGCGACTCTTGTAGGAGCCAGGGAGGATGTTGCAGTGGGTTCAGTTATTCTGACTCTGGGAGGGCTAGCACGCGCCGTGCAAAGCGGCTGGTTTGAAGTCTAGATCGGGTTGCGCTTTCTGCCCTCCTGCGTAGTGGGTGGTGGGGGTCAAGGCGGCGGAGGCGGACCGTAGCAGTGGCAGCTATATAGTCTAACTCGATCTCTGCAGGTAGGAGTCCTGACTCCCGGCATAGGACAGGGGTTGGGGTTGTACGGTAGACCGGGAGAATCGCCCGGGCCCCAGCTAGTATCGCCCTGGTTATCTTGTCAAGGTGTCCCTGGACCCGGTTTGAAATTGTCCCTGTGCGGGGGCCAGGGCGTGAGCGGCCTGGCCACCAGGTTTCAGCACCGTAGTAGACTCTGCGGAGTACGCAGGCCTTAACCGCTTGCTGTATAAGGTGCGGGTTAACCAGAAGAGGATTCCTAGCCAGCGTAGGTACGGGCGTGATATATTCTCTGAGACTGTTATAGACCCCGCTATCACTGGTGGTGTGTGTCTTGGGTCTTGATCAGCTGTGCGTCGCGAGAAGTGTATCAGCTCATATTTATCTGGTGCGAAGGTGATTCCTTGCGCAAGACCCCAGTCCAGGGCTTCCTCCAAGGAGTCTGATAGGTTCTGGGCATTGGCTTCTAGAGATAAGGATGTTGCTAGGAAGGCTCCATCATCGGTATATCCGAATCTAGCCTTTAGTTTACCCATCCAGAATAGGGGGGCCAGATAGAGCATAAACAGGATAGGGGATATCGGCGAGCCTTGTGATAAGCCGCAGGATATCTCTATCCTAGGCTCTAGTTCTCCATCCAGTCGGATTTGAACTGTACGCCCGGTGATAAAGGAGACCACCCAACGAACTAGATTATCCGGCCAGCCCTGCATACGCAGTCTGTATACCAGTCGGCCGGGAAGAACCCTATCAAACGCCCCTTTAATATCGAAGGTTAATAGGGAGGCTGTCTTGCCCTGGTTAAGTGCTTGCTCTATGTCATGCAGTAGGCAGGTGGTTAGGTCAACAGCAGAGCGGAGGGGTAGGGCCCCAAACTGTTGACTAGCCAGAACTTTGTACGAAATAGCAATCCATGTCATATTCCGGGCTATCAGACGTTCCAGGCCTTTGCCGAGGACTGAGAGGAGGGCGATCGGTCTGTACAACCTAGGATTCGTCCAGTCTGTCTTATTTGGCTTTTGGATGATAGCGAGAACAGCGTGGCGAAAGCAGCGAGGGTGGTAGCCAGTTGTTAAGCATCCTTGATAGAGTACTAATACTCTGTCCTTAATCAGGGGCCATGCTATCTTTAGTATACTAGTAGGGAGTTCATCGCTGCCCGGGGTTGTATTGCCTGCGTGTAAAACTGCTTTCTCTACCTGTGCCAGTGATATGTTCGGGAATGGCAAAGAACTTGATGGGACCGCTGGCGTATCTAGCGGTATATCTCCTGCTTCAGCTGTGTTCTGGAGAAGGTTTCGGGCTAGGATCTCGCGTTTTTCTTGTGTGCTGACTGCTGGGGGGCGGTCCGGGTGCAGAGAGTCCTTTACTGGTGGGCTCCGGTAGGATCCTGTTGTCCGGTGCCACTTAGACATCTCAAACACCTCTTTACTTGTGGTGGTAGCGTTGATTTTATTTCTCCAGTGTTCCTGTTGGGCGTGTCGAACTACCCGCCGGAATTCCTTTTGGGTGAAGGACCCCCTGCGGTATTTCTGGAGTGCTTCCTTACACTCTAGATTCCACCAAGCTTGGCCTCCCCCTTGCGGTCGAGATCTGAGTGCTAAGGCTTCGTATGCACTGTGGACTGCCGAGATAATCTTATCTGCAAGATAGTCTAGTTCTTCTTCTGTCTCTGCAGTAGTTGGAAGGTCACTTATATTCAGTGCCAGGAGGTTGTGGAAGCGTGGAAGGTCTAAGGTGCTGAACTTCAGCTTTTGTGGGGTCTCAGGGTGTCGTTGGCCCCACAGGAGAGAAGTAAGGAGGGGACGGTGGTCTGACGTCGCATCTAAGTAACCTGTAACTCTAGTACTTGCTCCGGCAAGAGCGAGAGTGCTGGATACAAAGGTTAGATCGAGGGTATTACCTTTGTCATGTGTAGGGGTGTCTATCTCGGAGATAAATACTAGTCCCAGTCTGTCGAGCCATTCGGTTAACGGCTCGGCTAAGATAGAGGGACCTCGCTGAAGTGAGGGCTGCCATCTATTATGTAGCAGGTTAAAGTCACCTGCTAGCACGGTTGGTTGGGTGAAGTAAGAGTCAAGGAGTTTAATAAGTTCCTGTACGGCCCTGTCAGGCCTGATCGAGGATGCAGCGGTAGGAGCATTATAGATATTGAAGATTATGATAGTTTTCCCTGAGTATGCAGAGATTTGGAGGAGGAGAAGATCTGATAGTGCTTCTTAGTCGGTTATATTAGGGCGGAGCTGAGAGGACTGTATACTCTTATTTTTCCGGATATAGATAAGGACTCTAGGACGGCCGCTTATTACCCAGCTATCTGTTGGGGAGAAGCATTCGTATGAGGGATGTCTTTTGGTAATCTTACGGGTAAGATCCTTGTATACATAAGGCTCTTATATCAAGACAATATCGATATTGTTAGAGTATGCCTAGAATAAGGTGATTTCGTGAGCTGCGGCGCCACGGCCTACATTCAGCTGGAGTATTCGGAGAGTATCTGTCTGGCGGTTCTTGAATCTCATAGTTTCTCATTTATCAGAAGTTCAAACTGATTTTGTGGTAGTGGTGTGGCAAAGCGTACTGCCCTAGTTGTAACTGAAAGGGAGTCCGCGAGTCCTCGTTGAGGGGGCGTGGTTGGGCGGAATGAGGAGATTATAGGAAGGTTGTCAGTAGCCATATCCTGATCTTACAGGGCCCCTGGGGTTATAGGGGCTGTAGGAGGCTGGGTATAGCATTTACTTATAATCCGTGCTTTAGAAAGGGTCGAGGAGCCGGTTCTGCGGATCTCAGCTTGCTGGGCCTTTGTGAAGCGGGAACCTGGTATGCTAGGCCGGAGAAGGCAGAGATTATAGTCTGCTGGGTGCGGGCCGTGGCAGTGTAGGCATCTTGGGGGGCAGGTATAAGGAGCCGCAGCCGTACAGTGGTTGGTATAACCTTCCTCCGTGTGTTGTGTAGAGCCGCAGAGGCGGCAGCAGGGGTTACGTGCGCAAGATCTGGGGTTATGCCACTTCCAGCAGCGGTTGCATTGCATTGTCTTAACCCTTCTAGATAAGGGTTGGGCGTTGGTGATCATACCAAATAAGGATAGTCGTATAGGCAGCTTAGCCTTGCTCTCTTCAGGGAAGTTGATAAACCAGCTTAAAGAGATTGTATTTGTATTAAAAGCACTAGCAGCAGTTTCAGTCACGTTAACTGGGGTAAGGCCAGTGACTTCGGCTACTTCAGCTGCTAGTAACTCCGGGTTGACAGGGATCATAGAGTATTGGCTTACGTTCAGTTGGCCGACTTTTCTTGGTATATTTATTACCCGGTAAGAAATCCAGCGGGAGCTACACTCGACCTGGCAGGTATCAAAGAAGGAGGAGATAGCCTCTTTCTGTGCCTCCAGAGCTTGAAGAGATTCTGGGGATGATGGCAGGAGGGCAAATCCAGGTTTAATAGACTGGACACCCTTGAGAACCTTGTTCTCAGTACCCAGATGGAAGCAGAGGCTAGTGTAGATAGCATATGCATCCATGTTTTTAGCAATATGGTTCGGCGGGAGGCGCACAAAGAGGCGGGAATCGGGCTGCTGATTCATGACAGGGGCTGTGGTCTTCCGCTTTGCGCTAGGCTTCGGTGCGGTGGGGCCTTTGGCAGGGCCTTTGGCATTGTTTGTTTGAATAGCTGTTGCGTATGTCGACTGCGCAAGACCGGAGGGGGGGCGAGATGGGGGAGGGGTAGGAGGGAGAGGGGCAGGGACAGGGGGGGGTGCAGTCAGGGTCAAGGGAACGCCGCAGATATAGGCGTTGAAGTGTCGTTGAGCAATATCAGCCAGGTCGTTGCTGAGCGCGTCAAGCGCGCCTCGCTGGTGGGGGGCAAGGCCTGGCTGGCTCCGGTGTTTGTCGAGAAAGGCAGCTATCGGGCTGAAAATCTTCTGGCCCTCAGCAACCCTGATAGATGCGGCGGTGGTCGTCTCCAGTAATGCGGCTTGTAGAGGCCCGCCTGGTTGGGGGTCGTGAAATGCCATCCTGACGACGCGTCGTGGCGCGTGCGGGTCACGGTCAGGTTGGGTGTGGCGGGCCGTGGGCGGTCGTCCCTGATCCCGGGCGCAGTGCCCAGAATGAGAACTGGAAATTAGTATTCGAAAGAACTCTAGTGAATCTATTCTAAGCACGGTACTTAGAGTCGCTCGTTTCGTCGCGTTCCAAAGTTGCTGAGACATGTTGGGGGAATGTTCTGGTGGCCATCACGTGCGCTTACTCCTCCTACCTTGGGCCTTGACTGAAGGACCCAGCGGACATCGATTCAGCCTTGCCTCCGACATTGGTCCTTTAATTTTGTAGATAACCCACACCCTTAATTAACAATGAGTACTTCCAACGCAAGCAGGCAGTGCAGGTACGGATTATCCAGGATAGATGGGTGGAGGGATGGAGTGAGGAGCGGACTCCGGAGGGAGCGTTGAAGAATGGACATTAATACATAGCTTGATTATATTGTAGATGTATGAATTTGACGAATATTCTAGAGTCCGTCTAAGCCTTCCCCCTCGGTTAAATTATTAGGAAACTATCCAATGACAAGACACGCTATGATGACAAGAATTGCGCTAAGAAGAGGAGATGCTATAAAAACAGTGAATTGTGGCGAAGGCAACAAGGCCAGCCTGGAACCTAACCTGTTTTAGAGCTAGGGATCCTTCTTAAATACCTGACCCAAGAACATCACCACTTCCACTCTTCCAGAAGACAAGACCCCCCTAAAGATGATCACACTTCCCAATGAGATCCTCTTCCTTATAGGACAGTATATCGATGAACTTCCCTTCCGTGACAGCCGCAAAACATTGGCAAGACTCTGCCAGTGTAACCGCCATTTCTACCGGATCTTTTCGCAATTCCATTATTCAAAAATAAGTTTCTCGCCCTGTCAATATGGAGGATGTTCGCCTGACCGGTGCCACTGCCTCTCTATAATAATCGGGCTTGTCCAGTCGCTCTACCGGAACCCGGATACAGCCCTCCATGTGAAGGAGCTAGAGTTGGGTCAGTGGAATGCAGACGATGACATCAGCCTAGCTGATCACCTAGATGCGGACCATCGGCCCGTCATTGATGAGAAACTTCTTACTCCTGTTCTGAAATGTCTTTCAGGTGATGACGTCGAAGCATCCCGCTGGATGAAGGACCTCAAAGACGGACTTCTAGACCCATGGGTTGCGCTGCTGCTGCCTGTACTACGCAATCTGCGAATGATCACCTTAAGCGCCCGGGACAGACACCCCTACTTCCAGACTACACTTATCCGTCTCGCAAACGGCACTGTCCGATTGAACGGCCAGCCCGCGCTTTCTAGGCTGGAGCACGTATCTGTCTCCTGTAACGCGCAGGAAGGCGGCCAGGACACGTCCTGCGTGATTCCTTTTTTCAAATTTCCGGCTATGCGTAAGATTACCGCGTACTTCATGGACGAGGATTTAGACGACAGCGAGGGCTGGACGACCGGGCTCGAGATCGTGCCACGTTCTTCCTCTGTCTCCGAGCTGGAGATCCTATATAGCAACGGCATAAGCGGAATGAGCACCTGGACGACTCTGTGTAAGCGCCTGGAGTCGTTTAAGATCGAGGTTGGGGACTGGGGCGCTTCTGATATCGATCTTGGAGTCGAGGAATTCCGAGGTTCGCTGGCGGCGGCGCAGTCGTCGTTGACAACGCTGCAGATCGATTATTCGGAGGGTTCGCTGATTACAATCGACCCAACAGACGAACTTGGGTTACCGTTTGGCTCGTTGAAAGACTTTATTGTTCTGCGCGACTTGCATATGCGGTTTCCGTCGTTGCTTGGGGGGGAGGAGAGGGACGAGGAGCAGCTGCACCTTAGGGATATTTTGCCTGCGTCGTTGGAATGCCTGCATGTTTGTGAGTGTAGGCAGCGGGATGTGCATTATCTTGTGTCGGAGATGGCAAATCTCCTCCGTCAGAAAGAAATGAGCGTTCCCATTTTGAGGGTACTGAGTGTTTCCTGTCCATCGGACTATGACAGCCATGAAGTGGCCGAATACTTTACTGACATTACCGAGGGACAGGTGGATGGGCGGGCACTTCTGAACGAGATATGCCAGGCCGCTGGGGTAGAGTTTCTCATTGGAAGCTGCTGGTCTGGTGTGACCTTTCAGGATTAATAAATGTTCCTTCGAATTCACACCAATCCCATACTCGATAGTGAATCCAGTAGATAAAGACCCCAGTATCAAATCTCCGTCCTCAGCGCCTCCTCATCCTCCTCCCAAGCCGATGCACCAACATCGCATATATCCAAAAAGTAGTCAAATGCTCACACCTTGCCATCAGTTCCGTCGACCCATGCGACAGCTCAAATCTTATACCCCCCTCCAGTGTTATATAGCAAACATTGGCGGGCAGTACTGGCATTTCACAAGCTATTGTCCCGCCCACAATCGGACCATTGTATTGTCGTGGTCGGAGGTCGTAGTCTATTGGGTTAGCCTTAGGGGCCAATAAGAGTGGCAACAGGCGTGTCAGCTCGCAACTCACGGTGGAGTCAGAAGTCCGAGTTGATAAGGAGTTCGATTGTTCATCCCGGTATTTGCGCCGCCAAGCGTAGCAACTGCCAAGGTCAGAGAGAGGGATCTGCAGGGCCAAGTTCGAGATACATAATTGTTTTATTGCTGAAAGTTAATCTTGCATATATCAGCAAACAAAGCATATTCAAAACACAGCTCGATCTCCACCCGGCGGTGCAGCGCACTGCATAGATGGCCAAGTGACTCTGGTCCTCAAACTCGGGCTAGGAGCCGGATGCGCTATATTATATTAGCCAGTCTGTCCCCAGCCAAGTGGATGAGTCATTCAAGTTGATGCGCCCGAGTATACTCTATCCCTTGACTGAATAATCCGTGGTCTATTGAAATGTACGCGCTTAGGAATGCTAATATTGGAGGACGTAGAGAACGAGAGGTTACCGATACTTCCCTATGCACCCGTGTGATCGCCATTCCCTTGGTGCATACAGGAATAATATAACTGGTCCGAAACGCACAATGATGGGTCCATATGTTCAGCCTCGAGTTTGCCCCTCGATGTGGCGTTTCCACCATTCGTCCTGGTGTAACAGATCGTTCCTATGGCGCCTACATGATTGACGTCTCACCCACCCAGCTGCCACCTTCCTGACTCCGTGACGTTTTGATATACCAGTATTAACTGCCATGGCATCACAGTTGTTGGATTCAGAACGTCCCGGATCAAGCCAGATCGGCGTGTTCGCCCTTTCTAGGGCGTAGCAGTCATTCAGGCTGACACAGAGTATCTACGAGGGTAATTTCAGATCACTTGTTGGGAACGTTCCCAGGTAGCGCTATCGATCTGTCGGTGTTTATTTTTGTCCCGGGTTGATTGAGCCACATCTAGTCCTGTAGTCGATGGATAATATATACCAATGGGATCGCTACGAAACCGTAATCATCAGCGCTCGCGGACCATGCTGTTGGACTAACACAATTGATTAGCAATATATCACCAGCGTCCTGTCCAATCGTTCTACTACAGAACGGTAATGATGTTGTATGCAACTACCGCGTTGGACAGCCATAATAGGGCAAATAGAAACAGTAGCTGAACAGGATATATATAAGCAAATTCGCTTACCGTGGATTTAGTCCTTGTACTGTTGAACATGGTCAAATGGATACGTGCATTGGAACATGTCTAGTTCGATTTGTCACGTCTTTTCATCCTTGGCTATCGAGTGTTCGTCCTTGATAGACATTGCTCCAACCCTTACTCTGGTTGGCCTTTGACCATTGCGTCACCTCATACTCGATACTTCAGACACTGTGCCTTGACCAATGTGTCTCTACGATTCTATTCGATATATGATATCACACGAAGATGCTCTCAATTAATTATCTCGAATCAGCTTAACTGAGTACAAGGTATCCCCCCCAATAACTCCATAGCATCGCCATAGGGTCTCCGTGTCCCCTTTTTGCTACCCTTTCTTCCCATTCCTCGACTTCCTCCCTCGCGCTCTTATCCGCCTCACAGGGAAGAGCTCAAATTTCGGTTCCGGAAGAGGCACAAATCCATATAGATGCTGACGCAACATATATTCCAGGTCCTTGTAACCCAACTCTCGCGCATAATTAAGAGCTGACTTCCCCGTGTTATCAACCATATTTGCGTCCACCCCATCCCACTGTAATAGTTCTTGCATAAGACATGTCGATCCTCTGTGCTTGGCTACGATGGCAACGGCACACATGCCCCTCGCGTCAGTAACGTTTGGATCTATGTCGGTCATATCTCGCAGGACGCCGACGATGGATGTGTTCCCCCCTTGCACGGCCGAAAGAAAAGCGTCCAAGCCGAATGGACCGGCCGGGCAGTTTAAGTCGACTTTTTCTGTTTGTAGTAGCCGCCGGAAGATCCGGTCACAGCCTCCACGGATGGCACAGTGCAGAGGAGAAGGGTAATGCACAGCGACATCGCCATTCGCATATGCTCGGGATTCTGGGTGGACTCCGTGTTCTAGGAGGAGATTTACGGCTCTCTCATGTCGATGTAGACATGCGAACATAAGGAGCGACATGCCGTCGAACACCGGTTCGTTGAGGTCTCGGCATTCTGCCAAAAAGCATTCAAAGAGCGGGCCGAACATGGCGTCACAGGCGGGTTCTGGGGTCCGACACCGACATGTTATGGCCTTTTGGAGACCTTTGAACTTCGATTCACGTGTCAGTCGGGGATTGGCGAATATTCTCTCGGCAATCGAGAGACGATTATAATAGATTGCCTTAGCAAATTCATTGCCTGTATTGGGTTCGAGGTCGTTTTGAGATGAAATAATTGTAACTTTCTCATCAGAGCATCTCCAATGGCAGGGATCCAAAGGGTAGAATTTGGCGTATGGTACTGCCCTGTTCCATAACCGCAATGCAAACGCGAGGGGACTCTGGCCAGCTTCATTGACACGATTCACATCAATTCGGGGGTCTTCCACGAGAGCCTGAATTACAGGCTCGATCGTCTTTCTGGACCAGACGGCGAAGAAGATCGGCGTGTTCTGGTATGGCGAATGTAGCGAATTGGGGTCTGCTCCAGAGTTGAGCAGCATCCTGACCACATCAGCAGAACCGGATTTGATCCCATAAGTCAGCGGAGTATGGCCTCCGCTGTGTCTCGTGTTGACGGGTACGCCCAGATCCAAAAAGAGCTTGACCAGTTCTGAGTGTCCTCGTTGGGCCGAGAGCGAGAGGGTGGTGTGATGGTCTCTATACTTGCCCTTGACGTTGATCCGGCCGCACGCGAGCAATTGTTCCACGATAAACATGTTACCTAACTCAATCGCGGCAAAAAGGGCGGATCGTGCGTGACTTTGATATGATCGATGGCTAGTATGGGGGTCAGGCAAGGCTCCCGCGTCCAGAAGTATCTTCACCATCTCCTCATGTCCTGCTGCAATAGCTCGTACTAGCGCTGTGTTGCCCTCGTTGTCCCTGGACTGGAGGCCAGCGTCTCCAACAGCGAGCAAATTCCTCACGATCTCACAATGCCCAAACCGCGCAGCGATCAGGAGCGGTCGAGAGGACACCAGCCCACTCCGGTTCTCTAGGGCTAGGCGCAAAGTGGCACTATTGCCATATCGCGCCGCCCAGCACAATGCGTATCCCCCGTCGGCTTGTCGGACGTTGAGGCGGTATAGATACGGGTTCAAGACGTCATGGAGGCGACGTGTGCTTCGTGTAAGGGCGCTGATGGCGGAATATGATCGAGTGTGGTAGGCGATCAGAAACAGGATTTCCACCGGCAGGTTGGTGAGTGCAGTTGGTGATAGACCTTCCATGTTCTCCCTTGTATTTGGTGACTCTGAAGATATTTTCTGCGGGGTGGATCGGAACTATTTATAGTCCTCGGGTTTGATTTCCATGACATCTGAGGCTGTCAACTAGTCCCGAATAGGTGTCCGATATGCCGGATAACCGCACTTCGCTTGAGCAAGTCATGAGCTTCATCTCAGAAGGTAAAAGAATACACTGACTGCTCTGCTAGCACGGGTCCTGTGTCTATCTCCAGGCTAGAGGTCGCCAATACGCGCCCACGACCCGTGGGTATGCTGTTCTCACTGTTACATCCATAGGATAATAAATAACTAACTAGTATCTATCCGTTGATTCCGGTAGGGAAATATATAGACTTTCCTTATTACTGACTTTTGAGTCACTCGTCTGGGTCTGTCCGAAGATAGTTGTCACAGGACAAAATTGGACTGGTGAAGGCCATGTTATGTCCCTGTTCCTAAGACACGGCCCACAGGTCCTAACCCAACATATGCCCCACTAATCATATACTGTTCTGCCTTATACCTCGCTTATTGTAAAGAAATCGGGTTGATTATGGATATAAGATGACAATACTGCTCCATTCCCACCAATTGGATCTCAAACCGAGCCCGTGTAGTTTCCTCTCGAAAGTGTCCTCACAGAAAGGACGGATAAATGGGAAATCAGTGCCCTTCTCACTCTTGAATTTAACTATATCCCCCTCCCCCCCCATACCATTTGATTCACTAATTATAGTGCCGTAAGGTTGGGTCATATCAATTCGCGCAACTATAGTTGATGCGCATTCACCCCAGTCAATATACCATCAAGCATTGGTCAACCGTAGCTTACGCATGAGGTTGAGTTGGAGTTCATCCAAAGCGAGTACCTGCCGCCGAGCGGAAGATAAAGCAGTGCTGCAACGTCAGTATCATCAAAACAGGAGTCAGGGATCTTGTCATAAGGGCCATAGTAGTAGCACCCATTAAAGGTTTATTTTTAGCGTCAAGAACCAACATTAAATGTGGCTAGTCAGACAACACCACCCTTACGAGGCTTACTCGCCTGGTCGAGCATGGACTTTCTATGTATCAACCGAAGGATGAGCCTTCAGGTTCAACGGAGTGAGCGCTGACCTGTGCAAGCTATTTTTTGGATAAAAAGTCATACTAAGACCGCCGCTCGAATGTTATTCATACCTAGGAGAGGAGACTCAACCCTCGGTAAATACAGGCTGTTTAAGCCTATTGCTAATAACCTCCGTGTCGCTGGAAACGATGTGCTCGAGCTCTCCGAGCTGACGAGAAATTAGTTTCGCAGTCAGTGCACCAATAATGAAAGTCCGCATCATGTTGCCGAAGTCTTCTCCTGTCCACAAATGGCCTACTACAGTTGCGACAATAAGGATCTCGTCCCCGCCCTTGGTACGTGTATGTTTGAATGTTGTAGGCGGGCTTTGGTTTGGTCTGCAGGATGGTCTGCTTTGCACTGGTACGAGAAGACTCATTGAGGTTCTAACTAGATAAGACAGCCAGGAGGGGCCTACCGTAATTGAACTTCCAGCTGAATCACCTTTTCCATAGCCAGAACTGAAAAGTCATATCCAAATTCCGGGAATTGCTTCAGAACTTCGTGGAATCTATGAGATTCTTTCAAAGTAGAAAGGTGTTGAATGCTATATTTCGTAATGATACTTTGTAGATCAGATTGTTTGGGGCACTCTGGTCCATATGTATACTCCACGATTGGAATGAATTCTGTATCTTCCCAATCCTGTTGTAGGTTTGACTCGAGCTTCTCGCTGGCAAGATTCTTCAGCTCATCGATTCCGTATTTATCGGCAATGACATATACTCTGGCATTAACATGCGCTTTCGATTCTTTTACCCGCCAAATCGGAGCTGGGCAATATCATATTCATTATCGCTTCCTGTTGTTCCCAACTCCTCCGATTCGTATTCAGCTGTATTCGGGCACTCTTGGTATTTGGGGGGATCTTTGTCGGGAGAGTCATCGTAGCCGGCGTAATAAAGATAGTCAATCATCTTTGTGGCAATGAATGGGTCATCGTGGATGATGACCTCCTTCGATTCGGCCTCCAGATGGTAAGTCCGATAGTTTTGGAACAGGGCCGACTGATTTACTTGGAATTGGCCGCTCATTGCCTTGTCAAAAAAGCGTGATTGCGGACAGACAATACAGCGATGTAGGCAGAATGTTGATGCTCCACATTTGACCGCAAAGTCAGAGAACGAGCCGCTTTTTCTGATGCTTTGGCAAATCAGACATCGTGTACAGAAAAGGAATAAAAATCCATACCTGGACAATGCCGTGAGGAGAGAACTAATATCAGTCCCCATCTTACTGTTACACAGATATAGAAATCACCTTGCTCTGGGCTTTAGAACAGCGCGCAGATGGTGGTGACCTAGATATAGGGCTACCCACCGATTTCGGCCGTCGTCTTATAGAAGCTGTCAACCAAAATGACCGGATACCGGAGATACAAAATATCCGTATGATCAGCCATTGATCCTGACGATCACGTTTCAACTATATGGAACATTGCGTGTTCAAAAGACACAGATGGAAATACTTAAGTAGCCAGATATTACAGATAGTTCAAGAATTCAGACCCTCATTCATTGGTTTGGTAACCAGTACCTTGGTGTGTATGAGAATTACCGATTTTGTTTGACAAAAGTTATATATAGTGTGGCGAACTGCCTGCCTAGATAGGCCTAGCGCCCTCTGCGCCCACTAGTTATGTATGTAGAGCTGGGCCTCTTCTTCTTCCTAGAGTCATCAACCAATTCATCAGATTGATCATCAAATTCATCCCCAAGATATAGTTTTCAGATTATTTTATGAAAGAACAAGCATTTTTTTGTTATATAGATTAAATATAAATAAAACTCGAATTAAGTTCCTGCTTACTTAGACTCAAACACCGTGATAAAAACTATTTAATTTCTTCTCTAAGGGTCAGGCCAGTTGACAACGCTATCAAAATTTACACGCATCTGATCATATCCTACTATTTTTTACCTTCAACCAAGTAAGCTCCTATTTATATACGGCATAAATCCATCACTATCATACAATAAATCTTCATGTCATAGTTGATCATGGAGGTCGACCACGAAGCATAACTCTACCGATGTTTGAAGCACTCCGCGATCATCTCACTGAAAAGCCTGGGTTATACGTTGATAAGATAACCGTCTTTATGTATAACGAATTTGGTATTTTATCATCATCTTCGAGTATAAAGAGAATCCTTTCCTCCGCAGAGTAGTCGAAAAAGAAATCCCAACGGAAGGAAGGCAAAAGCAGGAAACCTTAATCTATAAGATTTCTATCTCCATAATTTCTCTGGGTTCCATTCATAATAACTCGTCTATGTTGACGAGTCTGGATATAACAAACGTATAGGTTTTCGAGGGACTAGTTGGTCTCCATCAAGAATTATACTCGTGTAAGTCGCGAAATTTCACTAAAAGTAATACTATTAGATATTATCTGCCTACTCGCAAGATAGTATAATTCTTTTCCGTGTTTTTACCGGCTCAACGGATACTATACTATTTCAGAAGTTTATTGAGCAGCTCCTCCAGCACTGCGGAAGATAGCTAGATTCTAAGTCAGTACTAATTATGGATAACAGATCTTTTTATCACTCTCAAAGGGTTAAAGAAATTTGCCCTGAAGCTAGAGTTAACTTATTGTACCTGCCATCTTATTTACCAGGTCTGAATCCTATTGAGGAGTTCTTATCTGAACTAAAGAGCTATATTAAACGAAATTGTAACGTTCATGAAGTGGAACCTGATTATGTATTGGCTGTCACAAGAATAAGATGGATATAGAACTGAAGAGGATCCACTATAGTCTGGACTTTGAATTAGATTTGAGAGCGTGGAAATCTTACCTAGACTAGTAATCTACCGGGGCTCGTTGAAAACGGAGAAGACGAGAAAGAAAAAAAGCGGTAGAGAACAAAGAGAAAGAGATCAATTGCTTAGGTAGGCCAATAGGATTGAATCGAGCAGCAAACATGGTGTGTCTCCTCCTCTACACTGTCACGATCTTGGATTCACCCGCTGTAGATACTTCTTTTGATTTCACTCTACCTCAGATGTCTACTTTCTATAGCCATTTTCTCAAGAAAAAAAAAAAAAAAAAAAAAAGCCGCACAGCGCCTTGCTGTCAATCTGAAGACGTATCAGAGACCTTTCAAAGAAGACCAAGATATAATAGAAAATGCAGTTCATATTATTGCATAAGTATCAAAATGAACAACTATATATATGTATATATATTATCGAAGCCTCATTGATTAAATCGGACAAGTCAACAGTGGCTATATCTCCTCCAGATCTCCGTGGCCTCCTCACAAACACAACTCAAGGTCGACCTACCAACAGTAAAGCTACTCTTTCAGCTGGCTAAGATCTAGGGAGGTCCTTGCGCCGCCTCGAAACCCCAGCTAGTACCCCAATTCGTTTTAATACCCCTCGAGGTCTCCTGAGAAGAAAGAAAGAGAGTGCCCAGTTAGCACATGCACCAAGGAGACAGTTCATGAAGGGATAAAAAGGAACACTTACTGTATGTGCAGCCCATTTCGGGTGCATCATCTTGAAGACCCACCCCATCGCATCTGTGACGTCGCGGTCCGGAAGTCCAGTGTGTGAGTCCGGACCGGGGTCATTTGCTCGCGCTATGTCGCAGATGATCCCCATGTCGGTTTCTGTTCCCTCTGGAGGACAATCGTTATAATTGAAGGGATACAGATCTCCCCAGTACATATCCTCATCGTCGTCACGACCCGGCAACCCAACACCAGGATCCGGATTGTTGCCGGGAGTGTAAAACCAAGCGTTCTTCCTCCATTCATCCCCCGAGCTACCCGGTTCACAGATACGATGACCATTGAAGTTCGGGTCAATATTATAGAAGCGAATGTACCTACGACCGTCACCTGGCCGAGTGGCGTATTCCGCGTTGACCTCCTCCACCATGCGTTGAATGGCCTCGTTAGCTTTAAGGACTAGTTCATTCATCTCCCGTCGTAGTTGTGTCGTGAGCTTGGGGCCAAGAAGCGCAACTCTAGCGAGGGACCTGCTGTTGCAGTCATCGGTTATCGCGCCGAAGAACTGCGCATAGCCCGTCACAACCAAAGTAAACCCTGGGGTTTTCGCGGTGTCGAGGATCTCGTGATAGATTTTCTTGAGATCCGAATAGAACTCTGAGCCCTCGGGCTGCTCTTGTCTTAGGACGCGCCATGCTCTATCCAGACGGTCACGGCACGGTCCCTGATGAAATGGATAATAGAGACAAGCTTTAGCAATGGCTGAGAACTTTAAATCATTGCCGCCAATCGAGAGAGTGGCCCTACATTTGATCACGTTAGACGAGATCATCATTGAGGCTGGAGGGAACGGAGACTAACCATCCATATTCGTTCGCCGGGATCCTTTCCATTAGTTCGACTTGGGTTCCTTGGAGGTATTCAAACTGTTTTTTACCACCCCGGAACATGTCCTTAATCACAGCACCTGAACAGGAAATGAAGTCAAAATCGTACTGCGGATCTTGTATTGTTTTCCACATCTGATGGGCGTATGCGCCCTGGTTTCTGTAGCACTTGCCTTCCGGATCATACACTGTGTCTCTGGGGACATCATCGCCGGCTCCGATGCCCGCCGAGTAGGAATCTCCCAGAGCAATAAACCGCTTGAATGGCGGGAAGGGGGCGTCCCCGGGCCCTGGATTGCCATTATCACCACCATCGCCATCACCATCGCCATCCCCATCGCCATCACCGCCTCCCGGCTGGTCTGGGACGTCGGGCAAGTTGGGATCCTCAATCGGTCCATCATCACCACCGCCTGAGCCACAACGGGTCGTGAACCACGTGGTCGCTTCATTCGTCCGTGGGTTCGCGTCAATCATATCGGCACGGCCCGAGCCTCGTAGATTGGCGAAGTGGATGGCCTCGCCTCTTGCGGACTGGAGGTACGCTTCGCCCCCGGGTCTCCAAGTCATGGAACTATCCGTACCAGCAGCAGGCTCCATTGCCACGTTATACCAGACCTCGGACGTCCTGGTTAGGTTTTATCTCAGGGTCAGCGTTGTTTTCCCTCCATAATAGGTCCCAGGATTGCCAGGGTTGGCTTACCCTCCGAACTTATCCAGCCATATCATGTCCGCTTTGCCATCGTTGTTCACATCCACGAAACGAAGGTTAGCTCTGTCTTTTCCTTCAGGCTTCTTCACCTGCCCTGGATCAATTGGTTAGCATTGGGTACTCCCAGCAGCAGTTCTGTTTTGTGACTTACCCATATCCACATATCCAATCCCATTACTGACTACACCGAATACGCGCCCCTCCGGACTGATACACTAAAAAAAAAAAAGAAAAAAAGGACGCTCGTCAGTCATGTCTTCACACATCCGAATGCAGAGGGCCTACCAGTTTATCTGCTCTGCCATCGCCACTTGAAGAAATAAGTCAGCTTGACCAACGAGTACCCCATCAAGACGCCAGTACACTTACTTGAGATCCGCAAAACGAACGGCGAGATCAAACAGTCCTACCCCATTTCGTTGGCCGGCACACGTATCAGCAAGCGCGTTGTTCACTGAGGGTGCCTTGAAGAAAGAGAATCTCCCTCCATCATAGGATGTCATCCACCAGTCTTCCACGGAGCCGTTTTCATCGAGGTAAATTATGTCGCATTTTCCATCGCCATCGATATCAGCTATGCGAATGAGTTTGCGGTCCCAGTCTTTTATCTTATACCATCCATGCTGGCCCCAATTCGGAGGACTATTGATGTTGCGGAAGATCTGCATGTCGCCTAGCTAGCAGGTCAGAGGATGATGAAACAGAGAATGCAGGGGAGCTTACCCCGACTAGATACCCAGATGTAATCATCAACTAGAAGCGAGTCAGTACCGATCTTCCAGGCAGAAAGAAATTTCGCAACGCACGGCCATCTCCCGTCATATCACAATAATTGTTACCGTCCTATATTCCATTATTAGAACCAGGAGAATGCTGTCGAGTCTCACACGTACAGCTTTGAGCATCGTCCCACCCGAGCCATCATTTCTCCACCAAAAAATATTAACGTCCAGTGGTACGGGGATGGCCCCATACCACACGTAGGTGAGCCGGATATAATCTGCACGGCCACCTGCACTGTTTTTGGCAAATTTAATATATTCGGGAGCTCCTTTCACATTGAATCCAGCATGGGTTCTCCCACTGTTGGCCCAATAAGGCCTAAGTGATTTGCTGTGACCACGGTTGTTGATCCAGGTGTCGACCGATCTGGACAGGGTTAACAATAGTGTGCCTTTCGTTCTTCACAGGATACCTACCCATCATCATTGACATAGAGCCAGTCATAGCGGTGCTGCAATATTGCGAGGTTAGCCTGTGCTCAGCTGAAATCACCGATTGCAGGATCTTACATCACCATTGATATCAACCAGGTGCACACCATCAATGTTGTCCTTGCCTTTACCAGTGAACACGACACCAAGAGGTTGCCAGTACTGTGCCTTGTCCGAGGTTCCCCCATTGCGCCAGCATGATATGCCACCATTAGTCTCATCGATCAGGCAGTAATCCAGGCGACCATCTCCGTCAATATCGCCCAGCCTGACGTGTGTTTGAGACCTTTCCGGCATTGGATTTTTAAAGTATAATCCCAAGTTTTGAAATGTAGGTTTGTCGGGGGTTTGCCACACGTTCAACGAGACATACCTAGTTTGCGTTAGTTAAAAGAGAAGAAAAAGAAAAAAGAGATTGACTGAATGAAAGCCTACATGTTCCCATCCGGCCCGATGCAGATAAAGTCATCCTGGCCATCACCGTTCTGCAATTGGTCAATACAGAAGTTATTCCCAAAGCGGGTTATACATCGTAAACAACGTCGAGGAACTTGAACTTACCACATCCCCCCAACGCACTCCTCTGGGTATGCACTCATCATTCACGTTGATTTCATAGTAGTCGTCGCTTCCTGCCCTCCAATTCCAGTATACACGGTACTGGCCCTTTTTGTTCTCGGGATCAAAATACCTAACGCCCACCCGTCAGTTCGAGGTCCTCCAGGAGAATAAAGGAAATCCATCAACGTACCAGATCAGGGCGTCGTCACCTTTTCCGTCCAAATCGGCGAAGTGAATTGTTTGCGGAATAATGTCGAGTCGGACCACCGATGGGAGGGAGATGGCATATCCCTGCTCAATCCCATTGTGCTTGTAAGGGCCATCATCGGCGCCGGATCCCCGTTGGGTCTGGGCCGAGAAGTCGTACTCTCCTGGTTTTTTATCGCAAACGCTAGTTGATCCACCCGGTGCAAGGCCATTGTCTGCCGGGTCAGAGTAAAGACCTAGCTGCCGACCTTGAAGAATAGCTTTGAACCAAACAGCAGCTAGCTTCCGGTATCCTTCATCATTGGGATGAGTTCCGTCGGCGAGGTCATTCAAGGTAAAGTATCCATCGTTCAGGTTGACATAGAGGATTTTTTTCCCCTCATCCGCAATTTTCTTGACCAATACACCATACTGGTCATTGAGAAGCTTGTTGCAGGGACCAAAGCCTTTGTTAGGCAACAGGCCTGACAGAATAATGGTGACGTCCGGGATATTGTTGAAGATATCGCGTACCATGTCCTCCATCTCGTTCATGCCATTGAGTCTTGCATCGGCTTCGTTTAACCGACAGTTGTTGGTACCAGCGTTAATCAAGACGAGATTAGGCTTCAGGCGGTACGATTGCTGACCCTTTTCTTTCACTTGCTTAATAGTGTATCCACCCCAGCCTTCATGATCATTGTCTTTGAAACTGCTGCCACTTCTCCTGGAGCCTACCATGTCAACTTCAAAGGTGGCCAACCGCAGTGCATCACGAAGGGGCTTGCGGTATCCACATCCATTCGACGACTCCTGGCCAGCCGTTATGGAAGCACCGAGGGGGAGGATTCGAAGGTCCGAATACTCGTAGTATTGTCGCCTCTGCAAGCTCGGATCATCATTACAGTTCTGAGTGACATTTTGGAACAATGGAGGAAGATTCGGATATGCCAGGGCTGTATTTCACATTCATAAGTCAATCAACAAGAAATGAGAGAGCTATGGGATCCGCATACCTGGCGACACCAATAAGGCAAAGGCACATGCCTGGAACAATTGCATCCTCGGTTTTACCACCTTGCTATGCAAGGAGTTTGCATCAGATGAGGCGTACTGGAAGCGAAACTGTACGTGGTGTGTACTTGCTTCCCCTATTTATACTTGCCCCAACGGAGGCCCACTAACCCTCTCGTCTCATCTAGTGAATAGTGTGGTGATTGCAAATGGATCAAGGACGATGTCCAGACCAGCATCACGGACCGAGTAACCAGGCTGAGTTGGCCAGGCCCACATTTCACGGCCAATGGTAGCTGTAAATTTCACAATGGTGCTGTCTCACTCTGTCTTGGAATCCATGGTGAAACCCCGTTTGTGACCTTGTGACATGTGCAATTCTATCAGGGGGGAGGGATTCTGCTATTCCACAACAGCAAATACACAGGCTGCAGTAGCCATCAGTATAGAAATCGCTGAGTCTAGTCGTGCCTCTCCGTCTCTAACACGGAATCACCGACGATGTTTGATATTGCATTGCTCCAACGCTATTTTGGGGCTCCTTCGCAGCTCAACAAGGAAAAGAGAACCGAATGCTGCCACGTTACCGTACCATCGAACATGGTTTATCTGGGAATGAGGGATTCCCTGTGTAAACTAAGGCCTTAGTCTGGAATCTAGAGTGTCAGGTATGCGGTAGTCAGTCCGTATGGTGGTTCTGGCCCAATATGGACCTATCATAACCACCGGATATTTGCAGCCGCCAATTTTTAAACTATTTAAGTATATAGTAATGCAATTTAAGACGAATGAACGGCGCATTGAGCTAGTATCATCTAAGACCTAGGTCGGCCTCTTTTCAGCCTCTTCTCGGAATTGCGAGTATTCGAAGACGGAAAGAACGGGGCTGTGTGTGTCTAGGATGAGGTATGGTATTTTCGTGTTATTTATCAATACTGGAAGAGTACCAGGGACTCCTCATCTACCATCTTGACGATACGCTGATAGCATAATGATAGAATGAGGAAAAATGTAGAAAGAACGGCGCCGGGCGGATCTTCGCAGGCTTCAAAGCGAGACCTCACCTGTACGGGGCAGTTGGTGCCTCCTCCCCTCGATGGAAAGAGGTCCAATTCAGTCTCTCGCGTATAGTCGTGGTAATGAGGGTATCCAAGGCCCGGTAGGTCCGGCGATTCCAGATTCCGCTCAGTCCTCCCTTGCCAATTTAGGAAAATGCAAGTACCCTTTAGTAAATCAAGTCCTGTTCTAAAGGATAATCCTATATTACGGTCTCATGCATGTGAATCCGATGTTACCCACCTCCAAGGAATCCGTTCCTGCGCAAATATGATTTCGAGTGCCAAGGTCCGCCCAATTCCAGTTCAATTGAAAGGTGCATCGTGGAACCGATCCGAGGGTCTTTGGTCGTTGGCTCTTGGCTGTTGGCTCTTGGCTCTAATGCAAGGCATACATTGTATGGGTTATGGCAAACTGAACTAGTGCAGCCACTCATTTTAAATCTCCAAGCGATTGTCATTTTGGCCATGTAGGGTGGTAGTGTTGATAAATTCAGAGTATTTGGGCCCCCGTTTTGGTTCTTATGAATCCGATTGGGTGTTGGAGCAAATAGTTAGGACCTAGTAGAAAGAGGAACACGGGAGCGATAGGTTGCGAGAAAAGATATGCCGGCACCGGACATGTTCGAATATCTATCGCTCACAGACGAGGTGTGGTGGGATATAACACGGTACGGAAGAATTAATCCATCTACAGTTGCACCCCTGATAGTCTATATAAAATAGCCGATATCCTCGGTTCCGACAGCAACAAAATCCATCATAACATATCATCGCATACCACCAGATTCTCCATTTCCACGTCTCCCATGGCGCTCTCTCTCCCCTGCCGTCCTTCCAATCCACCCTCATGTATTCCATTCGCATGGATCCAGACATGCAACGGTTTTTTGGAACGTGCCTTCTTCCCCAGGGAGACTTCGGCATTGCCGTGGCAAAATGCACCACCATATTCTGGGACTAGCACCTCCGGCGGTTAGTGAACTCCAGAATATCTCTCAGGCCAGGAGTTTGTTCCTAAACGCAAACAGAAAAAGGTCACGGCGCTACCGGTATCTTGGGGGGTTCCGAAAAGGTGGCTATGCGGCAAGGGTCCTCCAGTGAGCTGCAACCCTACACTCAACCTAATATCCTCCCCCTGTCGGGCCGAGCCACTAGTGGCGTAGATCTGACCAATGAGGCAGCAACCGCCAACAACATTCTGTTATGGGCCCCGCCAGACGAGGAAATTGACCAGGTGGATCGGATCATGTGATGGTCTGTGCCCTAGTTCGTTAGTTCCAGGGCGAAGTCGTCCGAGTCATGATAGTGCCTGTCTAAGTAATACGATGGTACCCACCCAGGACGCTTTTTCTTGTTCCATTGTTTTCTATGTTTGTTTTTTTTTATTTCTTTTGAACTTAAAAAGATTCCACATAACGACCCTCCTTCTCGGAAACACCAAGTCAAGTCCAGCAATATATACCTCAGTACCTACTTTGTGCCTGAGATTAATCTTAATCGAGAGGATTTCTATCCAATAAAATCTCCGCCAAGCGCAACGGTTGGATTTCTTCGGCATCTCATCTAACGGTCATCGCCGCCACCAACCAACTAGTCGTATATATCAGTCTATTACCATCTCACTGCTCTGGGGGCAATGGGCCCCCCACCCTCCGCTCACCATGCCACCAGAGTCCCGCCCCCCTCACGCCCAAACTCCCTTTGCCACTGGTATTCATCTGTAATTATTTCCTCTCTCCCAGGGACGGTCTCTTTGAGATTCGATCACTAATCATCCCCAAATGAGATCTCCAGCCTGATCACGCTATTTGTCGCTGCCTCCTATATTCCTCAACTCATCGACATCGGCGCAAACGACCGCACTGGCAATGCCGCAATATCTGGCTGGTATATCATTCTCCTGACCACTAGTGCTACCGCACACCTTGCTACGAGAATCAAGAATCTCCAAAGCAGTCAAGCATGGCATTCCGTCCGCCATGGCAATTTAAAGGGCTTTGATGCCTTTTCCTCCCTAGTCGTATTCCTCCAGGCGTTTATTCACTGGGCAGCAGCAATAATCCTGCTAGTTTTCTACGTTTCATTCCGCACCCGGACCCCTTCTCGCAACAACGACGATGAGAGCATCATCTCGTCGCCGCCCTCTGCTGTAACTATCCTCGCCGTCGTGCTTGTCCATGCAGTCATCGTTCTCCCTTTCGCTGTCTACTTCCTTCATCTCCTGACCAAAGATCCTGAGGACCTGCCAGACTCCGTCGTCTTCGTTGTAAGCTCAGCATATGGCCTCCTCCTCCGCATAACGGGGACACTTACCTCGCTGACGGCCGCAGTTCCCCAGGTCTATCTGATGGTCACTCGGTACCGTAACAGCGGCAATCAGTTCAACCAGGGCAGTCTCAGCCTGCTGGGATTGGGACTTCAGGTGGTGGCATTCCTTGCCTTGGCAGGCTCGCAGGGCTGGAGGATGAGAATTCTGCCGCCGCCACCGGACGCGCCATCCTATTGGCAGCTATATACTACCGGGGAGTGGTGGTATGCATTTTTCGTGATTAGCGGATACGCTGTGGGATGGGCGACGTTGGCGTTTTCCCAGCTGTTGGTGCTGTGTGTTGCGCTGGGGCTTGGAAGCAGGGCTGGGGCATTGTATATTTAAAGGGGGAATAATCTATTGTGGTGTGATGATTGGAGTGTTAGAAATTAAGATAGTCGTGAAGGACATGTGGCAGGAAGTTCAATGTGCTCCGATGAGCGTTGGCAATATACTGATGGAGCAAGGTAGTAATTCATCTCTTGAAGGGTCTTGAATCATCAGGGAACGAGAGATTATGAATTGATGATCCATCTCAAATAGCTGAAGCCTCGTACATATAGAGAGAAGGAAGGATCAAGGAATCATGAAGGGAAATCCGGCCGAAAAAAGGCATCACAGCAATATTGGAGCGCTCTGAACAACAGAATCGGCACTACTCACCACCAGGCGTTCAGTAGCAAGTCTATGGATATAGTCTCGCATCCAATTCTGGAAATTGGGCGCCTATGCCTTCTATTAGTATTGATGACTTCTTCGATGATAATGCAGGCATATCGATGAGTTAAAAGGATTGGCACTACGTCCTAGAGGCGGCATAACTGTTGCAAAGGACCCCAGCCGATCACGCGCAGTTGTGTCTGAGAATTCCTGCCCCGTACTAATAATATCTTTGATATCTTTGGTATTGACTTGTGCGAGTAGGACGAGCTGGTATATTTGGTTTTCAGTATTGAAGTTGTAGCTTCGCTTAAATTTAAGAAGTCTGTGGCAGCGGTTCTGGTTACATAAATAATCTTTCCCTTGATGCTTGATCACCAGTAGGAATGAAAGCGGTATAGTGAGCGGGCCTGAGGCCATTAGAGAATATCGCCAAGTAAATAGTGCGAGTCATGGAGTATGTAGAGCGACACAAGTCTTCAATATTGAAAAGATTAAACTTTGTTGTTCCTGTCGCAGAAGGTCCTGAACTTACTGCCTCCAAGAATTTCAGACGCGCAAAGTATGTTTCATATAAAGCCGCATGAGATGATCATCATCTATCAGATATCAAGGGTGACTTCAACATTCGTCTGAGAATCTGGAATGAATGACTGCTCCGGGTCTATTGAGTTGGTTGTTTTTAACTTTTGTTTTATAGTATCAGTCGATCACATAATCTGAGTCGTAATTCAGGCATCAACGTTCGACTACTTAGGTAGGGAATGTGCCCTAGTTACACCTAAGGAACCAAGGAAACATGCCAGCTCCATGATAACGGCATTAACTTTCTATAAAAGCATCGTGAGTGATTATTAACAGCTCATTTTCATGATGTGACGGTTAGAAAGCGGCTGAAAAGGGCTACTTCTTCGGCCGTTTTAGGCGTCTCTCCAACCAGCTCCCATTCTGGCATCCGTGTACATATTCCCACGGCCACGGGCATTGCTCCACGCAGAGCCACGCTTTATGGTCCATGACCCTTAGTTTCAGAATATTCCTTTTGTTCAACACCTCTACCCCAGCGAAGCCTGTGTCCAGTTGCTGCGGAGGGGAGCCATTTTCGGTTCCCCATTTAACCATCATGTTCTCTCCAGTTCTAAGGCATATGATGGCGGCCGCGCTTTTTCTTCTCCAACCCTTCCTCCCACAGCATCCGCAGAGCTCTTTTCCATTCTTTCTGAACGTCCTTGTCCACGAAACCGTCATTCCGTTCTCTTCTCATTTATTCACCATTGATCTCCCACTATTGGAAGAAAAGAAAGAACTACAAATTGTGTTAATTCTGCTATTATCTCCGCCGCTGTTTGTGTTTCCCTGTTCAATCAGAACAGTCTAAAAGAGACCGGTGAAAATTATCGCCCGTAGCTTTTCTTATTGACAGTTCCTGCCAGGGCAAAGGCTGGAGTGGAAGCACTAGTTGTACTCTCCCTGGTCAATTATGGGCCCTTGACTGGAGGAGAATGTTGCATTCTCAGCCAAAATGATAAATACATACGGCCCCTTGCATCGTACATATTAGAGCCTATCTGCCCAGATCCAGACTCTCGTGCATAAAAATCAAAAAAATTTCGGCTTACACCCTCTAACTAGGCAAACGTAAACGTCCCAAAAGTAGTCCGTACAATAGATGTTATCGAAATCAGCGAAATCAGCTTCCCCTCTCCTCAACTTATGGTATATAGATCGTGTCAGTAGAAATATGATTCTGAAGTAGCTCTATCCGAGACGGCAAGAAAACAATTTTAATATTATGAAAGTTGAACAAGATCATATATTTAATTTTCCACATCCAGGGGCAAAGGGAAAGATTCCTAATAATAAGGGATGTCTGATGCAGCGAAAGGAAGTGGATATCTGGAATTATGTTTTTTGGGACCTCGGGGTATAAAGTAAGGGGGTTCAGACATTTCTGAAAAAAGTAAACATGAACATCTCAGCCAGCCATGCCGCCCATCATTTAAAACAGTGGCCATTCCCAATCCTCTAAACTCCCGGAACGATTCATTCATCTCTTTTATCATGATGCGCGCCTTCCTTCTTATCATTCTGGCCTGTTTGGCCGCGATCAGCCATGCAATTGTCGGAGGTGAGGATGTTGATAAAGGCACCTTCCCATACGTCGTGAGTGTCCAAGAGGATGGTTGGACTGGGAGTGTAAAGCAGCTATGCGGAGGCTTTATTGTGAAGGCCAATAAAGTCGTGACAGCCGCCGACTGTGTTGATGGGTTGGTTGCTAGCAAGCTACGAGTCCTGGGTGGTGGTACTAGCCGCTACGTGTGAATTTTGGCGGTTGGAATAATGCCATAAACCAAAACTATCGACTGGCTTTGACGCTGATCGGAAGTGGCGTGTGTGAGACGTGTGATTGTATGTGCATGAACCGAATCCTCTAGATTTACCGCTATCCAATTGACGGCCTCAACTATATACAAGTACGTGATATGGGTGCGCACGGATATCACAGCGCTTCAGCCCATTTTATACGACTGTCATCTCATGAGGCGCAAATCAACCGTTCTTCTGGCTCCCACGTAGGTGCCTGTCACAAGCGCAACATACCCTTGGTGGACATGCAGAACTACTCAGAAGATAATTGAATATAAGAGGGGCGAGGTAGGCTTTCTTTCTTGTAGTATCTTCTATCCTGTGGATCAAGTCCAAACTCCAAACTCCAACTTAAAAGAGGATTGCCTTAATCTTTACATTGGAAATATGGCTGCTGCTAGAGGAGCGAATTTTGTGAGATATTTTTTCTACGCTGGCAACACAATCAGCCCAGATCGAAGGAAAGCGCTGGTTGCCCTTGCCTATGCCACTGCCCGTGATCAGCAGTTAGCCCCCAAGGCAATTCTCATCCGGTTAGTCCTAGTTTTCTCAACTGGATCATGACACCTAACATGATTTTACATGTTAGCTCTGAGATGCATGACACCACCACGATCGAAGGCAAACATGCCAAAGACCCCAGAGGTTGGCACGGTACCTTTGCATTCAAGGTCAATGACCAAGTGGAGCGGGAATTTCATGTAGCATCCCACGGATACACAAACGGCAAGGAGGATTTCACCCTCAGAGCGGCAACTCATACCCCGGAGAAGCAGGATAAAACCCCTCGAGGTGGAAAAAAATCTGGCAAGGTCGTTTGGCCATCTGAGGCTCTTCTCGAAGAATATGTGGATAGCCCCATCGCTTACTCACACCTTCCGGAGATATGAACGCACTAGGGAGAGGGGTAGGGGGGTTTTTATGAAATGTGATTTTGCTAGATATTTTTTAAAGCCCCTCAAACTTACGCACTTATTTTGGTCCACGAGAATCGTTTCTCCGAGTTGATCTTCATGTTTATACCATGACATTCGCGCGTACTCTCGCGGGAATTTTGTAACCATGGAGGTGTTGATAGGCCAACAAAGCTCCACGATGTAATATTACATCAGATTGGCTGGGTGGTTGGGGTACCCTGCTGACTAAGTTTGGGCCGCATCCAACTTTCCCACCACACGTGCTTGATCCGTGAGACCAAACCGTAACTCTTCGCTAGTCCAGATTATGGCGCGTAGCCCCAAGGTGGCGGCGCCGTTTCTTTACGATTTTTCAACGCAGGTTATTACTCGAGGAGTCATTTCATTGCCATGGCCCAAAACTAGTCGACAAATTGGAAATCTTGGCGTTAGATCGTCCTCGCGGTTAAGCTTCAACCCATCTCTTGCATTGACCGCAATGCCGCGTTCCAATGATGAGGCAAAAGGTCCTCTCTTCACATATAACTGGATCGATGGCGTAGAACCACTTGAAAAATACAGACCTGGTGGTTATCATCCTATAATGATTGGAGATTTGCTTCACGAGCGGTATCGTATCGTGGACAAACTGGGTTTTGGGGGTTATTCAACAGTTTGGCTTGCTCGGGACACTTGTCTTGAACGCTATGTTGCTGTCAAGGTGGGCATAGCAGAGTCGAATCTGCGTGAACCAGCTATACTTCGAGCTCTTTCTGCGCCATCCACGTCTTCATGGCCCGCATCCTGGGGACGCCGCTCTGTTCCCGTGCTGTTGGATGAGTTTGATGTCAACGGTCCCAACGGAAGCCACCGATGCTATACAACAACGCCCGCACGGTGCGATCTTAGAGAAGTATCATTTAGTCGTCTCTTTCCTCTTGAAGTTGCGAGGGCATTATCAGGCGGCCTAGCGATGGCCATTGCTTACATGCACTCACAAGGCTATGCTCATGGAGGTATGTGAGGAATAATGGATTTCGCGCTCGTAATTGCCAGCTAATATTGGCATGACTTTCTTAGATGTCCATCTCCGAAATGTCCTAGTGAAGCTTCCATCAAATTTCGACCACCTTTCGATTAACCAGCTTTATGATCAATATGGCGAGCCTGAGACTGTCCCTATTACGAAGCGTGAGGGGGGCGCCCTTCCGTGGAACATTCCCCCTAAGGCCGTATTACCAATCTATCTTGGAAAAAATGCCGAGGACTTTACACTATCTGATGTGCATGTACTTTTGAATGACTTTGGTGAGGCATTTGCCCCGGGCCTGGAAACTCGTCAGGGCCAAGACTGTCATACACCGCTCGCAGTGAGACCCCCAGAGGCCCTGTTTGAGCCACAGCTCCCCCTTTCTTATTCGGCAGACATTTGGAGTTTGGCCACCACGATATGGGAGATTCTTGGTATGAAGGCACTCTTTAGCAGCGAATATACTAGCGCAGAGGAGATCGTATCGCAGCAGATCGATGTGTTAGGGCCCATACCCCTATCCTGGTGGGAATGTTGGGAAGAAAGAAATCAGTTTTTTGATGAAAATGGCCACCCAAAGGTTGGCCGGTATGTGTGGCCTCCGATTGATCAGGCATTTGACGAAGGTGTACAGGAATACCGGCGGAAGCTGAAAGCCGGCGAGTTTGACCAGGAGGAATCAGCTGCCATTCTAGATTTGATGCGTCGAATGTTGGCATTCCAACCAGAAGAAAGACCAACAGCAGGAGAGATCCTCCAGTCGGAGTGGATGGTTAAGTGGGTGCTGCCCGGCCTAAATCGAAGTTTGCAGCAGGATGGCGCCTGAACTTGCGCGGTAGTTGAGATGCCTCTTCTAACTCATTTCTCGCGTTTTCCATGCTAGCCCAGTCGACTCAGTTGACCGGCCGACTGACAAGGGCCATGGCACGCAGACAAGCTACATGATTACCCTGTACGTTCCAGAGCTAGTCAACTAGTGAAGTGATTTAAAACAGAAAAAGAGTAACCCCGTAGGCATATTCCTATGTCGATGATTTGTATCACGGCCACCGACTAGCCTATTCCTAGTGCTCGTCAATTTTACTATAGTTTATGAAATTCTTGACTGGTACGCGGGAGTTCCAGCTGCTCTTGCGCGAGTTACCTGCGTTGTGCCGGCGTATTTCGAACTTCCACCTCTCCCAGTTGAAAAACAGGTGACAGATGATGTATCTCCTTCAGAGATATGCCCCATTTTTCATATACAAAAAAAAGACAGCTGTCCGCTATGAAGACCTCCCCCAGGTTCACTAGGTTGGGATTAGCTCCCCCAGGTTCACCAGGTTGGGATTAGAAGTCTCCATAAGACAGTTTAACGGAACCACGTCGCCCACTACACTCAGCTTTTGAACGTACCAGACTAGGCTATTTTTCGTGAATTCAATAGCGTTGATTCCAATACACGTTGGCTGTAAACCAATAAAGAAACGGTGCATCTGCATGTATGGATATCCATTCTTAATGAACTTGTCTGTCGTCAACGTCTCCTCTGGACCGCTGTCCCTGGACGTGCGAATAGAGCGCTGGCCAAAAGGGAAGGACATTTTAATTGGAGATCCCAACTTGCAGTATCCATTCTGTGGCTGGAGTAGTCCTCGAATAGTCAAATTTTGGTATGGGCCCAGAAGTTGTCCTCTGGTTTGAATAACATATTAGAAAGATCAGGGCATTAATTGGCTTAAATATTCGACTTTTCGTAACTTCACACGCCGGCAAGAGCTACCACGATGGAGACGTTGATATAGACTGTGCAATCTTCGAATGATATCCTTGAGTGGTATGCTACAAAACATAATACACATTGGTCTATATATCATCCAGAATGGAAAGGTCGAATCTAATACATGCAGTGTACAACTTTTGATACCGATCACCCTTTCACCTTGGCCTCCACACTAGGCTCATGGAAATCTTACCACTAACAAGGGGAGATATACGACTTTCTACTTTTGGAATGGTGTAATAATAGCCACTTTAGTTACACTTATGGGACCTTGGCGTTCTGATCGACATAAACAACTGGATCAGGTTCTGCTCAAAAATACCGCTACTAACTCGAATTTGACGCGCGGCAGCAGGTAGTATATAGCAAGAGGCACTGGATATCGACCAGGCTGGCTGTAGCCTTGATGGAGGAGATCTCGGAGTTGACACTCCTATCCACGGCGAGTGTGTATATAAATCTACTCGCTCCTTCTCAGACTTAGGGTTTCTTCCCTAATTGCAGGCCATTCATACCATGTCCGACATTGCTGACCTTTTCGAATAAAATTCTTCTCCTCCTGCTAAATCTCGAGAGAGTTCTTGCATAGTTTCTGCGAGAAGTCGGCTACCGGGTGCCTTCAGAAAAAATAGGTTTCCCCCCACCACAAAAAAGCTGTTTTTTCCCATTATTTCAGACGCTGGAGGACTCAATTGTTTGGGCCCCGCAACTGCTGGTATATCTGCCTCCTCCTTCTTTAAGACGCTCCCTCTTGATGCATTGCGTGTTCCTATGGAAGACTTGGTTAGGACCTCGCACGAGAATCTGTGAACTTGCAAGAGTTCTACTTAGGACCAAGCTCCATCATTCTTACCTATGACAGTTGGGGTGTTTCTCTGCAGGAGATCTGTCATACCTCCAATATCTTCACTCATAATGAGGGTGCTGTTGCCACCATCTGCAAGGAGGTTAGATTATTACATATTTCATTCCACTTCGTTCAATTGTGGCTCATCCGAACGTGTAGCTAACACCGTATCAGACACTGAAGGGACTAAAATATATCCACGAAGAAGTCGGCGTATCACATGGCAATCTCTCTTGTCCTACTGTCATACTTACAGAGCATGGACGGGTAAAGATAGGTAAGGGACCGGGTAGTCGATGATTATCCAACAACAGTGTGGCTAATGTCGAAATATCCTGTGAAGCAGACATCGGCGATAGTTTAATTCAAGCGCACGATATTGAGGACAAAGATTTAGACTGTCAAGTCGTCTGTCGTCGGTCAACACACAAGTATATATTCACGGCTTCGGTGCCATGCCGGAGGAGCAATGAGACCGGCCTGCAGTAACGTCCACACGTTGAACAAACATCCTCAATACCTCCCAATATCCCGAGATAATCAGTGTCTATGACGAAGCTCAGATTCTCTGGCTGCAGCCTGTGGAGTGAATCTAGAATTTCCTTGGCTGGCCCTTTACACCTGATGACCCCCGAGCAGCAGGGAAAACTGCTGAGCGCACGCTGTGAACGGCCAAGCACTTCCGAGCAACGGTCTCCAATTCCAAGGTCTCTCATGGGAGAACAGCTGCAGGGGGCCGTCGATCTTCGCCTGCTTTATCATGGCCAAGGTCATAGGTCTAATGCAGAGCTAAATATCCCTGCACGCAATCATTATGCTGTGAGATCTCTAAGATCCCTGGAAGTTCGCAGCTATATAAGGCACCTTTCGAATGTCTAGGTCTTTCTATTTCAAGAATCTTCGACAAGTTTGCCCAGCATGTTGGGGTTTGCGCAGTTCCCGCAGTACTACAACTTCCAGGAGGCAAACTTATCCCATGACCCTTCAGAGTTCACTCAATTTCCTCCACAAGCGCTGAATCACACACAACCTATGGCTGTCGTTGCCAGAACCGGATCCGAACCTTTCTCTCAGCGAGATCTTGCTACATTGAATCCAGGGGGCAACACGGGGTCTAGGTATGCATAATGTCCACATCATTAGTTTGTGGGCTCTAAGTGTGGTACAGTAGCGCCTCCGATAACGAAGTCGGCCAGGAACCGGAGGAGTGAGTATCTCGCCCTCTCCTTTGTTCGACAAAATTTCTGACCAAATTATGTAGTGAGTTTTTGATGAAAAAAATAATGGAAATGACGGCATATACGGCCAACGTTAATAAACGGTTGAATAGTTTAATAAATACCATCAACAAGGTTACCGAACTCATGGCGAGAGTTGATTGTCTTGAAGAAAGGTTATTTCCCCTTGAGGGGGAGGAGACTCCAGCAGGGCAGTTACTGGAAACTATGGGTAGCCTTCTCAGTCGTCTCGACAAGGTTGAAGAAAGAATCAACATAGAAACCCAGTGGATCGATGGCATGGCTATTGGATTGAAAGACACGAACCATATATTCCGGAACATGCTTGTCAGACTGGCCAAACGTCCTAGTAGAGGTTACTCTAGTCATCTGCATGAGGAGAATTTTGGACCATACTCTTTAGGAGACGATATGGAAGAGACTTAGGGCACATTTGATCCGCCAAATCATATCCACCTGATCACATATAAAACCGTCATATAAATTAGACTCCATCTACGATTGATCCTTTGTGTTGCATTGTCATACGATTTTTTCGTTCTGAAAATAGAATAAAATCGGGAAAAATCCCTTCCGTTGTCTCCTCCTTCTCGTAACAGTCGGTGCTCGCATGTGATGAGAGAAAAATTGGTGTCGTTGGAGGCATTGGATATTATCATGGTAGTCTGGGAGATTTACAGCTAAGCTGGTGTCCCTTTGAGTGGATCTCAGACCTCGTCTGGATTAACGCAGGGAGTTAGGTATCAATGCGTGTAAAAAACGCTAGGGTAAGGTAAAATCCACAACACTAGACTATTTTGGGCAGGTAATATGGGGTATTTTTGCAGGGATGATCGCTACTGCGATCAGTATAGTGAAACCCCACCTCGCTTGCTTGCAGTCTTTGAAAGATGTCAACCAAAATGACCCGATACCGGAGATACAAAATACCCGTATGATCAGCCATTGATCCTGACGATCACGTTTCAACTATATGGAACATTGCGTGTTCAAAAGACACAGATGGAAATACTTAAGTAGCCAGATATTACAGATAGTTCAAGAACTCAGACCCTCGTTCATTGGTTTGGGAACCAGTACCTTGGTGTGTATGAGAATTACCGATTTTGTTTGACAAGGTCTGTATTTTCAGAGATACAAAACTCTAACAATGGAATGGAGAGATTGCTGCCCTAAAAGCAGCGTCGTGTTTATATCTAGAGCCAGTAATATAGTGATCGAAAGCTTTAATTCTTAAAGTCCCTGCGAAAAACCGATCCGTGACTGTTAAGCCAGGATATATGCTATAACAAGGTCTGTCTACATGGATAAATACTGGGGTACTGGCCAGAGCCGGAGATATTAGGACAATATATACCAAAGCATCTCTATACTGCGAAATAGGCACGGAAGTTACGTCCATTGAAGAGTATTTTGATATTATAAATCACGCACCGATAAAGTCGAGATTATCGCAAATTAATTAGCGTTATTTTTTACGGTCAGTGCACGGCCTTTCTACAGTTAAAGAGCTAGATCATTCCGCGAGACGCTTTGTAGTTGCTTCCCGATTTGTTTATTCATTTAATTGCCCTATTGCAATATTCAATAGCAAACTCCGTGGCCGTGTCGAATTATAGAGGCATCGAAGAGTTGGCCGCGAATCTAAAAGCGAAGATTCTGAAATCTGGAGTAATTAGACCCGCCCAGACCGACCAACATCGGTGGAAGTTCGAGTGGCACAGAGGGGTGGATATAGTTCTGCAGTCGACCTAATGCCGTGCTATTTACAATGGGCCAAAAAAGAGACTACCAACGATTCTGATAGGCGTGATATTCTAACGCACGTAGCTTATGAGGCATCTTATCTTCGAGCGGAAAATGTCTACTACCGCAAGATCCAACGGGCGGCAATTCTATTTTAAGCTGAAGTCGAAGCTATTCTTCTTACCTTAAATTTAGTGTAACAGCTGCACAGCCGCCTAGAATAAGTCTAGACATTAATCTCCGGCGAGAAAAGAACTATCAAAGGGTGGAGATAAAGCATGCTTGAATTTATAATACCGCGCAGTACTATTCTTCGTACTGCAATTAACGACTGTCAGGTCGCTCTTAAGCAGATAGATACTCATTATCAAAACCTCCAAAAAACCTCACAAAATTTTGGATTAGTCTTACGAAAAATTAATCAAGAATATACTGATCTCTTCTTAGTTCGACTGAGTAGAGGGACGCCGTACTTTTAAGATAGATAGAGCTTGGCTAGTTCGCCATTTTCGTGAATCTATCAAGCCAGAAAGATTTTATTATACTATCTAGAGTTACTGTACGTCTTTCTATAGAAGCATCCGCTGTTCGATTCTGGGCGTAATACGCCCATCTGTTTCTATATATATTGTGGATCAACTGGGGAGCGTTTATCAATACTTTAATTTCTGATATATTCCCCCATACAGAAATAAGCCCTAATATCTTTGTCTATTATTGCACTATTTCTCTATTTTACGGTAGCGTCGGGGTGATACATAAGCATCGCCCACACAATAGTTGTTTTACTGTATCTCCTACATCAAGCGTTAGCAAGTCGTTTGCAGATTTATATCAATTCGTGTACTTTTTATGCCAGCGTATACTATGATCAGCATTAGGAAGATTCTTCTCCTCAAGTTATAGCTGGTTGCAAAACCAATATCATCCCAGAGAAATTTTTCCTTCTCTCCCAAACTCTATGCCTAGAAAATACATAATATCTTTTACCACCAGGCCGAAAGTTCTATTTTAAGGTTGCGTATATATAGTATAAAAGTCGGATAATTTTCTTCCTGTAATATAACATGTTCAGCTATATATATACTTCATGCCATATTACCAATCACCGAACTAGAAAGCCACTCACCGTGAATCATGCCAACCCTGGTACATTAACTTCCAAGACAAGAACGAAATCTAATTTCTTAAGCCTTTTATAATCTGGCTATATCCTTTTTTCTCCTATAAAGTCTTGACGCGATTTTCAGCAACGTGTTCTACTATATATATTATCTCCGCCCCGGTACAGTACTTTCCTCGTCTTTAGCTATATTTTTTTATCGAGTTTAATACTTCTCGAGCAGCCTTTTCAGCTCATTATGTTTGAAAGCATAAAACAGAGCAGTCTCTCCTTCGTCGGTCTTAGCGTGGACATTAGCGCCGCTTTTAAGCAACAATTTTATTATTTCCGCATGACCTTCCCATGCAGCGTAGTAGAGTGGGGTCCACGTCTCAAAGTCTTAAAGATCGATATTAGCACCGCTATTTAGCAGCACGACCGCTATTTTTGTGTCATTACGAAGTGCTGCAATATAAAGAGATACTGTGCTATTATTCTCTACAGCGTTAATATCAACATTTTTCGCAACCAAGCCGCAAATTAAAACATGATAACCAGCTTCTACTACTATATAAAGAAGTTTCTCGCAAAATTTCCTGATAGGATCCTATTCAACATTATCCTTATCCAGTAAGATCTCCACTACTCCTAACTGAGAAATAGATGATGCTGATTTAAATAATGTCTTGCTATATCTGTCTTTTGCGTTGATATCAGCACCTTTAACAATCAATAATTATAGTGTATCTGTGTGTCCTCGCCTTACAGCCAGATAAAAAAGTATACTGCCATACTCGCCCGTAGGAATAAATTCGATACCCTACCACTTCCAAATAACAGTTAGCTGCTGCTGCTTCCAACAGAGATTTGTTATTATAATCCCTTGAATTGATGTCCGCCCCTTCATTGATCAACAGGGTTAGGACCTCCTTGTGGCCATTCTGTGCGGCTAAATAAAGTAAGGTATGGCCAAATATATTTCGAATGTTGAAATCAACATTATGCCTGACTAATAATATTTTTATCATCCTTATATCACCTTGAAGTGCTGCTAACTGAGCCGGCAGCTTCGACATATTGCTATCAATATTCGAGTACTCCAAAGACATCTCACCAGATTTGAGGAATGCCATTGTCAATAATATTTATGATGTAGACAGCCGGCTCACGACGCAACGCCCAATATTTATACCCATGGTGCCCGTGTGATTGGTGATATGGATCGCATTTTGTGGCAGAAAATGCTGAAAAATACGTTGCAAGAGCGAATTCAGTGGTAGGCAATGTTTTGACGCACAGCAGCTACCTGGCCTGGCATATTCTGGCGCCCTAATTTCAATTTACATTGTGAAAGATTAATCGCGCTGTGCTGTATCGCTGTGCTGTATCACATTAAATGTATTCAAGTCACATTTAGTGAACTGATATTACACATAGCTATGCTATAGTTTCGTAGCCTGCGGCAACCACGGACCGTCTCTCTAAACGACCAAGCGCCGGTTATCTGAGTTATTCGACGCTGCGACATTGCTTAGAGTCAGCCTGGCAAACAAACATACTAATTTCCGTAGTTCATTGAGCCACTGGCTCTTGACGACGGTTGGATGTTGGTCTATCTTCAGGGAAATAGAACTGTGTTTGGAAAAATTTAGTAAAGAGCGTTAGCGATATTTTACCAGCGAGCACCTTGATCGAAAATGCTGGGGAATTTGGACAATAAATCGAGCTCCTTCCTTACCGAGAATTATGGTACTGATCAGTTTTGCGCCTTGCCTTTCCAGACCACATAGACTCCTGCGCGCTAGGCTTCCACTTGACCAAAACAATTCACACAACAATGTGGAGGAAACTCCACGGAGCATGAATAATCTGATGGTACAATATGATCCGCTATGATTACACTACTTGAGCATTGTACTGGCCTGACCGATAAATTACTTTCAGACCTCATCGGCCAATTGAGATATACGAGACTTTTGAATCTTAAGTCAATTTGTTAAATACGGTACCAAAAAGTAATTATGCTAGTATTTCAGCACATGGTTTGCATTTAACCTGGCCACGGTATGATCAGGAATCCTCGGAATAGTACGGATCTGAGCTATCGCCTGCCGTCTTATCATCATCTGATGTGCGATCGACAGGAAGCCCTTGGTCCCGTTGATTAGACTTTAGTGCTGTCTCCCGTCTCATTTCCAAACTTGGCTTTGAGTACTAGGAATAGAAGTTGGAACATTACGTCTCGCGCTAGTGACTTGTTACCCTTGATAGCTCAGTGACGCTTATAGTCAAGTTCGTATTACGGTTTTGCACGCTCTGAGATCGACAAAGATATCATCGACGGTCCGGCCCCTTAGTACTGTAACAATTAATCTTCCTCTGAATTATAACAGTTCCATTACTGAGACCTTCGAACATATTATGCTTCGTGAGAGGTTAACGGCCTCCAGGTGCCATGTTGTCAATATTTTCTTGTAGATTGCGCGCTAAGCACATTTGTGTGGCAAGATGGAAGAATACATTAGTCAATGCGGTTGCGCTGGGGTCACTGGTAGTTGTTTAATGGAGGAGAAATGCCTTGTCATGGACGGGGAGCTCGAGCCTACCTAACGGCCAAAATGCTGGGAAGCATGTCACCTTGCAGGTCCAGCATATCCTGTGACGTCTTCGGTCCCTGTTGATACGCATTAAACATCCATATAAAGACGTCATCTTGCACGGGCCTGTTCTAGAGCTGCGTATCAATGCCGTCCCCGCAAACTTCGAAGTCGGCTACAAAGGGGTGGTGAGTATGTTGTAAAGAATGTAGTACGCAAGGGACGAGCCGATACCTTATTGCTTGAAAGGAAATCAGGCTACTATACGATCTTGAGATCCAATTGATTGTTGCCCCAGGATTAACTCATATACTCGCCCGGAATCTGGATTTATGGGTGAAACACAGTCTGCGAAGGCCTCATCATCGAAATGTTCGAAGAAAGAACGGATACAGACATTTCTGGGATACGGCTGTAAGGGAGCCTTATAGGCGTCATGACTGCGGGCTTTCTGGTGGCGATGGATGTCACCATAATTGCGACAGTTCAGTTCCCACTTCCATTCCTGCAAACCTATAAATCACGTTATTATGCTCTACGGCAGGCTGTTCCGTCCATCCTCACCGACTTTGCATCGACGACCTGTATTGACTGGTATGGAGCTGCTTATTCCCTGGCATTATGTTCGCTGCAACCCATCAGTGGGAAATGTGCAAGTCTCTTCCCTCAGCGAAACACATTTCAAACGTCGTTCTTTGTTTTCCTTTTAGGATCCCTGCTCTGTGCGGCACGACCAGTGATAAGATGTTTGTGGCTGGTCGAGGGGTCGCTGGTGCTGGCGCAGCGGGAATTTCTACTGGCGGATTATCCATCGTCGCTTCAGTATCCCCCGTCTCAAAGCGTCAATTATTGATAAGCTTAGTGATGGCCACATATGGCATTGGTATGGTGATTGCGCCGGTGCTGGAAGGGGCATTTACCGAAAATGTATCATGGCGTTGGTGCTTTTATATCAACCTCCCATGCGGAGCTGTCACAGCAACATGTACTTCTCTTTTGCCCACAGACTTCGATGCTGCTTCCCCCGATGTCGCGACACCTACCAAATTCTCCGACTGGTGGGCGAAGTTGCACCAACTGGATATCTTTGGATGTGTCTTTTTTATGGGCACCATGGAACACCATTTCGATTGTCCTTTCAAGTCCGCCAGCTTGTGGGAAAATCCCCAAGCCCCTCACAGCAATTCGCTACGAATGCCTCTCTGTTGCATGAAAACGGTGACGACGCAGTAAATGGAATACTAGGAAACTTGACATGTCGTGTCCATCGCTACCACATTAACACAATAAACGGGTACGCCACATTCGATAACTTGATTATCCGCCACCCAGGTCGCTATCGAATTCGGATCTTGCTCGGTGCCTTATCAGACAACGGGATGACAATAAAGCACTTGTTGATTCGGATGTCATCTGCGTTAGTAATTGAACGTACGTACATTTGAAGTACGCTACCTACCGACATGCATATTTACCCTTCGCTATGAACTGACGATCACCTAAGAGTGCCTGGTTGGTTTGGTAAAGCAGTTCCCAATCCCTGCTGACCCACTATTTACTGAATCCGGCCGCACCCCCCTTGCTTGGGAGACTGAAACCTACTGTAAATCTCGACCTCCCTCCCCACTTTCCCCTCTCGTGTACCACTGAAAGGAAAGAAGGGAATGAGGAATACATTAAGGGGCGTATGTACCAGAGAACTTCTTTCTGTCTCCCCAGTGCCACTCTCCATCGTTCTTTTTTTAACATTGTTTCACTTCTCTGTCCTTTTCCTCTGAAACATGCTTTAAAATACTGCTAACACTGCCTTCTAAGAAAACATTTATAGTATGGTACGCCAGTGGTCCTTTCCTCCTACTTGAAAGATATCTCTGATCGTGTGGCAGACAACATATTCGAGTGCTGCAGAATCGAGGTTGTCCGGACCTCCTTATACTGGCTCATTTTACTTGCCTGTAAACCACAGTAATGCTGGAGAACATACAACGTCTGAAGTACAGGAAGCTATAAGAGCTGCGCAGTCTAAGGTGCTAAAGCGGCCTGTGTCCCGAAAGAAATTTGCAAGGCCGCCGGTGAAAGTTGCATGCCTGACTTGGTAAGCCCCTATCCCTATGCACCGAGTACATTGGCTCTACATTGCAACCTAGCTGACTGATGTTTCCATGAAGCCGGGTCACAAAAACCCGTTGCAACGGGGAAAAGCCCTGTTTAAATGTACGCCTTCTTCTGAATTTGCTATTTCTTCTCCGCCACATCGCGTACGATGTAGAAGTATACTCGCTAAACGAATCCCCGAGAGCAGTGTATAGGCAAAGGGAAGGAATGTCATTATTTACCTAGTAGACGTGGGCGTTCAAGAAAAAATACAAAGGTTTTCAACTCTGTTGGACACATTGAAGAACAAGACCATATGCCCCTGCTGGCCAAAGAACCTGCGTCTGCTGGCCTTCAAGAAAGTATGCAAACCTTGTCTATGTCCACATCGACCATGGTTCATTATTGACATCAATGAAGCTTCAGCAATCTTCGGCCAAGTAGGCTTGCTCACATCAAATGCATACCCAGGAAACATTGAAGTCCATGCTGAAATCGACCCCATGTCGGCAGATATATGTACGGCAAAAGATCGAAGCTACTCTCATATAAATATACAGCAGCCTATGCCACAGCCAACTATACCATTAAGTCTACCTTCAGTGTGGCTGTTATCAAGATTAATTTCTAATGTTGACAGGCAGATGAGAATGATAAGCGAGATTAGCTAAGAGTATCATAACGAAGACTACCTTTACTACGTGTTTTATTAGTCTCCAAGCAAACGTCTAGTTGATCTTTTTTCGGCATACCAGGTTGAGCTAAACAGCTGATCCTATTCTCACTAGCACTGATTGAACAGGCTAGTGTTTCAATTTTCTGTTCATTACATATTATGCATAGGATATATATATGGTTAACCCAAATGACCGCTTTTTTGGAATGAGGAAATTCCAGATCAATTACCCATCGCCATTCATCATTACCAGTCAGCTCTTGGCACTGTATTGTATTTGGGTCATATGTAAAGGGGACTCGGTGGCGCTTGCCGATCCTTTCGTTGTATGGCCTACGGCTCAAACTGAGCAACATCCCAAAAATCACTGGCAGCAGCTCTGTTGAATATCGTAATATTAACATCAGTATACCAGTACATATTGTTGTTCAGTGTTTTGATCATTTCCCAGTGAGAGTGCTAACTGAAAAATTCCGCTACCATCCACACTACGTGAGACAGATACCTTCAACCAAAAACATTCTCAATTTTCGCAGCTGTCGGGGCTGAGGGGTAAATAATAAGACATCCTTGGTGCGACCGCATAGAAACAAGTTTTCTGTCTAGAACCCATTGTGGACAGCTTCCAGAAGCACGAAGTGCTTGCCGCGAAGCGTTCAGCTGCAGTTTGCACAGAAAGCAAGTCAAAAGGATATCCATACTGTCTTATGTGTATTATGGCACAGAATCCGATTTTTTAACCGACTCTCAGGAATCCCAGTCGATCCGTTCGGGCTGATTAAAAATACTGGTCTGCTGAAAATTTTGAGGGTAGCTGACCTTAAGCGCATATCCATCGACTGCTTGATCGCTACGACATGACTGCTGAAACCCCAGTGGCACGTAACTAAGACGATTTGGATCATACCGTTGCTGCATCAGCTGCATATTTTGCTGCTGCGCTTTTTGCACATCCATTGGGGCTGTCACGGGAACACTATGCGTCACAATGGGCAGTGGCGCTTGTACCGGAACTGGGGTAGTCTGGATTGGTTGCGGGGCATAGAAATCATAGATCAGTGTTGTGGAGTGGGGATAGTCAGGCTGTTGTGCCAGATAATACTGATCGTTCGGGATGGAAGGCGCAACGGGGGTCTCATATGACCGCTCTGCAGTCATATCTCCTGATGATGTTCGATTCATGATGCCTGAGTGATGCGAACGGTTTTGATGTTTGGTCAAGGTGGTTTTACGACAGAAGCTGCGTGGGCATCAGAGGATAGGACTGCAAGCCGGAAGGGTAAATCGCCCACTTACCTTCTCTCGCACATTGGTTCCTGACAGATATATGGCCTTCTGCCCGTGTGAATTCTCCGATGACGAGCGAGACTGGAGGACTGCACAAGGTTAGATATGGGTTTGTCTACTATGAGAAGAAAAGAAGTGACATACATCTGAGAAGGCCCTATGGCATCTTTCATGATCACAGACGTGAGGCTTCTCTCCGGTGTGCGTCCGTGAGTGAACCGTCAAGGCACTTCGTTGGATGAAGGTCTTGTTGCAGTCCGTGAACATACAGTGATAAGGTCGCTCATTGGTGTGTATTCGGTAATGTCTGCAGAGATCCGATTTGCGGTTGAAGGACTGTAAGACAATTAGATCAGAGCTACTACATATGGCACGAGAGGAAGAGGAACGTGCTACTTTTCCGCAATGTTCCCATGAACAATTGAAATCGCGACCGCCACCTGGGGCCATGACTGCGGCTTGAGGGGATTTAGACGCTAATATTTATTCAAATAGCGGGAAATAGCGACAGACGGCGCTACGATGTCGCAAGGAATTAATTAATGGATCATGGCGGTTGTTGAGACCAAGTCAGAGGGTTTGGGTAGAGATTGCTATTGAACAGGTTGAGAGTGGGAGGAGTTGGGGGGAATACACCAAGACAATAGGCGGGGAGGGATCAGAAATCACAAGGAGCTTGAAAGTGAGAAGGCGACTATAGATAAAGTGGCCAGGGACTGAGAGAGGATGAAATAAATGTCCAAGGTCGAAGACAAATGGACAATCAATTATAAAATTGAAGACGTGCAGCGACATCAACTATTAGAGGTCTGGTCGGCGAGTCAGAGAGTGGGTGGTGATAAATCGAATTGGCAATCGACGTGAAGATATAACGGATGATATATGAAGGTGGAAGGGGAAAAATAATAGAGGAGTGGTGCTATTGGCCAGAAAGAGGATGATAAAGGGGGAAAAGGATAAATCACACGGCGGCGACCGCTATAGAAGTACGGATATAATAATGGACCAGAATAATCAGCAGCATTTAGAGACTGTGAGAGGCGAATAACGCGGTTTAATGGTGTGGGAGACACGGACAGATACTGACAGGAGGTAAATAGTATCTAGGCAAGGAAGAATACGACAGCGATAGATGGGTAGTATTAAGGATGATGGTGAACGAGATACCCAAGAGAGAGAGATTGGGGGGAGGGAGGGAAAGTACCATGGGAAAGAATGTGACCTGACAAGACAGAGGCAGAGTGAGCTCTCTCTACTTTATTTTATCTTTTGGTCGTTCTCAATATTTGATGGTTGTTATTATTTTATTATTATTGTTATTTACTCACGGACCCCCGGACCAATCACCACTGATACCCACTCGAGGAGGCCAAATTGAAAAGGCTCTAGCCTAGGATTGGGTTAGACCCCCCTGTTTATGGATACGGTATGTAATGGATACATGCATCGTCCAGGTATGTACCTCAGGGTCTTTCTCGAAACCGTCAGCTAAGGTTTTCGTCGCCGTATAATCCCTCAATGTTTCCCCACACATCGATAGAAATCAAGAAGGAGATAAAGATGGACCCAGTTCTACCATACGATGGTAATGATAACGGCATATACTGCATCTGTACTATTTTTCTGATAGGTCGCCCTGCGCCTAATTGGCCAAGAAAGCGCCATAAGGTCGAGAAGAAGGGGTAGGTAAGGCAGGCCGATCTCTCCCCATCTCAGTAGTAAGTAGCATTGAGTACGGTAATTTAGGTCCCGAGCTCGCAGGAACTAACTTGCGCAAATGAAAATGCCGCTAATCAACGTTGCGATGATTCTGATTCGACGTGACGCGCGATCTTTCTTCTGATTCAATATCTGTAGTTGGTCGCACCGCGGTGTTCCCCCATCATCATATTTGATCTTACGATTCCGACAGATATCGGAAGCCTGCGCAGCACGGTTTGTTGCAGATTTACAAATCTCTAGGTTTCCTTCGCTTAAGCAAACCATTGCCGGCCTTTCCACTATTGTTGTCGCCGTCCCTATAGAATACCGGAAGCGAAGAAGGTAGATTCAACATGTAACTTTATTAGACTTATAGCAGAGACATTCCTCACTTTGAATCACGGAGCGCGCCACTCCTTCAGCTCCATGACCAGCGCCAGGAATCGCCATGTTGATCATCCAATGCCACATACGTCACTTTTCACAGTTCGACCTGTCGTATGTGGGAGTTGATCGGAGGTCTGTGGCACAATAGAGAAAGAAAAAATTCCCCCTTTCCGGTCATCCCTGGACGGTTACGGAAATCTTAACGAGCAGAAATTAGGGCGTGACGCTGGCCGGGTGTGGCTCGATACGACTTTACCCAACAAAGGCCAATAAGCACCACCGAAATGACAACGGCAGACCGGAGACTATTTCCGAGACGCGCCCAAGTGTGCAATTGGCCATCGCTCCCACATAAGTCCATTCACGCGTTTCCACATTCGTTTTAAGGCTACGTCTGTGGCCTGCATTCCATATTCCCTAAAGAGCGAGCATAACCAGTACCGAGATAATCAACCGGCCCAGACATAGTACTATGCACGGAGCGTTGATTCCTTGACGCAGTCAGGATATGCTCTGATTTATAATATAATCAAAAGTGCCCTTCACTCAGTAATCCACGGAAAGCGAAAGTAGCAAAATTCAATAGGCGAGCTATTTCTAGGATTACTTTTATTACTAGTTATTACAGTGGCTGTTCCATAGCATCTTCAGATCAAGGTGGATGGTCAAACGAACTATGCCAAAATGAAGACACTTTCGCCATTTTCGGGACACGCTAATGCTTTGGTACGTCAAATCGAAGGAATATAATACTGGGACAGCAATGTTCCCTGAGACCCACTACTGTGAGTATGCGCCATGTCATAGGCGGAAAGACATTTCAACCTTTGCAGCAATTTAACTTACCTCTGAGCACACCGAATCTCCTGTTGCCAAAGTTTTCATTAGACCCAAGATTTCACGTTGTTCCTCTTGGTTTTATTAGTCTAGATATACAGCATCAACAAAAGCAAAATGAATTCTGAGTGTGTGAATGTTTAGGCCGGAGGTGCATAGAAGATCTAAATTGGGATAAAAGCGGATAGCGGCCGACGTGAGATAGGCCTATATAGTCTCGACATAATTTATTAAACTTGCCTTCTCCCAACTTTTCCTTGAAGATGCTACATCTAAACCGCATATCTTTCGGATATAGTATGACGTGAATATCCATAAAGGGAGTGGTTTTATTGGGGTTGCCTCACAATGCCCGTAGCCTCACGTGATATCTACACCGACATTACTGAGGGCCTCTTCCTCCCACAACTGCCTCATGAGAGTCAGTTGCTTGCCTCTGCGGGTGGCTCGTCATCTCTCACGCAGTCAAGTCTTGATTTTGTTTCACGCCCTTCCCTACGGCAACAGCACCGATAAGGCTTGAGCCGCTTGACTACATCACTCCCCACCATGACGTTCAGCCAGTCCAGCAGTGTCACTCCTGCCCCGCTTGACTCCGCTTGGCCGCCGGCCCACATTTGGGAAACCATGGGTGCGGCAGACCGTGCCAGTTGGATAGGGCAAATACAGAGAGACAGGGCCAGACGCCTTGAATTGGATGTAGCGGAGACCGATCTCCGCCGCAGAAGGCCTCAAGTGGGCCAGCAAGATGACGACAACCTCGAGGAAAACCGTGAGCCACCCCCTGAGGTCAAACCACTCATCGACATATTTCCGGGTGTCTCCGCCGCCCTTCTTACTCGCATCTTCGAGAGGAAGCTGAAGGCGACCGAACTTATACGCTTCAAAGAGAAGTCAGTCACCGAGCTAGATCAGGAAGACAGAGTCTTCAAGATGACAGAGTCGGGAGGCACAGTGGGCTTCAAAAAGGCAGCAGCGTCGCTTAAGGATTGGGGCCCTAGCCCTCAAATATGGACGACCTGCTTTCTTGCCTATCTGGCTGTTGTGGGTTATCTCTTCGGGGAGAAGCATCCTAAGGCAGTTCCCAACCTACTCATTTTTATGAGGCAGATCCTGGACTTCGCTCAGACTTACCAGTGGTCGGAAGCAGTGCTCCTACTTGCCCTTAATTTCCACCAATATATACTGGATAAAGGAGAGCTATCGACGGACAACTACCTAGTCACAGGCCTATTCCGCGAGAAATACCTCCGCCACAATCTCACCCTACCTGCGAAGTCACCAATAAACCCTCCAACCCGGCCTCATCAAGCCAGGAATACCAGATCTTCGAACAATGAGACAGAGGTTTGCGATAAGTTCAATACAACAGGGTGCTTCTGGAAAGGCTGCAAAAGACGTCATGAGTGCACAGCATGTGGCCTAAGCGAGTATGGCGCCTCCTCCTGCCGCAAGAAGTAGCAAGTGACAGCCCTTGAGAACAAGGGCGTCGTTCTCAATCCTTTATCCTTGAGCCTCATACCGCAGGGGCAACCGCCTAGACCAAACACCACTGTTCCATACCCCGTTTTCAACCCAGAGCTACCAAGGTTACAGCCCTCTCCGTCACCACTGCATACGAAAGGCTGGACCAATCTTCTACGCTACTATCCAGGCGATCTCGGGCCCACTATCGCTGGCATCCTGACCTACGGTGTCCAGGTCGGCTATAGGGGCAAGAAGCAGTTTCGCTATTCTTCTAACCATTACATACACGAACCCGGCATAATTACGGCTAAACTAACAGAGGACCTCAACTTCGGTCGCGTTAGACCAGCCTCTGAGCCTTCCTTCGTTTCGCCGCTTGGGTTAGTCCCTAAGCACGATGGGGGATGGCGCCGCATCCATGATCTCTCTTGGCCCCCTGGACAAGGCCTTAACCAGGGCATACCGGACTCCTGGTCAGCTATTGAATACATGACAATCGATAATATCTACGAGCAAGTCATACAAGCTGGCCTAGGCTGCGTAATCATCAAGAGGGATATCAAGGACGCCTTTCGAATAGTCCCTGTTGCCGAAGACAACCAGCATCTCCTTGCCTTCCAGTGGAACAATTCCACTTATGTCGAATGCTGTCTCCCCTTTGGCCTCGCAACGGCTCCATTTCTCTTCAATCTCTTCGCTGAGGGACTCCATTGGATACTCCAATGCCTCCTTCCTGCATTCTCTATCAATCATTACCTAGACGACTTCATCGCAATTGCTCGGTCTCCCTCAGCGTTCGACCCTACGGGTGCCTTCGATAAGGTTTACAACAGGGTTACCGACTACCTACGTATCCCTCGCAATACTAAGAAGGACCAGCAAGGGACCTGTGTCACAGTCCTAGGTATCCAGATGGACTCTATCGCAATGGAAGCTCGTCTACCACCAGAAAAGTTGTGCCGCGCCACATTGGACACCGCAGCTGCCCTGAACATGGCGAGTCTCTCCTTTAAGCAAACAGAGCGCCTCACAGGCTTATTAGCCTTCTGTTCAAGAGTTGTTCGGCTAGGAAGAACAAGGCTACAGTCCCTATACACCTTCCAAGCCGTTTTCCCACATGGGAGCAGCGCGCGCCGCCGTATCCCTTACGAGGTACGTACCGATTTGGAATGGTGGAGGGACTCTTTGTCTCTCTTCAACGGCGTACTTCTAATTGACCCCTGCCGCCGCACTATCACGCATCTCTACACAGATGCCTCCAGTGCAGGCCAGGGGCTCTTCTTCTTCTCATCCAAGTCTATATTAGACTGCTGGCTGGCCCATTGTCACCAGCTTCATCTAAGCAATGCTGCCACATTGGCCCTTGCTCAAGATGCACATGCGCACATCAATACCAATGAAGTAGACGCTATTCTTCAAGGCTTCCTACTCTTCAGCCACCATTGGCTCCATCATACTCTCGTTATCCACACGGATAGCTCCACAGCGCACACAGGACTAAAGAAAGGCTTCCTTCATGGTCCGCCCAACGCACCTCTGAAGAGCTTACTTATCCTAGCGGCGGCGAGAGACATCCACATCGTGCCCCACTGGCTCCCTTCCGGGGAAAATAAATTAGCAGATGCGCTCTCACGTAATAATCTTGAAGACATTGCTAACATTTGTCCCCATTGGCAGGACCTCTCGGTATTGAACCGCCCGCGTGGTTCTCTTCACGAACTCCTCAGCTCAATACAGCCCATCTAAAACTACTCTGGAACGGACTCAGCGCCAACACACGTTCTGTTTACCTGTCCGTTCAGCGCAATTACGAAAGGCACTGCGCGCTACAAAATATACCCGCATGGCCAGTTTCAAGACATTCCTTGACCTCATGGTTAAGCGCACGGCTCCTTGGTAACACCAGCCAAAAGGCTGTTAAGCCTGACACCGCACTCGCCGACCTAGCCGCTCTCCGAGCCTATCATATCGATAACTTCCTTGACGATAAACTCTTCGATAACAAGCATTTTCGACGCCTCATAGACGGCGCGAGAAGACTCAACCCTATCACAAAAGTACGGGTCAGAAAACCGATTTCTCGTGACACTATTACGAAGCTATCCGCATGCCTCACTACACTCCCATTACGGCCCTTGGAGATGTCTGCAAACCTTCTAGATGACCTGAACTTTGCAACCGCGTGCCGAGTAGCATTTGCGGGGTTCCTCCGCCTCGGGGAATTTACCTACAAGACTGAAGACCTCAGCACACGCTCTATCTTCTCAGCCACAAAGTTAACGCGCTCTAACGTCAGATTCTCGTCCTCGTTAGACCACGCACAACTCACACTCAAGCGCAGTAAGACGGACCGCCGCCACGAAGGAGTACAGATTATTCTTGCAAGGACGGGAGATGGCGCATGCCCAGTTGACGCGCTTCAGAAGCTACTATTTCTCGACCCAAGAGGGCCCGACGCCCCATTGTTCTCCTTCCACAGAAGACCATTCAGTCGTAACAACTTCCTCTCAACCTTGTCCACTAAGCTAAGAGCGCTCGGGATACGGACAGACGGCTACTCGGGTCACAGCTTTCGGAAGGGCGCGGCTCAGCATGCGCACGATAGTGGGATACTCGACGACCAGATCCAGATGCTAGGGAGATGGACTTCGGAGGCGTTCAGGGTGTATTTTACGACGAACGCATCAGTCCTGTACAAGCTCAATCACCAGTTCCAGATAGGCTCGCCGGCCCCGCTTTCTCTGCCGATTCCACCACCGTCCCCTCCACCATCCTAGTTTGGCCCGGGTCATTTGGGCCTTATCTGACGCTACGGTCTACGACCGCAGCGACAGGTGACCCGTTATGGCCAAACTAAACTCTTCTTGCTCCTCTTGACTGCGTGAGGTCACCAATAAAGTAATGGTTGAGGAATCTAGGAGTATTATATTTTTTGAATTGCTTATATTCTGGTATTCAAGAATTGGCAAGACAAAGAAAGCAGATCGATCGTCGACCGTTTCTTTTTAGCTTTAATATAAATAGATGTAATTACTTGACAAAGAATAGTCTTTTGTTTGTCTAATAAAGAATATTCTTGCCTTTTGCAGAAGGATCAGACAGTAAAACATCTATAGCGCAATGTTTCTGTGTAATATTTAGTTGTCTTGTGGGCAATCTCTCTACCATATCACAGAGCGTAATTACCGCATCAATTGCAGCAATCCGGCGCTAAAATCTCTTTTCGATAGTTGAGCCTGGCAATCAGAACGGTGTCGATCAGAATCATGCAGCGGGGTTATGTACCCAGTTCACTCCAGAGAGCCCATCACCGCTTTGTCTACCAACTTCCTGCCGCTCGCGGTCAATCACTAGCCGCTCGTTCTTGTATTGTTCCAAACTTTCCCGCACTAGACGACTATACTATCATTACTACTTATTCCGGAACTTATGCCGCACCTATTAACATCACTGGTTCGCGCGCGCGCTCTCTTTTTTATAATATTTGATATATTTCAGCGCTCGACGAGCGAGGCGCGATAGTTCCTTTATTCTTATTTTTATCGAGGATCAACACCGAATTTTTATTAGAATTTCTGTTCTGTCATCTCATAATCCCGCTTGTTCTTATTCCGAATCTGCTTTCTCTTACAAACATTTCCTTATAAAGTATATATTCGTGAAATCTCGTTAATAGAACTGGTATCGTCGAGCTTGTACGGTTGTCCGGGGTCGATAGACCAGCTTATAGAAGATGCATACTGTATCAGCTACTTTTAGGTCGCCCACGCTATAGTAGTTCACAAAATTATTGATGCTAGTACACTATAACATTGCGTTTCAAAGCTTATTTGTCACGTCGGCAAATCGATAGAGGTAGAAATGTCAGTCATCAGTTTATATCTACACAAGGCAGGGTAACTCACGCTTATTATTGAACGTTTTGATAACTTTTTAACAGAGACCATACAACTTAGTGATCTGTTTAAAACCTACAATTATATCGTTTTACTTAATCCGATATCGCAGAGCTCCTTCCATGAGTTGTTTCTCTAAAGTAATTCAAGTCCCATCCGCTTCACGCACTGCTTGACAGAATACAAATTTATTGAGAATTTCATCCTTCAGTCTCAGTTTTTGCTGTCCCAGCATCTCCAGAATGTCGAGATTATATAAGTTTTCAGTACAGTCTACCACGATCCCGTCGGTGGAGAAAGTTTTGAACGCTCGAATGCGAAATAGCATCCCCAAGAGAGATACATGGGGACTAAAACCAATGTGGGGTCGAATATAATTTCTGGGATCGAGGAAGAAGTGACTAGACGGATAGATGCAATTGATACCGTGGCCGCTTAATCTCTCTTTAAAGAAGGTAATACCTGCCGTCTCCCACGCGACAGACGTTCTCCTAAGAAACCCGTCATTGCCGAGCCAGTCCATGATGGCGAAAAGGGTACACCATTAGCGCAGTCTTGTTCCCTCATATACGAGAGACTGGCAGTCGCAATCCAGTCGTTGATGAAGGATAAGCAATCCATGGATAAGAATGAAAGGGTTTTGTTCTGCTTCATCTGCCTAGGCCAGCAGGACTTGGATACAGTAAAGCGGACGTACAGATTCGCGAGTCACGGAGATGTCACAAAATATATCAAACGAAAGCACATTTGACATATGTCAACACGATCTCATATAAGGTGTAATTTTTGCGGTGAGCTGTTATCTTGCAAAAGGCATATCTAACATCGCGCCTTTGATACGAATTGGGCCGTGACCTAACTTCAGCTGCTGTAATAACAACGTTGGTATCACAGTGATCCCGAGCTCTCGCGCACTTTGTTATCTTTCCTTCCTTTTCGGGGGGCCTGTATTAAAACCCCGAATAGAGAGCGAATTTGGGAGAAAAGTGTTGGAGTATACAAGATAAACAGCAACGTCTCGTCTGGCCCCCCTTTTTTTATATATTTTTTTTTTAAATATATTCGCTCACATCTGGTGGTCTACATGCGAGACTAGTATTGTTTTTAATCTGGTTACAACAACGAAGACCGTAAAACATTTGTAATATTCAAATACACTGGTTAGGTGCTTTGTTTCTTGTTGTGGGCTGGGGTGGTGTGGACAACCAAGATATTTGGTATGAGTCGATTGAATGTGGCCGTCATTGTTCCAGGATTCCAGATTAGTTTGAGATGGCTGTCTGCAATAAACTTGATTTCAAGGCACGGATCAGGACTCTTCTTGGATTTTTGTACACACTGACAACGGCGCTAGTGAGTAGGCGAGTTTATTTGGAGTGGTGATTCAATTTCATACGTGGTGTCTGCCCATGTTATGTGAGTAGATCTATCGTCTTCTAGTCCCGTAAAGTCAATTTCCCCATGATTATCTTGTGCTGTAGTAGGAGATGAGAGGGGATCGGGTCTGTCAAGCAACCCGACTTTGATGGACTGACGGGAGTCGCACCAGCCTGGTATCACAACATGTTGGTCTAAACAAAACAAGTTACCGGTAAGCAGCTAGTTGTCTCTGGTCGCTTATTCTCGTCGCCGTCAAGCTTTCAACAAGCTATGAGGTCAAGCATGATAAGGGGGCCAGAAAAAAAATTAGTGGCAATTTTTTTACAGAATACCAAGTGTCCCAAAGGCGAGATCTATGAAATAAAATCGCCCACTATAATCACATTGATGCCATTGATGTCTTTGATGTGCGGATATATTTACCGTTTTTCCCCAGTAGAAGCATCGGCTTTACAAAAACACGCCCTTGCAACCAAGTTTCCCAAATATAAAGCCGGAAAGGTGCAATACCACCCAAGTTAAATGATGATTGGTGGAGACATTTGTTCGCCATGAAGATGAGCTGGCAGCTATCTGGAGGTCTCGACATCGAGCTATCTTGATTGGGATTAAAGCGAGCCAACCAAGTTCGAGAGAAGTGCCACAATGTCAAGATGCCCTAAAATAGCCAAAGACCAGTCACAGACACTGAATGCAAGAAGGTTAGTGTGCTTAGAGCGTCCTTCTATCGGCACACCAATATTACTGGTCTATACAATGAGCTCAGCCCATTATATCTATCTCATTCGTCCTTTTTCATGCGGTTTTTTGTTTTTGTTCGGCCTATCGGGCGCATTTTTTCCTTGCTGAAAATACGATCTCGCCAAGGTCTGGACCAGGCAAGCTTCCTTTAGAGTAATAAAACTACGATAGGCAGGAAAATAATCCACAAAAGCCAATGATTACCATCGATATATGTTTTTATCGGACTAGTGCGTCACTCTAGGCCTTCTAGCCAAGCTCATTACACAGTGTGTCATCACTATCCTTTTAAAATTAACGATGGTATATGGCGTTTAACGATCGGATGGATGGCTACCTACGTCATGATATCATCACTGAACTCTATTGAAGGTGGCAGATAGCATCTCCGAGAGGCGTAACCCTCAATCGGAAAACTTACATTTTAAAAGGAGGACTGCGCTATTCCGTGGTACATGTATGTAGAGCCACACTATAGGAACAGGTGCATGTTTGCATCCTACATGTTGAATGAAGAAGTTCTTCTGTTACGACAGACTCCCTGGCGTCTGAGGAAGACATAATCAAATTACATGCTTATCATTACAAACACGCCTGAATATCAAAAAAGAAACCATGGCCAGTGCCATTGCTATAGCTACAGTATTCACATGCCTAGCTGCTGCTATAGTCGTGAGCCGCTTGTTAACTCGGGTTGTATTATTGCGTGTGCCAGGGAAAGATGATGTGATCATCGTCGTTGCCTTAGTAAATGACCACTCCCGCCTGAGAAGCCGTTATTTCAGGGCGTGCATAGACACAAATGTGCCCAGCTGGAGCATGCTAACAATGATATTAAGATGGCAGACTTTGTGTTTTATGCTACCCTTCTATTAGGTAAGGCTCTGGACATGGTTTCCACCAAAAATACTGATGCTGGCGAGAAACCAAACACGGTCACGGGGCCCCCCTTTCAGAGCTCTCAGAACAGGAAGCTCAAAGACGTTTCATGGTCAGACAATCCATTGGCTTTAAGGTCCACTTGTTAATTCTGCTAATAAGTATGATATGTCTCTTACTACAGTACTTATGGCTCTCCATTCCATTCTATAATCTTACATTAGTCTTGGCCAAATTATCGGTTCTCGTTCTTTATGTCCGGCTTTTCCCCATTCGTTACTTTCAATGGTTCGCCTACTTGTTCATGGGATTTTTGACTCTGTGTGGTGTTTGGATGGTTATGAGCGCCTTCATCTTCTGCATACCGGTTGACGCATTCTGGAAGACATTGCTCAGAAGCGAGCATTGTCTGCCCAAGGGTCCCATTTGGTTACTAAATGCAAGCATACAGATTTTTACAAATATAGTGGTTATCCTGCTTCCCATGCCTGTACTCATCCGGTTGAACCTGGCATGGCCGAAAAAGGCAGGGGTGATCCTAGTATTTGGGATGGGGGTTCTGTACGTGCATGTATTCCTCACTATAGAGCAAGGATGATGGGAAGATGAAATGACCAGACTAACAGCTATTTTAAAACAGAGTGGTAGCCGTCAGCATCGTCCGCGTGTGTCGACTGAGAAACATCATTCATGCCCGGCAATTTAGTAGTATGTGATCCTATTCTACTTCTCATGTCCGCCGTATTAGAGATCCTCCGTGAATGAACATTACGCACCAATACTCACTTTCAACCCTCTTTTTTTTCTTTTTTTTTTCTAAAAAAGTGGGGGGAGTTGACGGAGGCAACAGGATTTAACCATGCGGCGGCGATCTGGTCCTCCATCGAGGTGAACGTCTCTGTTATTTGCGCCTGCTTGCCGACCCTATATCCCGTCATTTCAAAAGGCTTTTCATACTTTTGTCGGCCTAGACGTCTTTCATCGTCCACTTGTATGCGCCCAAGGAATCAATCAATACATATATCAAGGAACCATGGGGGCATCTTCCAAGGAAACTCCAACTATTCCGCTACAATAACCAGCACCCAAATGGACGAAAGTGACTCCAATCGCCATCTTGAATGCGTGACAGATCATTCAGGAAGGATTGGGGTGATGAGGGAGCTGACACTTAGCTACGAAGAAGAGCAGAGCGAACGTCGGCAAACCGGGGGCGAAGATGGGCGATGTCCAGCCTCACATTTGCCTTGATACAAGATACCTACAGACCCAACGCATAACATCATAGTACAAGACATATTAGACTCAAGCCAATATGACCGCAGTCCACAGCATTACTTCCAAATATCCCAACGCGATATAGTATTATCCCACCTGGTCGGTCGTAAACACTAAATTTGATAACGTGTTCGGTAAGCGAGCGGGAATTGTAAGCGAGCGGGAAAAAACACGCATTTTGATCAGATTAAAATACATACTTAATTCAACCACCAACCATGCCTCCAAAAGAGCGTCAAAATTCAAGAAATTCCGTTGAGAAAGAAGGAAGAATCTTATCAGCTATACAAGCTTTAAAAAATCAAGAAATCTCGAGTGTTTCTGAAGCTGTACGCGTTTTTAATGTCTCCAGAACTACTCTTGATAGACGACTTTGTGGTATACAACCACGTTCAGAACCTCGTGAAAATAGTCATAAATTGACTCAAAATGAAGAGGAATCACTTGTACAGTGGATTCTATCTCTAGATCGCCGTGGAGTTGCTCCCCGACCTTCTCATGTACGAGAAATAGCTGATATTCTGCTTGCTCAGCGTGGAGATACACCTATCCAGACTGTTGGAGACAAATGGGTATACAACTTTATTGAAAGACATGATGAGCTTAAAACAAGATTCGCTCGCAAATACAATTATCAGCGTGCTCAATGCGAAGATCCTAAGCTTATTCAGGAGTGGTTTAATCGTGTACAAATCACTATAATGCAGTACGGGATTATTCCGGAGGATATCTACAACTTTGATGAGACTGGCTTCGCTATGGGTCTAGTAGCTACTGCTAAAGTAGTTACTAGAGCTGAGATAAGTGGGAAACCATTTCTTATACAGCCAGGTAATCGGGAATAGGTTACTTCAATCGAGTGTATCAGCGCTGCGGGATGAGCTCTACCACCCTGTATTATCTTCAAAGGGAAGGTTCATATAAAGGGTTGGTATCTAGGTACTCTACCACCTGATTGGAGAATTGAAGTTAGTCCTAATGGCTGGACTACTGATGAGATTGGACTTCGTTGGCTTCAAAAGCTCTTTATTCCTGCAACTGCAAATCGTACGGCTGGTAGATATCGTCTACTCATTCTAGATGGTCACGGCAGTCATCTAACGCCTCAATTCGATCAGATATGCAGTCAACACGATATTATACCAATCTGCATGCCTGCTCATTTATCCCATCTATTGCAGCCCCTAGATGTTGGTTGTTTTGGGCCTCTTAAACGCGCATACGGACGTTTAGTGGAGAATAAAGCACGCCTGGGCTTTAATCATATTGATAAGCTTGACTTTCTTGAAGCTTTTCCGCAGGCACGTACAGAGATCTATACTACTAGTAATATTAGTAGTGCATTCTCTGCAACAGGCCTAGTTCCATATAATCCAGAGCGAGTACTAAGTCAGTTGAATATTCAACTAAAAACTCCTACTCCACCAGGCAGCCGCTCAACAAATTCAGTGCTTAAAACACCCTACACTACTAGGCAGTTGGAAAAGCAGGCTTCTACTGTGAAAAAGAAGCTTCAGAGACATATGCAACAACGTTCACAGAGTCCTACCTCTTCTTTAGAGCTACGTTTGGATAAGATTATTAAAAGCAGTACAATGGCTTTAAATGAGGCAGCTCTTGCACGTCAAGAAATACGCGATTTACGTGCTGCAAATGAGAAAAAACTTCAAAAACGAAAGAGATCTATTAGACAGCTAGCTACTGCAGGGGGTTTGTCTATACAGGAGGGTCAGGAACAATTTCAACAAGAGAATGAGACTCAAGAAGCTCAGGATTCTATACTAATAGATCCAGCTCTATCTGCAGTTAGGCCACGTGTACGAGCGCCCCCGCGATGCAGTGATTGCAGAAATATAGGACATAAGCGGCTTCAATGTCCTAATCGAGTTCTTAATTAGTTTTTATATAGAAATACATTTATTTTGTTGATAAAGCCTCTAGTATTTAGCCCGTGGGCAGGAATATGAGCGGAAGTGGCGGCTCGATTGCAGTGGCGGCTCGCTTACCGAATACGTTAGTTAACTAACTAACAAATCATCTACTGGACGTCGCACTTTCTTATCAGCGTCCCTCCCAGATCGTCCGTCACTTTAGTCATTATTTATCATCCCCAAAAGCAATTATCTTTAAGATGGTTTGCTATGCAATCTACAAGTCCGTGCATCAATGGCTCTCAGAGAACCTTCGATGAAGTTGCATACAAATATGATGATGGATTCCAAAAAGCTAAGTTGACGGAACGGATAAATATTTCCTTTTAGGCAAGCGATCGATCTCCCCCGCCCATCTACCATCATTCGAGAAACAACCTTCCATGGTCGATGCAGTTTGTGCGAGGGGAGTAAAAGTCTAACAGTCAGTGAACAGTGTCGCCGGGCCTGACGTACGCGTTATGCCGGAGGTGGCATAGTGAACAAGGAGTCGAACATAATGTTGTTTTTCGAAAGTCATTTTGATTTTTCTACTGATGTTTAGAAGTATTATTATAGGAATAAGACAATATGTTCTACGTTTTGATCCAGGAGACTCTCTCAAAAGTCAACCTCGAGATATTTATGAGGGAAAACTTCCTGCACTATTCATGGACCAAGACATGTCGATCTTGGAAGTTTTGTCTACGTCAAAATTGCAATGACTTCCAGCGTAGAATTCGGTTGGCATCATTACTCATCTTTTCTTACTTGGTACCGACCGACACAAACATTAAAGAAATTAGACAGAATGGCCTAAAGGTAATGAATGGCCCCGACATTATAGAGTGAAAATAGGGATACGGAGGGAAGTAGAGCTAGGAACCTCCCCCCGTTAACCAAGGGTCATGCAGAAGCTCCTTAGCAGTTGCTCTCTCTTCCGGCATCCAGGTCAATGTCCTCCGAATAAATTTAAGGAAGCCTGAATTTTCTCTCAAGCGACATTCAAGGGCTTCCATTGTCCGAGCTTCCGGTATGGGTGCAAGACCCAGCCATCTCCCTAAAGTGATAGATATTAGTATGGAACGTGAAGCTGTAGTCGTACAGTTGACTGCATCCGCAGTCTAGGGATCTATAATACCTTCGTCATCCCAGAAGTCTGCTCTTCTCTCAGGGTTTTTGGCGAGAAATTCCATAGGGGGAGGCCCTAATGCTGCGATAAGCTGGGCCAAATGAGCAGCATCATAAAGATCGCCATCATTGTCACGGGCAGTAAACAGTCTCTGTGGCTCCAGAAGGTCCCACGCCTTCTCACAAAATTGGAATTAGTTTCTGGGTACAGTGGCATGGATACAGCCGGTGAATACTCTTACCGTGAGGCCAAGGCTCCATATATCGACCGGATAGCTCCAGCCTACATAGAGTAGCGTTTCAGGGGCACGGTATTCTAAGGGCATGATGTCACCACCGTGTGGTCCTGGACCAATTCTGGCTTCACCGAAGTCGGATAACAGCATTGGACCTTCCTTAGGTCGCATCAGGCGGGAGAGATAGATTGTCCGGGTGGGAGACACTTGTTTACGGGGGACCGGGGCAGTGTGTTCTTTCTCTTCAAGGGACCGAAAAATGGAGTTTTCAAAAACACCAAGGAGCAGATTAGCGGGGTGGATATCTAGGTTAGACCAGAGTAGCGGTTAGTGTCGAGCTCCAGAGGATTGTTTATAGAACAGATACCGGTATGGACAATCTCCCCATATGTATGTAAGAAATCAAGAGCCTTCAAAAGCTCAACAATAGCACCCCTGACGAAATCTTCGTCAAATCCTTCTGGGCGAAATAACACTTTCATGTCGCGAAGGCTCATTTGTGCAGGTTCAAAGACAAGGACAATATGGTCGCCATTAGAACCATTAACGACAAATGAATCCAACAGTCTGCGCACGTTGCCTCGTCCTTCGTGTGAACTATCTGTCATACGACTGGCGATATGGTCGTATGATGGCAGCTCACGGTGAACTAATGACGTACGTACATAAACCTTCATCGCGACGTACTGGTGTGCTCTGTACAAATTAGTCCGGCTATACAACATTGGAGTGTTATGGAGCATGCCTCAAGTCTCGAGCCAACCAGGTGGTAGATGAGGTCCCAAAGCCAAGCTTTGCAATTGCTTGATAGCGATCCCTGAAGACCTCACCCAGATGAACGGGATAAAATCGGTCTTCTTTGTAATCAGGCAATTCTTCCTCTTCCACCAGCTGTCCAGCCTCGATAGATCTGTAACCACTGGTGGGAAAAGCCCCGGGGCTTTCTGGAGCGCTTGGTATTGATGTTTTGTTCAGTGATCTCGACGCAAACTCTCTCAGCGAAGAAGTGATCCCAGACCACGGTGATGACATTCTAGTTTGTGGGACGAGAGGATCTCTGATTTTTGGATATGTGCGAATGCGACCCAGTTGACAGTGAGATATAAGGGCCAGAGTTCCCTTTATAGTGTTAACCATCTTTGGGAGGAAATTAGTCAAGTGAAAGTAGAGCGAGTGTCCTGTACTCGTTACCTTGGGGAATTATTAAAGACGTCGCGACAAGGCGAGCTGCGTCATTTCCGGTTTCCGACTTCGTCGCGCAGCCCCTTCAAAACAAAGGTAGACCCACATAAGATCCGCGATTGGTCAGCCGTGCCCACAATTTTAGTCAATCACAATACCTAAGGCTGCTTGCCCCGCAACACATTTAGTTTTGCGGGAAGTCGATGAGACAGGCGTATATCCTTCGTTCATTCAACAGAATGAAACCACGTCTAAGTATAGTCCGCCCCTCTCTATAAGTTTAAAATTTTCGTATAACGCAAAGAATATAAACAAGCTATGAAGCTACGTGGGAAGTTTATGAAATAACATTGGAGTCAATTGTGAGTCAAGAAACTGCTTGTACTATTCGTAAACTCGATTTGAAAATTGCAGAGAAAAAACTATCCTTCATGGGATTGTATGCGTGGTTCACCTCTATTTGCCCCCCTTGCCTTTTCCTGCACGGCTCTCGGCGAGCTTGTACGTCCCATTCTCATGAACATGACCGCTTAGAAGCCGAGTGCCATTTTGGCTGTAGAATGCGATCGTAAGGACGTCGTCGAGGTCCGAAGGGTCTTTGGAGGACTTATGAGCCTTTGCTCCCCTGTGATATTCGTTAAAAAAATAACTTTCATATTGTATGTGTCTTGGGTATCATACTGAATCTCGTATCCAGCTGCAGTGTTATACTGCTGATCGTTAGCAGGTATGACTATAAAAAATATTTAGCGCACTTACTTTTGACTCCACATCATCTCTTATTCTTGCCACTGATGTTGGTCACCCTTGGACCCATTGACAGATCGAACATCCTCCAAAGTAACCTTGCCAACGAGGTTGAGGAGTTTTCGACCAGCACTGGAGGAGAAGTTGCGAATGTTTTGTAGAGACATTGCAAAAAGACTTTATATACGCAGGTGTCAAGTCAGGAAAGCGTGTCAATCGAGAGTTCAATATACAGCTCCTGTCGGCTATTTATATTGCAATGATGTCTTCACGTGGATGATCGGGCGTTTACTTGCTTTATGTTATGTAGCCAATCGCTGGCTAGGCTCAAATAGTCAAGGCCGTCAGAGGATCCCTACGTGTAAGAGAGTTTCCCAATGATCTAGAATAGTGACAGTCGCTAGCGACAGAACAGAGCCAATTGAAAGTTCTGTACAATTGTTGGGACCCAACTCATCGATACTCTGAAAGATTCAAAGAGGCTTGGAATAGTCCAATAATTTCAAATAATAATCCTGTTTGCCTCCTGCAGTTAGTACTTCATTTCTTTTGGCCGCCAAATGCATTGGCAGTTTCCGGTCCCGTTTCCGCCAACCTATCACAAAGTGGCCTGTCAAGGGCGAACGTCTCCCGATCTCTACTCTAATTTTGTCTGATATAGCAACGCGATACTACATTGAAGACAGTCAGCCTAATCGCCAGACTGGTCGCTCTCATTGTACACCTATCATCAATTGCGGATAAATCCCAGGTACCCATACACCGCACTGGTACGTGGACCAATCCTGTACTCCGCTAGCTGGGTGGTGTTACCCAATCAAATCAATTTTCTTACCGCCAACTGAAAGGCAGACCCCCCTCCCAGCAGACTAGACTAAGCCTCTTTCTGAATAGGTTTTCTGTACAGAAAGCCCATGTCAGATGTGGAGCTCGTTATCAGCCTATCAGACAGTAGAGTAGTTGGCGCTGCCTGTTTGAGAGAGGGAGCTACACTTAGGTGCCGAGGTGGAGGCTTACCCGAAAGTAGGAAAATGTGCTTAACTGCGTAGGCTTATTAATTTGAATCATCACAAAAGGCACGCCTTTGGCTATCCAGAGAGAACGGAACTTGCAAACTGTCTTGCGCCAGCCTTGCTGCTCTTGTCCCAACGAGAAATGGAATCCGTCTTGGCATCCACCTTGTCTTTGACATTAGGCAGGATAAGCCTCTGTTGGCAAAACACGCTGTGGAGCCATAATGCAGCATTAGATAAGGCGTAATATATTATTTTTGGATACAAAGATTGTATAGAAAGCCCTGATATTGCAATCCCAGGCTCTTGCATGCATAGGTAAAACTTAAGAAAGCCTCAGTAACAACAACATGCTGGACGCTTTCCCCCTCATCGAAGTTAAAACTGTGGTGGAGGTTGGCCTATCTGAGGAGATGCGATGCGCGCACGAACAAGGCCTAGCAGCCTGGAAGGGAATTGGGGAGTGCGAAGTATCAGCTATAGCGTCCGGGTGAGTCTAGCCCTATTATCGAGAGACATTCTACTAACATCCCCATTCATTGCTAGAGCTGATTCTCACCATGCATCTCGTGAATCAGGGGTTTTCGGTGGTGTCGTTTATTATCATACCCAAAGTTCGCCTGATTCTGGAATATGCCTCGACCAATACATCAACAATATGCCTGTCTATGTCGATGATGAAATTTTTCGCGGCGCTGTTGATGAATCTGCAAAATCCCCCGATCCAGAAGAAATCTCCCTCAATTATTAGTACGCCAATAATCCATCCCTAGACCTCAATGATGAATTCGCAAACATCTGCGATCCAGACGGTGCCACTCCCGGGATCAAAGCTTTCGGTACTAGAGGCCAAAGCGGATCATGCTGCAAAGAAAAATGGGACCTGAAGGGGCAGGAAGCATCATCCTGTCTTCCGACTTCGTCTGCGAATCAGACATTAATTTCGTGCAAGAAACGTCTCTGTAAGGTCTACAAATGGATGTTAAGAGTTAGAGGCCAAATTCTGGTAGGCTGCTTTCCTTTTCTCACCCTACCTAGCATTTGCCTTTCCACTGACCTGTCATCAGGGTGCCTTTAGAGCGAAGGATGTTGGTAGAGCTAACAGGATGTGACTCTTTGCTTTTTCTTTTTCTTTCGTTTCCAAGAATTTGTTTCCTTTTGGCTATGTAGATGTACTGTTAGATACGTGAATTAATTGTACATCACTCCCGTCAAATTTACTCTTACTCTTGACATTGCAACGACTGGTAAAGGAAACTTGAAAATGCGTTACCAACAATTCTACGTATATTCTTGCAGAACCGATCCCGTATTTTACGGTGACATAGCATGTGGGCCAGTATGGTGTCGGCGTAAGGGCTTCCAATGGAAACGAACGCAAGAACTTAAAGCCATATGTGGGAATTGTGGAAAGTGCACCAATAAGCCAAAACACCCAAATGTAAGTATGAATTACCTCATTTTTGAATAATAATTCTTATTTTACATGCTAGGGGCACGACCAGACCCCTTGACCTATATTCTTGCATACCTTGCACCCCAGTTGGATGCTATTGGTTGGATCCAATCCTGGTTGTGAAGTCAAATCAAATTTTGTATAATGGAAGAATACGATTTACACTGAACATCCTTTGGGAGGGTAATTAGACGCTTGATGTTGAGGAACAAGCCTACCCGGATTAGGAAATGTATCTTGTATCCAACTAGTTGATCCAGCGGAAAAGTTTCAGCACCAATGACAGCTTTGAAATTCTCACCGTGTCCCATGTCCTCCGTGACGATTCGATCATGCACTTGTACGCGAACAATTGGGGGAGGAAGAGATAGAAAGGATTTGAGAGCGGCAACAAAATTTTCAAAAACAGGGCAAAATGTGGCTCAGATCTTCGGGATAAAACGCTACACCTCAAGGATTTAACTGAGGCAGGGAGGATTATCTCGCCCGGAGGAGTTCTTGTTACGTGTTGGGAGAAAACAGCGTACCGGAATATTCAGCTGAGTTTTAGAGTAGGAGACACTGATAGATGCCTCTAATGTGTCAGAATAGCAATATATATATAGATTCTACTTTCACTGCGTTAGCGCTATGACATGGAATATCCAATCAATGTCCGTTGCACTAGATTCAAAATGAGGCAAACAATCCTAACAGACATTTAAGAACGGTCCGATAAGAGGCAGAGACCGAGGAGATAGGAGTGTAATCAAGGACAGGCATGGTTAGAGGGCCCAAAAGTGAACAGATGATGGTAAGACGGAAACGGATTATCAGAAAAGGGAAGTGAAAATATAAGATTACTATAATAGAGCCAACGAGCCGACCTCATCAATTTGAGTACAGGCGACGAACAATTTCACTACTTCTTCTGCGATGTCCGAAACAAACAGAAGCCCAGGACAGAGATTCAGGTGCACTTCTCGGGAGTGCTCACAAGAATCCGAATCCATCAACGACTGGCGACTTCATGTAAACGAATATTCATTTGTGAAGGGACATGTCTGCGTCTATAAGCGCTGTGGAGAATTCATCCCATCCTGCGCCAACGAGTCGCGCGCCCACCAGTACCATCTTTACCTAAATCACGATATCAAGCCGCCGAGGACAGACGACGCGGCGAACATCTACATCAACAAGAACTACAGTTCAGTTGGTGAAGGGATGACCTGGTGCTATGTCTGTGAGAAACTTCTGGAATTACACACCTCTGTGGATGTCCTCAACCACTTTGAACTGCACATCCGTCTCGGAAGCACCCTGGAGATTCCCGGGCAGACGAAATATCCCCACCTCTTCAGGCAAGTCAGTGGAGAACGAGTCGTTAGATCCACAGGGTCAGGGACCGAGACCAAAGATGGCGGTATCGATCTCAGTTCGCGTGGAGTGACTGTGTGGATGTCACCAGCCTAGCCAAGGGGAAGAAAATGTCTGGACACTTGGGATATCCAAGTGGTGGGGGAACAATAACCTCGATCTCAGAAGAAGGGATTGCATCGGAGAAAGGTCGTCTGTGGAGTAGTCGAGGAGAATATTTCATGCATTGAATGAAAGTATTATTTATTTCTTGATTTTCTAAAGCTTCTATAAATGGCGGGCTTCTGCACTCTATAATGGCACGGTTCGATTATACAGCTGAATCCTTCGCAACTACCAACATATCTGCGGTTCCAAAACACCACTCCCACAATAACCCACAAATCATGTGCAAGGAAAACGATCGAAGCAGGATACTTGCTCTTCCTTTCCGGACGAGCTCGAGGTCACAGACTTACGAGCACGCTACCCACAATATCGCCAGAAAAGACCCTTCATCTTGTTAAAGTACCGTGGACCCAATTCTTCGGAGGTGAACAAAGGAGCATATGAGCAGCTCAATATACTCTTGAACCCACTTGAGCACGTTAAGACGGCTGACAAAATCGAGCCTTATGATCTTCCATACAAATTCCTTGATGCATCAGAGCGCGTGGTATTCTGTTAACCAAATAAGGCGATGGGTACGTCTCACTGACTTCGGAAAGAACCAAATAAAGAGCATGGTCGGGATTAGTGTCTTTCTAAGCATGTCTTGCCAGAGTCGGAGCTCCTTGTTGCGTCTCGAAGAAAATAGAATCTATTATGCTACGAACTACTTAACCAATTAATTGGCCAAGAAGACGACCTGTTTGTAACATCAATGTGAACATGGGATTAACTCCGATTGAAGCCAAGATCAGGAACCCAGTATATCAGGCGCTTGTTGCTTAGCGGAGACCCGTCAATAGTTTGAGCACCTCCGCTTCAACTAAATCTAAAAGCTAACGGACAGGAAAACAAAACATTCTTTGCCCCATTATCAACCTTTTGGCTTGTATTACCTTGCATCAGCTGACGACACATCTTGGAGAGACTCAACCACTAGAGAAGTACCCATTTTGGGTACATGCTTATGTGATCGAGTAGGGGGGTACCGTCAACCCCCGGAGAAGATCTCCCTCTCATTCTGTAGTAGTGGCCCTACAACATGGTGAGATCACGGCCGAAGAGACCACGCACGCCCGACTTGAACCAGGCCACGGCGGCAGACAATGAACATGCCTCTACGATATTGTATCTGTATCGCATTCTAGCAAAAATAGCGAACTTGGAGTACGCCTGTCCTCTGTGTCTAGATGGATACAGTAGGTATGATCATCTCTACAATCATTTCAGGGACACAAAAGAAGAAGAACACGAAGAGCTGAAGAGCCTGTGGTTCAGCGGTCAGTGTGCAGTTTGCCATAAGCCCAGTGGCCAAGGGACACTCAAGCACTTGGGAAATTGACATCCCAAGCAATACCAGGTTCTGATGAAATCTACCTTGCGCATGCGACCTGAAGTCGAAGAGACGATCCCAGCAGCACCAGACTGCTTTCGACATATGTTCTTTTTCCCTCTGAGGCAATCAGCCTCTAATATCACTCGCCCTCCGAAAAATCGAAAAACTGCGAAGGCTATTGCACGACAAGATATTGATGAGGATCAAAGAGTCGTCTACAATATGGGACCGTCCTCCCCTCCAATTATGGGGCCTACTGATCAGGATTCGCGTCCGTTGACCGGAAATGATCCTTTCTTATACACCGAACGGCATGGTATGAATTTATCTACGTTTGTGGAAGGTGGAATTATGCTGATGGACACATATAGGACACTTATTTGGTTCAGAAATTAACTTAGAACCGAGATACCCCGCCGTTTTGGAACCGCCGACGATGTCCATGGAAGCATATCACGAACCCAACCAGGGTGATGTCAGCCTGTATCACCGTGGCAGTATGACGCTCCTTGATACACAGTGGCCAATGGAACTGAACGACATATTCCATTTGAATGGAGGAAACACCCCATACCTGGATGGTGATGCAGAGGCGGTTCATGTCAGAAGGAGTTGAAGGTTGGCTGTCGCAAGGCCGGTCGCTCTGAAGGGCCAAATATGACTCTGATATGGGTTGGGATGACCGTTAAGAGAATACATTTGCCCTTGAACACAACTCCCCTGTTGGCATATATTCCACATCCGACCTCCAAGTGCTTATCGTCAGCTGTCTTTGGTCCGTATATGAGCACAGGCACATGGAAACATGGACGAGAGAGGGCGTGCACCCGATTTTGACCAAATACCCGCGATAGTATGACTTGTGCTGGCTGAAAAAAAGAAGTTAGATTTATGGCTCGAAGAGATCACATGTAAGACAAAAGCAACATACGCCGTCAAAGATCAACGAAAGTAGTGGCTTCAGACGCTCCAAGGCAGCAGAATCGAGGGGACATTCGACATATGCTGCGTCGGCCGGACAGTCTTTGAACGCTTCCCTTTCAAAGTATGATCGCAGACTCGGGATGACTGCATCCCAAGCCGACACATTATCAAACAATTGAAACGTAGACAGGTGATGGGGGTAAATTTTTGGTCACTAGATCCGATGGAATGATGTCGATGATAAATCGATGATCTCTTTACCCCGCCGAAGTCACATGTCATTCTACATACGACGGATGGAGGCAGTCTGACCGCCCCAAAGAGCATCAGAGTATTGAAGTTAAACATAGTTGAATGGAACTATTGTGCCTCTCTCATATACATTGGAGTATGATGTGAAGCCGAGCGAATGATGTGATACCACGGTCTTTTTGAAAACAGGAAACGTATATAATGATTAAAAGGTGAGTCTTATACATATACATATGAACAGTGCATTTTCTTGGTTCAATTTCATTGCGTAGGTGGTTGTGTCCTGGGTTAAAAAGTTGAATTGGGTATATTTTCTGCAGAAACAAATCACGAAAGCTGAGCTTTGTCGATTTACGACACCGTCGTGGGGGCGGAGGAATGCTTAGCTTTTTCTTAAATTAAAAAGTCAGCCCCCAAAGAAGCCTTGCGCGAACCCTGCAATGAAACCCCGTCGCATAGCCACATTTTTAGCGTCAAACCCACTCGAATCGGCGAAGATTGTCGCCATATTCACGGGACTTGCCGCCAGAACTGGGGCCAGACCAAGCTTGCCCCATTAACCGGCGTTCCCTTTTTTTCGCTGCGATGGAGGCTTGACTTGTCTCGCGACCAGCATAACTTCAGCGATCTGGCCACAATTTTTGTCGACGTCAAACGGACGCGATGGGGAGTCGTACAAAGCCCTGGATTTGGTTCCAATCCGTGTTTACGCGCCAGCGCTACAGGAGTGTGTCTCGTCATGTCGCAGATGAGGTCGCATTGGACGATATAAATGACAAGAGAGAGGCGCCGCCGGTACTCTCGATTCCCCTTACTTTTCTGAATCCCAAGAGCAAGCGGGAATCAAAATTACGGGCACTCAGGAGCGGAAATTTCACGCAGCTTCAAGAGCAAGTGTCCGCCGACGAGATCGCAGCGGAGGATGGCACCGCGTCTAAACGACCAAAACGTTGCTGGATCGACGGCGTCTACCTCTGTGCCAAAGCATCCAGTGTGATACTCCTCTTGCATCTGATATTTGTCGCCATCGCGGCAGGTCTAGCTAGCAGATATCCAAACCAGCGCGGGTTTGGCAGTGGATCGGTCATGTATGAGGGGAGTTGCGTTGTGACAAAGCGATGGTCAATTGGACTCCATCTCATCATCAATATACTGGGTACTGCCATCCTCGGGGCAAGCAATTACTGCATGCAAACGCTTGTTGCGCCGACGCGGGAAGATATTGATCGTGCCCATGCACAACATCGCTGGCTTGATATTGGGTGTGCCAGTCTGCGTAATTTACTGGCAGTTGGACGCCGTCGCTCTGTCCTATGGGCTATTCTCATGCTCACAGCAACCCCGTTTCATTTACTGTAAGTCTTACAATTCGTGTACTTTTCAACCAGGCTAACATGTAGTGGGAAGGTACAACTCTATGATATTTGAGTCTATAGGGACCAACGAGTTTGGATACATTGTCGCTCCCAGTGACATGAAATCCGATAACATCGGGAATATGGCCACACCGGAGCTGCAAAAATGCTTCATTTATCCAAACTACCGGATATGGGGCAATATGACGTGGCCCGACTTTGCGACCCTGATCGCCGAGGAGAAGTACGATCGTATATCAACCGAGCAGTGCATGTCACACTTCAACGAAACCAACCAGCGTGGCATCAAGGCCCTGATCGCGCTTACTCCTGACCTTTCAGTTGCGGATGGCGGCAACGACGCAATCCTCTCGGTACAGGTCCTCGAGGGCGTACCCAGCTCCAGTTCGACCAGTGGGAGTTATGCGGTCAACCATTTCGGTACAAACGGTTATGCAGCGCACGACAACAAAATATGGGCAGGCAGCTACTCTTCCGACGACATTACTTTAGCCGTCGATGGCGGTCCAGTCTACTACACCTATAATATGACATCGGTAGAGGATTGCGTAGGCGAGGGTGGTACGCACCTGGCGTGTACACACGCTACCGAAGTCATGAAATGGGTAAACAGTAACCCGACTATAACGATTTCACATGTTCGCAACTACATTGATGCCCATGACATGCGGGACATCAAGGCGGAAAGCACGGTCAGCTGCGGCACAACCCCCTCGTGGCATGAATACACTGTCGCCGAATGTCTGGCGATCCCAGCGGAGCAGCATTGCAGATTGATGTACAGCCCGCCGATCTCTATCGTGATTGCTCTTGCTACACTCGTGAAAGTAGTCATCATGTTCATCGCTTGTCAGGTCGCAAATTCCCAATTTGTGCCTCTTTTGACGTTGGGGGATGCGGTGGCATCTTTCATCGCGAGCTCTGATCCCACCACTGCTGGAATGTGTTGGCTATCTCGTGCTAGCGTCGGCAGAGGAGAATGGAAAGGCTTAACAAAACACCATTCGATAGTAACAGAAGCAGTCCAAGATCGACCTGTCGAGTCAGCCACTCCAGTTTATAAGTCACTCCCTCGTGGCCGCCGTTGGATGCAGGTGCCCAGCATGAAACGAAGCACGATGACCATCATCCTGTGAGTTAGGGGGAAGAATATCCTCTTGAAAATTTTTATCCAAGAAACTGACATGTCTGTTCCAGCGGCCTGGCACTCATCGCCGTTGGAGCATATCTTCTTCAGAGTGCCATTATCAGCGACTGGCTGGAGTATACTCCGAACTCAACTCTCAGCACTACCCTTCTCCAAAAATGGTGGGCGCAGATCGACTCTAATGCCTATAACTTCGTTGATGGCTCTGGCCTCGATGTATCTGCCCTCAGTGCAGTGGTGATAGCCAACGTCCCACAATTAGCTATCACTATCTGTTATTATTTCTATAACAGCGTCCTGACAAGCATGGTTGCGGCCGCAGAGTACAGTGCCTACGGTACATCACGCAAACCACTCCGCATGACATGGCCGGTCCAAGATAGCGAGCAACTCTCCACATATTGGCTCAGCCTTCCGTATCAGTACTCAGTGCCTATGCTAGTGATGTATACGGTTCTGCATTGGTTGGTTTCACAGAGTATATTTTATGTCACGTTGATTCCCTATCGACCAGACGGCCAGGTTGATTGGGGATCAGATCGTCTCTTAAACCCAACGGCTGAGCCTTCGGGATTCACCTCCATGGATCCAAATTCGAGCTACGGAGGAAGTGGGGGCAAAACAGTCAATTCACTAGCATATTCCCCGTTATCGCTCTTTGTGGCACTACTGGTTGGGGCTATCATGATACTCGTCTTGGTCGGCCTGTCATGCCGAAAGTTCAAGTCCAACATGCCCGTGGCAGGATCGTGCAGTGCTGCGATTAGTGCTGCCTGTCACCCACCCCATGATGAGGATTCACAAAAAGCTGTCTTGGGTGAACTCATGTGGGGTGAGTCTCTTCAAGCACCGCTGTGCGCGACGGAGCATGAATTCGAGATTGACAAGGGGCACTGTTGTTTCACTTCGCTGGAGACAAAGGGACCTTCAGAGAAGACACTGTACGCCTAGTAGTGACTAATGAATGAAACAAACAATCGCTATCTCTAGTATAGAGACAGGTACGAGGAGCATATACTCGACAACCAACCTGGCTATGGTTCTAGAAGAGTTGACCGGCCCTAGAATTCAAGGGTCTCCGATGCAACGGGCATAAATTTCATAAAACCCGGTCTTTCCGGAGCAAGAATTCTCCTCGCTACCCCCAAGCCAATCCCATGGTAGCATGTGAGGACAACACGGGCCTGTGGTGACAAGTATCGGTTCCATCGCTTGTCGGGTATCCTTTTCCCCTGGTGAAAAATGGCGACTGGCCTGGCGAGACCTAGGAACAACCACATAATATAATGATCGCATGCATACATCTAACCAGACTAATAGGATGATGTGGATCAGGGGGTTGAGCTTTTCCGGCTCCTCATTACGCCACAAATCCAACGAAAGGTACTCTTTTCCTTACCAGCGATAACGGCGCCCTTCAACCAACGAACGATCCATCCCTGGACAAAGAGCAGACGGCTTGGCGTGTGGGGAAAACTCTCCAGCGGATATCTAAATATCCCCGATAAGTGGGGGCTTTAGCAGCTCAGGTGTAACTGATCATTTACTAGGGCTGTCAATCAATAGGCTCTGAGTTGTGTCCACTCTTCCAGACCTCCGACTTGATACCATGATGGTCAATGAGGAGAAGCCCAGCTCGCACCACGCTGACGTGGTAGAAAGCACCAGCGAGAGTACTCCAGCCGAAGGGTCCAATACTGCACCCTCGGTTTCATCAGAAGATGCCAACGAGCAGATTGTGCAACATTTGCAGACGACGGGAGAGGAAGTCGGATTGACATGGCGGACATGGATGGCTGCTGCTGTACGTTTGCCACGTCTGGCTTGTATTGAGCATCCGTTGCTCACTTATTTGCATGATGCTAGGGCATGTGTATGTGCTACAACACCTATCTATTTACTCTCCTGATACCACCAACCATCCTGAGCTACATCAATGCAGAGCTCGGTCCGGATCCTCGATACACGTGGATTACAATCTCCTGGAATCTCGGTGGAGCTATGTTTGTCACTATCGGTGGACGTTTATCTGACATATTCGGTCGTCGCTACTTCTTCCTCACCGGGTCTGGCCTGCTCATCATCGGAAGCATCGTCTCGGCCACGGGACAAAGTATCAGCCAGATGATTGCTGGAGGCACGATATTCGGTGCTGGGTCGGGTTTTCTGGAGATGTCTTTCGGTGCCGTTCAGGTGAGGATAGCATGTACCTGAAGCAAGGTTCAGGCCAGGCTAATGATAGACAGGAAATCGCCCCTAGCAGGTACCGAGCGGTGACAATCGGTCTCTTCGATGCCTCGTCGATCATTGCACAGATCATGCCGCTGATCGCGTGGGTCATCATCCGGGACACGCACAACTGGAGGGTCTGCTACTATATGATGATCGGTTTCCAGGCCTTCAACTTTCTTTTCCTATTCTTCTTTTATAATCCCCCAAAGTTTAGCGATATCCAGGCTGAGCACGGCAAGACGAAGACACAGATTCTCAAGGACTTTGATTACCTGGGTCTCTTCCTGTTTGTTGCCGGATGCACTCTATTCATTGTGGGCCTCAGCTGGGGCGGGACTCTGTACCCATGGACCAGTGCTGCTGCCATCGCGCCAATTGTTATTGGACTTCTGACACTGGTTGCATTGGGCTTTTATGAGGCATATGCGAACTTGAAGGAACCGCTTTTCCCTCCTCGACTCTTCAAGGCAGTCAGACAGTAAACCATCCTGATTTCGTCCAGGGCTTTTTGCTTCTCCAAACGTTGAACCTAACAATATATGACCTCACTAGCTTCACGATGCCTCTGATCGTCATGGCTGTTGCAGGAATGCAATATTACAGTAACGCAACACTGTGGACCCGCCTGTCTCAGCTTCTCTACGCCGGAGATGAGGTATCAAAGCGCCTCTACGCTGAGGCGATGCCATTGGGAACGATCCTTGGCGGCATCGTTGTCGCTTTTAGTAAGAAAATAGGCCACCAGAGATGGCAGGTTTTCTTCGCCGTGGCTCTTCAGACTTCCTGCGCAGGGGCCATGTCAACAGCGACCATGGATAATGCCGTCAAGTCCATTATCCTCACCGTTATTATCTCCATGACATCAAGTTTGGTCATCTTGAACGGCATGGTCTTAGTTGGGTTTGGTATCGTGTACCAGGAAGATATGTAAGTCTTACATTGGCGGTGATCGGACCATGATACAAGAGCGAGCTGACAATATTTGATCTCTCTAGTGGAACAGCAGCTGGACTCGCAGGGACTTCTCGCCTCCTCGCCGGAGCCGTCGCGACAGCCATCTTCAGCAACGTCACAAACAGCAAATACTCCGCCACACTCCCGGGCCGGGTCACCGAGAGCGTTGCCAGCTTCAATCTTCCAACTGATATCGTGAAACGTCTCATCATCGCCGCCGCTGCAGGAACCTCGGCCGCTTACCAGTCGATTCCAGGTATCACGCCGGATATTGAAGCTGCAGCAACATTGGCAAACAAGGAGTCCGACCTTACCGGGGCACACCTGTCCTATCAGGTGGCTCTGCCGTTTGGTCTCGCCGGTTGTATTGCAGCGGTGTTCATACCGAGTGTCGATACTCGAAAGTACACAAAGCGGACAGTAGCTCCTCAGCGGGCGGATAAGAAGGCTTTAAAGGATCAGAAGGCTGAGGTTGTATAGGCTCCAAATTTTTTACCATTGGTCACAATGTAACTATTACCTGAACATGCGATAACGTCATGGCCGTTCCCCTAGACTTTGTAAACGCTGAACTATTCTGTCCCCAGTTGCCGTCCCTGGTACAAAAGATTTGTTATCTGCAGAATATGGACACCCTTTCCATAACAGCCCTGATTTAGGACTATTCTATATCGGTGGCTGCGCCAAAGTATGCCGTCGGGGTTGGGGCTGGTCTAAACGAGCAGCTTTTCCGGGAAGGAGCTGCCAAGAGAGGAGCTCCTCTAATACACGATAACGCACGGGAATGAAAATGCAAGAACTCATAGGAACGTGTCACTTGGATATTGGTGTGATTGTCAATATTATCAATCTGCCAAAATACCTAATTAAGAGAGAAGTCGTATATAGTCGGTTCGGTGAGCCATCGTTCAACCAACCCTCACAGCCCATCAGGTGGACGTCAGTTCCCCGGAGCAGATCTCCAGTCTATTCCAACAGATCGAGGCTGCCCACGGACATCCGCCCGACATCCTCATCTCCAACGCCGGGTACGGTAAACGCATCACCAATGTTTGGGAAATTCCTCTAGAAGAATTCGACCGCATGGTGGCTATCAACCTGCGCGCATCTTTCCTCCTCGTTAAAGGAGTTGCGGAACATATGAAGAATCAGCGATGGGGGCGCATTGTTTTCATGTCTTCGATTGCCGCGTATGGAGGAGGAATCAATGGGTGTCGTGAGTGACCGACCTCTTCCTTTTTTCTTTCCCCACAATTTTTCCCCTTCTCTCCTGCTTTCCCTCCTCTTCTTTGTGGTCCATCGTCGATAGAGATAGCTTATGGCTATATAACTACATAGACTACGCGGCCTCGAAAGGGGGACTGACCGGGATGATGAAGAATCTGTCCACCCGTCTCGCCGAGTACAATATCAGTGTGAATGATGTGGCGCCAGCGATGATTGGAGATACGGGGATGGTTCCGTCTGCAGGGGCAGTTCCTGATGTAGTGGCAAATATTCCGTTGAAGAGGCTGGGCACGCCAGAAGAAACGGCAAATGTGGTGAGCATGTTGGTGAGAACGGGGTATATGACCGGCCAAAGTCTCGTCTTGGCGGGCGGTTTGAAGTAGAAAGTACGATTGTTAAAATATACTACTAAGACTATATCATGGTGTTTCCCTAGGTCTTTTGTCCTCTGAGATATTGTGTTTGTCCAGTTGATTGATTCATCAGAGCGTTGCGCAAACACAGAGCAGGCGATTCGTCTTCTCTGAAGATAGATAACTTTGCATGACGGCACTTGCGATTATTTCCACACGATGTCTGTTCAATCAATATTGTAGGACCATGACTTAAGTTGCACCTATATTTTTCTTCATCGCCAAGAGTGAATAAAAACAAACAATTGAATTGACAAGAACTAGACTATAGTAAAAACAACTTATACGGGCAACACCACTTTCACTCCCATATACTCCCGTTGATGCATCACCTTCCCATCAATCATAACCTGATCCGCCCCAACGCGATTGCGCACTGTATCTGTTGGATCTGTCGCAGTGGCAATCTGAATTTCTCTCCACTGTCGATTCGTCGGGACCAGCTTTCCTTTCTCCGTGAGCTGCTTAAACTCCCTGTACACGCCCTGTTCCTCGACGCAGCCTTCACGCTGAATGAGCTTGGACTCTGTTACCATCAACATGTCAGCGTATTCTCACTCATTCGAAATATATCTTTCCCTTTGATGTCTGTAAAACAATGCGAAGGTGAAAAGAACATACCAGCCGCAGGCGCCATCCTCAGATCCCCAACCGAACTATTAAACAATACCAACGACAACCTCTCATCCCCAATCTGATCGACCGGTGGCTTGAACACTCGATGCCGCGTCGCCTTGAAATGACCACCAGATACAATCTCCAGCGTATCCCCAATATTAATCACCAATGCGCCGGGTTTATACGGTACGTAGTACCACTTCTCGTCGCGGCCCCAGATCTGCAAACACGAGATCGGCACACTGAAGAGCAGCGTTGTAAGTCCGAAGTCAGTATGTCCATGCATACGTAGGCCTTTCGACGCTTGTTCGGTTTGTTTCTGAACGGGTCGGAACAGCGCGTGGCGGAAGTAGCCTTCTCCCGTGGGGCTGCCGTGTGACTGTACATTGTTCCAGAGGTAGTCGTCAGATGGGAGTTCGAGCACCCGTGAGAAAAGAGTGAGCAGGCGGCGGTTGACGGATTGAGTGAGGTAGGTTGAGAAGGCCTCTATTTCGTCCATGAAGGGGTGGAGACAGGTGGGAACGCGGTTGGGGATGTCTTCCCAGTCGGGCTTGTACCAGTTGAATTGTTCGATGCCATCCGGAGGGCCTCGGTGGCGCTGTTATTTTTAGGTTGCTATTCTACAGAAAGTGATATGGAAAGGGTTCTTCGGAGAGGGTGTGCGTACCTTGAATCCATAGGGGTGTTTGTATCCAGACCAGACTCCGGTGTCGGGGTCAAAGAGCAGACGTTCCTTGTCCTCGTCGCTGATATTGTGGTAGAGGTATTGTGCTAGAGCAAACTGGCGGTGGAGCTGATGGATTTGTCAGTGAGAATTACTGGACAGAGATAGACCAGGCACCCTTACTTGCTCAAGAGACACGCCATAGTTCTCCAGAAACAGGAAGCCATCATCCCGGATGGCAATCTTGACCTGCTGGACAAGGTGATCGACCACAACTTGGTCATCAGAGTCAAGTAACGACAGATCAATGGACTTGAGTTGAGCAAAATCATGCTTTTCCTTCGTTACAGCAGGGGGAATCCATTCGGGGACGAAGGGCTTGCCTGGTAAATCGGTGGAAGGAGGGTTGAATGGGGCTGCGGGTGCCATGGTTGGATTTTTGGTTGCAATAGTGGTCTGTATAGAATTGTGCTGATGCTAACGATATCCTGATGTGATACTCAACCTCCGTCTTATATCTTGCTACGACCTGTATACGTATCACGACGCATGGCACCACAGCGGCCTATTTGCGTTTCGTCGGATGAGAGGAGCGCATGTTCGGATGACTTTTGCCCTAACCTATCATGGACATCCAGGACATCCATCCCATCTCTCTGCTCCTCCTCTGCTCCTCTGGCTTATCCCTGAGCTCCTCATATCAACTGGGAGGACAGTCAGCTTGACCATAAGTACTGCATCACTAGTGATCCATTGAAGAAATCCCAGTATAATCTCTGCCGCATCGGCGGTTCGATTGAGACGACACAGGCAGAGAACTTCGTCCTGATCCGATGCAAATTGCCTCCATGTCTCATCAAAGTCGACAGTAACCGGAGAAACATCTTTCATCCTTTCCTGTTTATCAAGATTCTCTGCTGGGGCTAAATATTCCGGGGCACATAGTAGCAAAGAGCCGGTACAAAATGTACCTGCTTGATATATGTGGCCATTCCTGTCGTACGACAGACTAAACGAGAAACAAAGCGTTAGCTATAAGAGATGATGCCGGCAAGAACCCATCTCGTACGTCAGTAAGCTTTCCATGGTAATGTGGCAATTCAGAAAAGACGTTCGAAGCAACACAAGAGTGACTAACGGGAAGAACTCTGGTGAGCGAGGGTCACCAGCACGGAAGAGATGGATATGTTAATATCGCGCATAACCCCACCAGGGCGAACTATCTTCCATAGCGCGATTACCCCAGGCGAACCATAGATCGAAGCCAATAGGCAGCTAGTGGATCCTGGACGAACTGATAGCCTGGGCTGCATCTCCTGGCAAGCAGTCTATGGTCTACCGTTATTGGTATGGGCCCAGATAGAGCCGGCCACCGTCCCACATGTATCGAAGGGTTCAGTGACCGGGCTTTTGCACACGATAATGGTAATAATTCCATCTGCATGCAAAAATGACGCCTCCGTTACTCCGTGGCCGTGTGTCTAGAGTGAGACGGGCCCCATGCTACCGCACAGACTCTATCCTATCCAGTGAGAGGACCTACCGTACGTGGTGTAATGGTGCTCTAGGATGCATCTGCATCTACACCCACAGCAGCGGTCTGGACCAACCAGCGGGCAGACTGCTTCTCAATTTTCTTGCTTATTCGCCAATCGTGAGTCCGTCGAGGTTCCAGGTTCATTTCTCTATGTTTGGTTCCAACAATTCGCCTACGTGGATGCGTTAATTTCTGCGGGTTATACATCATTTAGCGATCTAAAACCCATGTAAGATGTATTCTCTACCTGCATGCTGACCTTTTGCCATTTTCTCTGTGCTCATATATACCTACAAGTCTACATATATCTCATAGCTGCGGCTGGAGAAAGGGAAGGAGAGTCTGTCTGATTTTGTTCGGTGCTCGATTACGTATATTAAATGTAAACCCTTGAAACCTGCGCTCGACGCTACACTCGATATTATAGAAAAAGCAAGATATTTATCTCCTTACACGTCAAGCTTGATATTCTCAGCGTCCTGTCTTGAGGCGCCGAGGAATGGGAGTGTGATGGAGTCAGGGACAGAGGCGTAGACCCATGCTAGCGCCCCATGGGAGATTCAAAAAGACCAATTAAGCCCATTATTGAAGTGGGGTCTTAGTAGGAGTGATCAGCTCGCTCTTCACTATATTAAGGTCTATCCTCTCGCCTCGCCCGAGAGCGGTCGACTAGCCCTTCTCCCTTGAGACAGTTGATTCAGTTCTCACGGATGTGAGTGTAATCTGTCCAAATTTACCTCGGAGAGTTACTCATTGGCAGAAGACCAACCATACGTTCGATTCAAGCCTTCTAATTCCCTACACACCGGGAGACTGCCCACCCTCAGAGTCATGGGCCATATGTTGGGACTGTTATAGATACTTTCAACCGACATTTTTCCCGAACCAGGACTTTCTTGATTGCTCCCCTCTTTCAACAAATTGCTGCTGCTGCAAGCAAGGGCCCAAGGAGGGTATATGTAAGGTGCAAAAGCTCTTAGGATGACACAAACTAATCCTAGTAAAGGTCTCTCGACTTTTAGTGACTCGGATAATGGATGCTTTCGACAGGGATATGCGGTCCGCCTGGTTGAGTCGTCGGGATAAGAAAAGCCTTGAGATGAGTGTTTCAATTAAGGGAACTGAACGTGAACCGACACGCACATCGAAGGATATTCTCCCACTGCTCTTTGAAAGCCCGTTACATATCCGTCTAGATCGTGATCTTCTGTTTACACCACTATCAAAGGATACTTGCAGAAAACTGGTACACCATTTATCGCATTCCTTGCAACTCAACATATCTCTAGCGGAAGAAAAATCAAAACAAGGTATGTGTTAAGTCTTGGAGAATTACCGTGCTTTTAACAAACAAGACAGAATGTGTGAATTCCTTGAAGTCCATCCTGAGTCAAGTTCCTATCTCGGACTTAAAGAATCACGTTTTAAGCATACGTGAATCCATTCCAAAAGTGGAAATCGACATCATGTCCATAATCTTTGATGTGTGGAGACACAGCCAATCATGCTCAAGACTAGATGGCAATGCGGACTTGACGTATACTCGGAGCCCAGTGACTGCCTGCAGTGAAGCAGATGGTATAGAAGGGCGACATCAAGTCCGTACGAAGGCCGGCGTTGCCATCATCGAGTCTTGCAAGCAAGAACCCATCGAAGGCGTAGCCACGGCCTCACACTCGGACTTTTCATCTATCGTAAAACCTAAACACAAGAGTCTGCAGCCAAAGGAACAGCCGCCCAAAAATGGATGTGCCAACTGCCGCACTCATGAAACGCCGGAGTGGAGGCGAGGACGGAGCGGGAAAAGGAACCTCTGCAATGCGTGCGGCCTCCGGTGGTTTAAGGAAAAGCGAAGGGCGGCGTCTCAGAACAAGGCAAAGAAGAAATAAGATGGACTGAGTTACTCAATGTAGGGTGGGGAGCAATTCACAACCATAACAATCCTGTTTTGTTTTTTAGTTACTAGGCCTCTTAGCATGATTGAACAAGACAAACGCATTTGTTTTTGGTACTGATCAATATACACCATAAAATCTCCTGTAATGCTTTCAGAGTCTCTCAGGATCTCTCTCATGATCGGATCGAGGCCTTGTTTGAGTAGCTGTATGGCTTTCTCCACTTCACTGTTGTTGAAATGTGGGAATTTTGAGAGGACAAACATCATGGATAGAGAGACTCCTACGTTTTAAGTTTTCGTTCAATTTTGAGGAGCTTCCGTCCACACTTAAGCCAGCCTCAAGTCGCTTCTGTGTCAGGTAGCCCGCTCCGTCGTATGAAAGCCGTCAATTGGTTTGGGCCGCTGGCACGAAGCCAGTCACCAAGTCCGGTACTTAAGCCATTCTGTTGTCCTAACCAAAACTCATAGTCTAATGCGATGAACCTTATGGCGAGCAAGCGTTTGGAAAGCCAGCCAGGGGATGCATGTCGCTGTTAATTCTCATGGCAAATTGTTCGCGGGTCGCGGTGACCTTCAGTTAAGCAGATCACAGCAATTAATGCTGACCGGTCGTGCTTGAGAAATCTTCGTACCCTGGGAAACGACTCGGTAGTAAGATCCAGAATTTCGTAGGCCCTGGTATCACGCATTTGTCTGGTAGTACGCTTCCTAGCCATCAGGAAGATTTGGAGAATTGGTAAGTTATCTGGGTGGGTTACGTAGCGACGCCATGGTCATCGCTTGACGATCGCGCTATTTCCATTAAGGTTAGTTCGGTTACTGCACCACCAACCAATAAGACGGCTCCCTCCACAATCACCAAATATATCCATTTTCATCTCTTGATGTCTGCTTCTAGACCTAGACCTTTAGGCTGCATGCCGCGAGATGGAAGACCCCTGCGTGCCTGGGCGGAACTTTCGCCGACACCCCTGGACCTTGCTTTAATAACTTGCCATCCCCAGACCTATGAGGTCTCTCTCATGACTTCTGGGTTCGTCTTGGGATGTGGACATGTCATTGTAAAAATCACTGGTTCTGATGGACTGGGAGTAGGTGTGCCTCCACATTGACTGCTGCCCCTGCCGTTGTTCGAAAGGCTCCAGTGATGATCGGCGCAGCTTGTCTTTGTATTTTCTTTATGGCATTCACCATACCGATGCCCCTACAGATGTACGCCATGCCGGGGATGTGCCACACTGAGCATCCATATAGCATCTGTGGAACAATCATTGTTCTATATACGTGTCTGACGTTAACCATGCCTGTGCCCCACGTCGAAGATGCTAGGGCCGACAGCGCCATATCCGCTTTGTGGCTTCCGCTTCCACCTGGTCACGGTGATGATGCCACCGGAGCTTGGTGTCCATGTAAGCACCCAGGTATCGGCACGACGGGGAGGCCTTGATTGTGACATGTGGTAGGCGCAGCGCGTGCGTGTTGTTAGCCTTAGGGTCTCGGGTGAAATGCACCAGCGCGTACCTTGAGGGCGCAAACTGGGACCCGTGCTGTACTGCCCATGCTTCTGCCTTCCGGTAGGTGCCCTTGAGCGTCTTGCAGTTGTGTTGCGCTGTCGGTCCTACGGCTAGAATGGGCACATCGTCGATGTACCCAACCGCCTCGGTTTCCTGTGTTCTGCACGCTTCGATAAGGTCGGCATCGTAAAAAAGATAGGGGATAGGTGAAATAGGGGACCCCTGCGGAGTGCCTGTCTGGATGGGAGCTGAGGGTGCCGTGTATTCTTGTAATTTGAGTGTGGCAGACCGTCCACTAAGGAAGGATGCCACCCAATTCGTGATCCTCTGACTGACCCTGAGTTTTCGAAGATTGTGTAGGAGACGGTCTCGAAAAACATCATCATATGCTCCTGATACATCGAGCAACAGTAGGGATGCCACCTTGCCCTTGGACCATGTCTGGTGGATCCGTTGAAGAAGTAGGTGTATGGCGTGTTCTGTTGATGCCAGCTTCCAGCCACCTGTGTCTGCATGGAAGGATTTGGTGGCTGTCGGCAATGTACGCGATCCGGTTGGCGATAATCGCTTTTAACGCCTTTCCCAGTGTATTCAGGAGGGTGGTCGGTCTGTATGCCTTAGGTTGTGTGTAGCCGTCCTTCCCCGGTTTCAGTAGAACGATCGCGGCTGTCTCCTTGAAGTGCTTCGGGCAATACCCCTGTTGCAGGCACGCGTTGAAGAGAATGCAGAGGCTTGGGAGGAGTATATTCAGCGTCTGGTGCAGGATGCCCCATGAATCTCTCTAATGATAGTGCCGGTTATCTCTGTGTCTGTGTAGCTCCCGCTAAAATTCAGGTCCCTTGCCTTTCTGGAATACAAACCCACGAGGTAGTAACGGTTCATCCTTGTTTGCACCCGAGATAGAAACTTCTTGACGTAGAGTCTATTTTGTGCAGAGGAGGTGGCACGATCGTCAAAGTATCCTATGCAAGAAGACAGGTTTTCATATGCAAGGGTTTCTCTACCACATCTCCCGTAAGCTTTATGTCATCGAGCTCACAAAACCTCGACGAATCGAAGGCTGTTTCTTGCTGGAAGGAGGCCATTAATGGGTTGACAGCCACTTCAGGCGGTAGATCATCGCTAGAACCCGGAGTGGCGAGCGTATGAATTGCTGGCGAGCCAACAGAAGGCGCAGGAGTTGAGTAGAGCATACTTGCATTGCTCCAGGGAGAATTTGCGGGAGTATGCGTAACTGCAGGGATGGGAGAAGGGCTACTCAGTGATCGGGGGGGAATTGATGAATTGGTAGACGGATCAATCATGGTTTCTGGGTTCCTAGGGGTTCATATTAGGCAGTTCCGGAAAGCTTTGTCGGCAGATCAATTCTCTATCTGAGGGTATGGGCTCTGGTTTATTGTCGAGTTCTGACAAAATAGGTACACAATAAGCTTTGGTTGATGGTACTCGTCGACGCCTGGCTCATAGCTCCTTCAGCCTCATATATCGCAGCCCCCACCGTCTGGTCAGCCAGAGTGGCCATGGTCGCGCCGATTTGCGATATGTGCGAGTAAGTTCTCGACGACACGGGCGGTGCCTTTTATACCTGCATTCACATCATTCACCAGCCCCAGGTTGCTGCTGAGCTGTTCTTCAAACGAGTCAATTAGACTGAGGAGAACTGCAGATAGTTCTGCTGAGTGAGACAGGCTCTCCTCAACATGGTTGATTCTTGCTTTCAATTCTGAGATCTGATTGGCGGCGGAGGTGAGGCTCTCGAGCTTCTCGTTGATGACGGCCCTGTGTGCCGTCAAATCCGTCAATTCTCTCATGGGCAGGTCCCTGTATATTCGGTTAGAGAGATCTCTGAAGCTATGAATAAGACAGGATATATGCCCTTACTCTTCTGTACTCTGACTAGACTCATTGTCCCAGATGCTATCTTGATTAGAAATACGGATTGCTCTATACTGCACAAATCTCACTTACCTCTCCGTTGGATGTCCCCCATGACCGGACGTAAGAGTATCATCCTGGGAAAGAGACACCAGTCCAGCCCGGGCCTCTTGAGCCACATGATTTGATGTGGGAGTCGGAGACTTCGAGGGTTCCGTAAGATCATTGACCAAGTTCAAGCCTTGGAGGTCACTGGACTGCGGCACCTGCGAGGAACTCGGCATGTTATAAATGTGCGGATGGCCTCCGAAACTGATCAGTCCAAGTTCCGGAACAGAAGAGCGTTCTTTATGTCCTTCTTATACCTATGAGCCATCGCGCTGGGGGATAATAAGTGGGTGACCGGTCATGCAGGGGCCGGTTAGCCAGGGTCTCATTCCCATACCTGCCCTCTTCACCAACGTCATCATCGCTTGCAAGTACGCTGTTGATAGGTGCCGTACGAATATTCTCGCAGTTCTCGCCGTCTTTCCCTATGATCGTCCTGATCACTCCAAAACTGGACGTACGGAGTGGTGCCATTCGACAGTTGCACCTGGAATAATATTTTGTCAGACTGGGGCGAGCTTATATGATCTAGTCCTGAACGAAGGGATCGTTGATACCGCTAGTCTTTGATAGGGAAAGACCTTTCGATAAATATTTTTCGGAGTCTGGACCACAAAGAATTAATTACGAATCCCCACTTGATTGGCACCGGCACCTTGTCCGCAGTGACCACCGAGGACGGGGTCAGCTCCACAACATGACTCGCCTCAAGATCTGCCTGGCTTCTCCACCTCTCGCCCGGTCAGTGCAGCCTGCCATCGCTCGACCGACCATGGAGACACGAGCGAACATTCGCTGATCCGACCTAATTATCTTGACAGCCACCGAAGGTAAGACGTTGTGGTCTGTGAGAAGCCGTCAGCCGCCTATGCGGCTGACGGGTTGAGACCGGTGGCCGCACAGCACAGGCGCACAAGGCACATCACATTGCACAATTCACAAAAGGCATGACCAAGTGGACTGAACGAGCCAATAGGGAAAATGTCCACTATGGATTTACCACATCTGGATAATGGTTGCCGGAAGCGATCCTTCGGATCTCTTCCGGAGTCAACAAACCCCGGAGAGCCGACATGGCGTACATTCGTCGCTCTCCTTCGGTTAGCCTCCTCCATTCATGACAATCACTCAATTCTCTCGAGCTTGGGGGCTTCTCGACAAGGGGCTTTACGCTATGGATGAGCAGAGCTGCCGTGTGCTCGTGCTTGGTAAGGCCGAGACCATCGTGCTGTGGGGCGGAAATTTGTCCTATCTTTTTCACCCTCTCCCTCCACCTGGAGCGACCCATGGAGGTCCGTAAATACTTGGGGGTCATAAATTAGAGAATATATGCAACGATTTTGGCGGATGGACGAGGTACACGCGGGGTTATTCCACTGCCAACGATCTGAGATCATGATCCCCAGTGCCGCGCCGAGATCATGTCTGTCAATTACCTCATTGGCCCAGGGGCTCTGGTTTTTTCTTTCTTTCTCTTTTTCATTTTTCCTATTCGTTTATGTAATTTTATCTTTCTTAATTATTTTATTTGTTTTATTTTATTTATTTTTTTTTGGCATGGGCAATGTAAGAGGCCCACCAGCTCGAAACTTGCCTTCGGGTCACCTCCCGCGAGATCCGGCGTCTTTTCCGACATGGCTCTAAACTCCCCATCATTTTTACCTAGTACAGTCAAAGAGACGAGATTTTTGGCTCTGGTCGTGCTATCGCCGGGCATCGGTTAGCGGAGGAGCCTATTTGCCGTTGAGCTAGGTGGTTATTGTTTATCATCAAGATCTTCCTCTGGAAACTCTGGTTCTTGAGGTGCCTCTTTCACCTCTGCTTTATCTGGGTCCACATATTCCCAGACATTATCATTCAATGCAATATTCTTTGTAGCAGTGATCCAGCCTCTCCAGTCATTCTTACTGGCAAGAATAATCTGAACCCTTGAGACGGTGGACATAGTGGCGATTCAACATTCAGATCCTGAACCTCCTTGGTGGTGTAGTACTTCTGAATAGCTTCAATTCTTCAATAAAGCAATCCCTATAACTCAGGTAGCGGTAGAATCAAATCCGGGATTCCTAGCGCTGCAAAAAGGGCGATTCCGGGCTCATAAGTTAGGTCACAGGTCTATTACCACTACGCGTGATTATTGGCTTCGCGAACCCACACCGCCAGGTTCTGTCAGGTTCTTCCTAGGTCTAATTGGGTAGAACCTGGCGGTTACCCTGGTAGACCCGGAGTCGTGGCATTCTGCAGAAATTAGCCGACCGAAGACTTTGGCAAAAATAATACGATCAGAGAGTCCAACAGTTTGTAGGCAATAAGAACAGTTAATATTAGTAGGTCTATTCGAGTCTTCCGATGCTAGGGTTTCTTTTAGAGCTATCTCTTCTCTTTAAGCTTATTTTCAGCTTGTTTAATGTAGATTCGAGGCGTGTATAATTTTCAGGAGCTCTATGTACGCATACAAGGGGAGCCCGTGGTAGAAATTATGTATTTCCTCCGCTATAAACTACCATCTTTATAGTACACTATTCATTTACCCATAAAGACCAACAATATGATATAAAATTAAGAGAAAGTGATATTTGTAAGCGAAACAACTCATATACGAGGTAGTTTCATATAATTTCATTTAGGGGTAGCTACTGTCGAAGACTAATAGAGGTTGAAACCTGAACAGGTGTAAATAACGGTAATAAAAAAGATGAATCAGCAATTGATGCAACCAAAATAGGAAATTTCTTGGCGGAATTATTGAACCGCGAAGAACCTGCAGGGTTGTTGGTCCGATTCCAGTTCTAAAAGTTGGAACCTGGGACCCGTATGGTCCGACTCCAGGTTCCGACCAGCAGAACCGGAACCGGACCATGTCGAGGTCTAACCCAGGGACGCCGTTCTATTCCTATACTATTAGATGAGTTTAAAGTTAATAGCGCTAATATAAACTACTAATACTATATAACAACACCCGCACGGTGCAATCTTAGAGGAGTATTATTTAGTCGTCTCTTCCCTCTTAAAGCTGTGAGGGAATTATTAGGTGGCCTGACGATGACCATTGCCTATATGCATTCACAAGGCTATGTCCACGAAGGTATGTGAGAAGGAGTGCATTTCGCACCTGTGATTGCCTACTAATATCGTCATCATCCTCTTAGATATCCACCTTTGAAATGTCTAACTCACATATCTGGTTTTTAAGTGCTCTTATAGACTGCGTTGGCTCTTTTATAATCCCCTTTTAGGGCTGCTTTTTATTATCACTTTTTCGATTCCCCATTGTTGGGCAAGGAGTCAAAAGATTTAGGCAGATAGGGATTTAGAGAGTTTTCTTTGTGCTTTTCTGTGGAGATGAGAGAGCTTCTTATGCACAGAATGCAATGAACTTGAAGCGTTAGGTTCTGATAAATACCACGCACTTTTTTGATACACATCCATACATTCATTTCTTTTGATGGTTACGGCAGCATATTTGCTAGCGTGGGAGATCTATGAATGTTCGACAAATACTTACCGCCAGTCCACTTACTGAGGGCATATACCTACGAAGTGCTCCGGTATCAGCGCCAGTGCACTGACAGAATAGGAACTAAACACATTAACTTGAGTCCTGCACCAATCCCTCCAAGACTGTTCAATTTTGATGTGTGAGCTTAAGTGGCATTGCCATTATGGGGTTTATTTGCGGGAGGGGATGGGGCTGAGTCGGTTTGAGGGGGATTTGAAGGATAATTATGATCTGAGGACTCTTGGGCATGGGACGTGGGTTGTTTCTGATGCTCAGGGAGGTATCATCCATCATCAGTATGATAGAAGAATTCCTCGTCAAAGATATGGTATGGTATGATATACCTAATGTCAAACAAAATCGGTAATTCTCATACACACCAAGGTACTGGTTACCAAACCAATCAATGAGGGTCTGAATTCTTGAACTATCTGTAATATCTGGCTACTTAAGTATTTCCATCTGTGTCTTTTGAACACGCAATGTTCCATATAGTTGAAACGTGATCGTCAGGATCAATGGCTGATCATACGGATATTTTATTGGTGACCTCACGCAGTCAAGAGGAGCAAGAAGAGTGTAGTTTGGCCATAACGGGTCACCTGTCGCTGCGGTCGCAGACCGTAGCGTCAGATAGGGCCCGTCCGCGCTCCCCTGAAGGGAGGCATTGTGTCTGTATTGTAGTGGGTTCTATATACAGAGGGAAGGCGGGAGGGACAAAATCAAGACTTGACTGCGTGAGAGATGACGAGCTACCCGCAGAGGCAAGCAACTGACTCTCATGAGGCAGTTGTGGGAGGAAGAGGCCCTCAGTAATGTCGGTGTAGATATCACGTGAGGCTACAGGCATTGTGAGGCAACCCCAATAAAACTACTCCCTTTGTATCTCCGGTATCCGGTCATTTTGGTTGACATATGTACATACACATAAGACTTCTTGCCATTCCACCCCATGACTCCTCTCGCCGTAGACGGGCCTTTTTTTGGACTCATCCCTATACTTTCCCCATCTTAATACAGGCTCGATAAAGTAGCACTCTTGAGCGTAGCCGCTTCAACCCATCTTATTCAGTATTTACATCACGTGATGAGATCACCGCTCAGAGGGCGCTACGCGTGATTCTATCACGGAATGCTAGGAACTTTTCATTACATGTCTGAATTCCCATCTAAAAGCACAATTGTGGATCATCTTTGGCGCATATTCCGGTGTATATGTCTGAGACCTCCCTTTTGCCTTTTCTATTTGGCAAGCCTAGAATATAACCCAAGCATGGTATTTGACTATGTTTAGAAAGTGTCTTCACACGTCGCGTTTAGACTGTGTGCGCAAATACTCTGTGGGCATATGATATCTCAGATACAGTATAATCCACTTATAAATAGCGCTTTTAGGTATTACGCGTCGGTATTGAGCTTAAGCATTGTCTCTAGTTGGAGGGTCTGGTCACGATTATGATCAAATCACACGAGGCCCATGGCTTAAGTAGATAGTTTGTTTGCGCTACGCCTTATCCCAGATAGTCAGATATTATTGCTTGCCACATAATCGAGACCTACCTAGAAAACTTACAGGGCTCGCTATACCTAAAGATTATATCTGTACATCATGTTTAGGTATTTGGATAGACCGCCTAGACAGCCTTATACATCGCGTTCAAAATTAAATTTAAACATTGCGCTCAATTAACTTGATTGAACTCTGTATTTGAATTTCATGTTTAGATCTAACGTTTAGACACCATCGTTATATATTGTGTCCAGACATGGTTCGCAAATAATATAATCCTATATTCTGATTATATAACCAGCTTATGTGCAATCAAGCAGGCCGTTTAGACACTGTACTTAGATATTGTGTTTAGGCATCTTAACTAAATATTACGTCTACGGAGTATATACTACCGCGAGCTTTGTTGGGTTTGTGACGAGCGAAGGCAACCACCATATAATAAGATTTCCAATTAGTGTATATCCGCTAATGCACCAGTCCTCATACTATTTAGCAACTACGTTGTGTCGAATTTGGGGCTAACAGCTATGCGGGTGAGGAGAGTTAGCCTACGATGCGTGACACGCGATTACAAATGCGGCATAGCGGGCCATGCAAGGGCGTCCAGGGGGCAATTGCACCCTTATCACTAATGCTTTGGCCCGCGATTATTCAGATTGCACATGGGGCGGACTCAGTATATACCACTAATTATTGTGGAATCCCTCACCCCGATAGAACGAACCTGTCAATGTTTCTTTGCTATTCCCCGTCCACAATTAGAAAAGGGGTCCTCACCTATCTTTACGCGTACCGCATCCAGCGGACAGTATATACAAGCAAATATAATCGTGAATTACTGGGCATTTTTGCCTTCAATTACTCGTTTCTGATTAGATCCGCCAGCGTTAACTGCAGATCCTGGGCAGAAATGCAATTTTTAGCAAAATAAAACACGTAGTTTTCCTACATTCCAAAAGTCCTGTTGATAAGTCTATTCTCTACTAAACATACAGTACGACTTATCAGTTGTCTCCATGGCAAAGACCTTTACAGCCCAGTTCTGATCCCGACTTCGGCGGCATTTACGGAGTATACCTTTAGTAATTGACTTCGAATGCTTTCCATGGGATTGGCTGATAAAGTCATTGTAGGAGATACTTTTGTGCAAAATAACATACTGCGGAGGAAATAAGTAAACATCAAAGTCGATTACTTGTTGTTTCCTGTCCTTATCCAACACTATACTTCTCTGGCCTGGCCGTATATGATCCGCACGACCGCTAGCGGGCATACAAATATATATGGTCCACACCCTCAACATAGTAAATTGCTCGCTGCATTCTGGTAGGTTTGTGTAGAAACTTCTTAAAGTTATCAGCCTTTATAGGCCTTCGCCTTCGTACACCGGGGATCAAGCCCTCAGGAGCTGTGGTATCAAATCCTGTAGCTTTCGCTAAAGCTTAAGCTCATCAATATCCGCTCCTGAAGGCTGTCGTATACCCTGATTACTCGATATCCCGTGGCTTCTGTCGTTAGGAATTCCGCTCGTAAACTATTTGCCTCCAGGATCTTTCCCTTTATGATTCTTATTCTTATAGTAGTTCGCCGTTCGGTCCGTATCTCTGTTGGCCGCACGTAGATGCGATCCCGTCGTCTCTGTCTGAGCCAAGCATTGCTTAACCGCCTGCAACATGAGCTCTTATAGCAATTCTAGCATAAGATGTTGGTGTCCTATATCTTTAAGGGGGCTGGGTGGTTTTGGTGCCGCGTAGCGAGACGTCACTACTTCAGGAGGCGTGATTCCGTGACGTATATACCACTGGTAGATCTCTTCATCGGTTCGGGATTTGCCCCAGAGGCTATGTAAGTGCGTCCTGTTGACTAGCATCGCACTGACTTCCACCCAGTCGTGCGTTGGATGGGGATCTAGAAATCGGACTTAAAGCCATGTTTCGGGCCATCATAGCTTGCGAGTAGAAGCCTTCCGGGACC
>VCAU01000101.1:0-127546 GCA_015844325.1 Aspergillus nanangensis | reverse complement strand
AACAATGTCAATCAAAATTAAAAAAAAAAAAAAAAAAAACCGCAGCAAAGCAAGTAAAGCAAGAGAGGAAAAATAACTAGAAGGGGCAAAATTTCATCCATCATATCATCATCATAAGCCATATGCAACAGACATCCTGGGGCTCGCGTAGGTCCATCTGCAAGGTTAATGTATGTACCGGGTTCTTGTCCACTGTCCACGCTATACTACCAATGAAAATATGAAGCGTCAAAAAATAGATTCAGAAAAAAAAAAAAAGGGGGGGGGGTTATCTCTTCATCCATCCGTTGTAAAAATGAATACCAAAACGCCGAAAGAAACATTTAATGGCGTTTATATTTCTGCACAAGTCAAGGTCAGTCCAAATTCCATTCTCGGGGGGTGGGCTCATTCTTACATCTTCTACCTTCCGTCGGTTACTTGGATCTAGAGTGTTTCCTGCACCCAACAGCGTTTGTCCAAACGCTTTCGTCACACCGATCGCAGGGCGAAGCACAACGGTTGGAGCGCGCTTCCAAACTGCCTTTGCCGCCGCCGTTGCACTGCCACTGTCCATCACCTCCCCAGGAACAGCGACAATCGCATCGCGAGCGAGGAGTAAATCGCGTTCGAGTCCTCGATAGCCCCCCCGAAGACCTTGCACAACACCAATGGGTTGATCGGCGTACAGGGAGATCTTCTTCGCCTCCTCTTCGTCCGTCAGGTCTTCCTCTGCATTTGGAGTGGACCCATGGGACGGGTTTAACATGTCCTCCGCACCCTGCAAAACGGTTTGGGTGCCGATGGCTAATTTGGCACCGAGCTTGATAAGTTCATTGGAAGTCGTCTTGGCGAATGACAGTGCCCCCTTCTGAATACTTCGTACGATACGGCCGTCTTTCCGGTATTCGCGCATGGGGATCACGACGAGGTCCTTCACGCCACCCCCGACATTGACAAGAGACCTAATCGGAGCCAGTCCTGCAAGGACGCCAGGGAGTTGATTCCTCTTGATGTCAGGCATCCAAATGTCGTTCAGGGTCTGGCCCAGCTTATCGAACCCAGACACGCCGTAGATGATAACATGCCGCATGACCATATCCGCTCCATCCAACACGAAGAAATTCATGAATTCTGTCGTGCGACCCGACCGGAGACCGGCGTAATCCACACGCTTGGGCTTGAAATCAAGTTTGACGGGAACTGCATTGACTTCGGCTCTCTGCAGGAATGGGATATCGGGTGGGGTACTCGAAGCGGGCGCCGAGTCGTCTCGGAACTCGAAGAAGCGGCATAAAAAGTCGAGGGCATCTTGATCCACATGGAGCCGGAGAGGCAGAATAGTTGCCTAGATCATATCAGAAAAGAAATATAACGTTCTGATTCAACCAGTGCTTACCTTGAGAACTATTTCAGACGCAGCTAGCTCCGGTACCGGCCTCACGGTCAATATCTCTAAATGCACCATGCTGGTTCCACTTTCTTTTTCGCCAGCCTCATGCATATAGGTGGCAAACTTCTTCCATGTTGATGTAGGAACATGATCGAAGATTTCCAAGTCATTGACCCGGACATCCAAGGAGCTTTGCGTTTCTCCAGATTCCGGTGGGAAAACAACCAAATCAGCACATATGCCCTTCAGCTCAAACGTCATCTTGTGGTACTTGCTCCGTGATAAGCGAAGCTTTTTCTTGAATGAAGGCGAGTGGCTCTGGCGTGCTGTGGCCCCAGTGACAGTGGTAGAAGTCGCATAGCTACCAGTCTCGCTCGCAAGATCATCAATATTGTGATTGATGTCGTTCCGAAGCTCTCGGGGGTCCTTGTTGGCCGGAATACCGATATATATAGAATTGAATAAACAATCCCCGATTACGGACTCCTCCTCATCAGAACCGGGAGAAGCTCGGCTACCGACCCGAGCCCGGCGTTCTGTGACCCTTTTCTCGACGTCTTTCACGGCCTTCGATATCGTATCTCTCGTCCGCTGCCAGTCGTAGCCATCAAACAGATTCCATATGACATGGGCATCACGAACTCTTATCCTCAAAGGACTCTTTTGAAGTTTCGAATCGTCGGAGAGACCATAGGTGTTTTGTGTGGAATCCCACCGGTGAGCAGTGCCACCAACCGCAGACTGTTGGGCAAAATGATCCTCGCGAAAATCGAGTTCCGAAACACTAGATGACACATAGTACTGGGAATGGAAGCTGTCCAGTAGTTCATTTGACCCAGACCCTCCCATATTCTCATGCAGGGATGCGATTTCAGATCCGGGCTTGACCGGGTAGAATTCGCTCACGTACTCTAGCTCATCCTCGATGCGCCCTCCCCTGACATCGATTTGCTGGGCTAAGTCCGAAGGTTCTTCGGAGATTTGATCAGACTCCAAGGCTGCACCCGTTGCAAACGCATCGCCAGAGAGCGATGACAGCATATCCTGGAGCGGCAGAACTTCGGTGCGATATTTCGCAGTTACGCTGGGCGGCGTGGGGGGCTGGAGCCCGTTCACAATGCTGATGAGTGTTTGCGTGGAATCAGCACACGTTTCCAGTATTAGCAAGTCATCGCGGAGCTCCACATCCAACGACTTCGTGTCATCGTCGCTTAGCCGCATCACACTTATAGTAGCTGTTGCAGATGATATTGTAGAGACAGGTACATAGCCCAAACCAATAAAAGAGAGAACTTGGCTACTTTGGGGAGCGGCAAAACGACCTCGGTGCAAATTGTCAGAATACTGCATATTATTCACATCATCAATGACCATGATCGATGCCTTTCGAAGCTCTAGTTTCGCTTCCGAAGAATCAGGATCGTGGATAGCCCCAGAGAACCTAGCATTGGTAAGAACGAGAAGTCCCTTGGCTGTTGTGCCGCGAGGATTGAGGCCGAGAACACTGTCGCGCAGGGACACTGCAAGTTTAATCGGCCTTGCGTGCTCTTTGGGGCTTGCAGAGCTGGTAGGCGATGGAAGGTCTTGTGGAGATGTCTGTAATTCCGCAAGATTAACCAGAGAGTTTGCCATATTACTTGCCACATTGGGAGCCGTCATGTCGTCGCCAAGGCCGAGGAATGCAATCATCGATGGTACTGTGTACTCTACACGGAGATTATACACCTTGACCTTGACTGTAGGCTCCATTTCATCGGCGATAAAGCGCATCATTAAAGTCGGATGAGAGCTTTGGCCGGGGGTTTGTGCTGTATCCAAAGGCAGTGCTTCTCCCACAAGCTCTTCGTGCCCATTTCTTATAACAGTTATCGAGCCAAGCTGTGCAGCTACAAGAGAAGGTATACTGATATAAGCCACTTCGGCATTTTTGAGATGTCCAGTAATATGTCCAACTTGGCCTCCGACATGCACTCGAGCCTCAAAGTCACGAACAAGGGTCAACGTCAGGATGCCGGGTCTATCATCCTGAGGCAAGTACTTTGTGACGTTTGACAATCTGCCCACTTCATCTCCAAGCTGTGACAGTGGAGCCAGGTCTGGTATGTGTGAAACAATAATATTTGCGCCATTGATTGTGGTACGGAGAACGGACCCCTGTCTTCGTTGACTCAAAAGTGTGTCTAGCATGATATCGTCGTCTTCGTCATACTTATCTTTCGATGGTGTGATCAAATAAAGTAAACGATCCAAATCAACCTCGGCCGGATTGTTGAGGTATTCAATCCGAATATTGGTGAAATTGACTTTCACAGGCGCATCCCTAGCCTCAGCCAGAGACAAGGGACCGCTAAGTTTGGCCTTGTCAATCTGCACCGCGATTACCCCATGTCGACTAACAACCTTGACCGCCGTTGTTCTCAATTTAAGGAAATGTGTTTCCCCAATTAGGTCAAGGACAATGCCGCCAACACGGGCATTCATCTTCCACTGTATGCTCTCTTGTTGTGGCGGTTCGACAGGTGCAGGTGAGGTCTCGAAATGCACACCACGAGGCCTTTTTGGCACTTCTTTTTTAGACCCTCTTACACCTGAAACTGATGAGATAGAATTTCCAAGCTCTAAGATTGTACTCAGGCCACCAAACCAGCTCAGTACCTCCTCCAACCGCAGGACATTGATACTGAGTTGTAATGGAAGCGTCGCAATGTTGATTCGCGCGGACTCTGGTGACTTGGTTAAGGAAAATGATATATCCCCGTGCAAGGGAGACAAAACATCTCTGATTGACTCTCGCATTTTCAAGTCCTCGCTAAACGAAATGAGATTTTCGGAAGCAAACCCAAAGGTGAACTTTGTTATATTTAAATGAAAGTTTGTTGTATTGCCCTCAGACGAAAAATGTGCCTTGGAACCAGAAGCTGTGGTTTGTAGAATCACATCTTCATGTAGCAAGCCAAAGAAGGTTGGAGAATGGACTCTTGAATTGTCAATGGGATACGTCTGCCCTGGTACATGCTCGACAAATTTGATTGAAATCTTGTTGAGAATCAGGCTCAAGCCCCCATTACCTTGTGCTTCTTGATGGCGGCTCTCACGAGGTTCTTCGTCACGATTTCCCAAGGCGTCCAGCATCCTCTGACCGACTTTGGCCACGAGCCATCCAATTGAAATATCGAATTGTGCCTCTGCTGAATTTATCTCCACCTCTGTTTCATTGTTCCTAGAAGGCGAGAGAGGAGCTTGCACTCCGTCGGCAAGACGGTGTGGGGTTCTTGGCTCACTTTTTTCATGGGAGAAAGAAGAGTCAATAGATGGACTACGAAGACGAATAGATGAATGTGTCTGAGATGCCAGCAAATCATCATCAGCTCCATAGTCGCGTAGGTTTGTGGTAGAGTCCTTGAAGTTGCCGCTTGCTGTGTCTTCATGCGACGCGGTTGCATTTTCGGTAGGTTCTTCCGAATTGTCAACCGAAGGAATCCAAATTGAGATCTTATCAACACTGAAGAATTTCTTCGCGACGTCCGAGACTTTATTTGAGCTTGGTGATGATCTACAAGATCCCTTATCCGTACCTTCGGGGCTTGCCTGTTGAGATTCCTCAAGTCGATAATTTTCGGATATATATGAGCTGGTTTGTGCTTTGAGCTTTGGCGTTGCGAGGGTCGTTTCGTCCTGCCCCTTGTGGACCCGACAGTCATCTGACACGTCTGCTGCAGCTGAAAATCGACCATAGGAGCCCGTTTCCTTCACAACTGTAGATTCTGGAGAGTAATCCCATGCCCCTGGGATATTTGGCATAAAATTGCGTGGTGTGGATTCATGGCTAATGGCGCTCATATACATGCTTTCGGCTTCTTCATGAGAAAATATTTTGGATTCCGAAAGATCAGCGTCTCCAAAAGAACTAGACGTTGAACCAGAAATATCTGGTTTAGAAGGAGGTCGAGCGCTGCGGGGTGGTGTAGCGCTGCGAGGGATGTTTGCAATGTCCTCTCCTGACAGTGCTTGAAGGAGCTCTGAGTCAGTAGCACCTATATGTGGTTCGAGATGTGTTTGACTGGGACTTGGGGAACGGTTGAAATCTTGGAACATAGGCCGATCAGAGCTCTGCGAATCGCTGATTTCTCGTGTTATTACTCCACCTTGTAACCTTGAGTCATCTGGGCGCGGTGTGTCCTCGCTCCTGAAGAAAGGTTCGGGGTCTTGAGCATATAGCATTTCCGAGCTCTCGAGATCGTCCCCCTGTAGATGAGAATCAATGACCGAATTCAAGTAATCCGGATTATCTAGAATTCTTTCATCATCTGAAAAGGTGTTTGATTCTCCAAGGTGGCCATAGCTTCTAGCTTCCTCTGTATCTGCATCTGAAAATCGACCGTCGTAAGTATATGTAGATTCTTCCATCCCAGGTCCGTGAGAGGGTTCGATTCCTGGGTCTGAGAATTCCTGCGGAGATTCAAAGATGGTTGACTGTGTCATGGCTAGACACGGAGTCGAGTCAGATGGGTCATCAGGCAATGCAGGGGTCGAAACTCTGCTAGGTGGCTGACTTGATTTGCACTGGATGGTAGTGGACGGAGAAAGAGGAGGAGCGGTGAAGCGAGAATAGTTGGAGAAGACTGTTGGATCAGATACCAAAGCGAGGTTGATATCTGAGATGGAGATCAACCGTTTCCCCCAGTGAGAACCCCCCTCTTCTGGCTCACGAATTCTAGAAACAGCGTCGACGTTGATCTGACGAATGGCCAATATGCCAGTTATCAAATCCGGCTTTTCCTCAGGTTGTCGCTTGGATGGGCCGTCCTGTTTTGTCTCTACATCCACTCTTATAGACACGTCTTCCACTTGAACTTGCAGTCTCTCCACAACACCTTTGAGGAACGCTGCCACAAAGCTGGGTAGTGAAACTGTCTCGTTCCCTACCCCAAGCTCCTCCTCCTCATCACTACTCGACGACGATGCACGTTGTAGAACCTGAGACTGCGAAGAAATGGCAGCTTGTAGCTCTTCTTTTTCCTCTTTAGGCTCTGCCTCCAAAAAGGACTCGGCGAGATCGGCCGGGTTCGGTAAGATAGGATCATGATCGGTGTTATCGCTGGCTGTAGGATGTGACTTCCGAGCTGTAGACTTGCCATCCTTTTTGATACCACCCGTCTCCAAAGGTAGTCTCAGGTGCACGTCGATGCCGCTGGCCTCGAAAAGGATCCCGCTGCTGTAGATGTCGGCAGGAATTGTGATCCTCAAGAGACGAACTCGGGCACTGCATAGTTCGCTGTACCGGGGTAAATGAAGAAGTGTCGCTAGTTTCTATCCGAAAGGAAGAGGGCATTAAGTTCGAACTTGTCGGTACTGGAGGCCAGCCGGGGAGGGGGGACTTACCTCGAGCTTCAGCCCGATATCCCGCAGTTCAACGGTGCTTCGTTGACCCCATCGGATACCCAAACTATCTAGATCTAAATCATCCGTATCCACCAGCTCCAGACGGGACAGAGCGTATCTGAGCAACCGTTTCTGAAAGAATGAAGGTAGGAAGTAAGCCATGGCGGGGGGCGAGAAGAGCCGACCGAGGCTCATGTAATGATCGCAAGTATCATGGGGGGTGGATCATCATATAGAGAAGAGGAGAGAAGCGGAGGGGAAATAGAAAGAAGAAAAAGAAAAATGAGATCCTGATGCGTTGTTAGCTGGGATACAGCATAAAGTTCCTCCAGGGGACGAGGATGCGGAGAGATCAATTATTGAAGGAAGGATGGCGGGATGGGGGGATGACGTTTGGGCACGGGGAACGCTAGTACAGAGTAGTCGCTGATACAATGAATGGCAAGGCTCGGAAGTCAGGTGGAGAGCGAATGATGGACTATCTTCCCTCATGACAACTCACACTTACATTGAGGTATCTAAAACGGTCTTCAGTGACCTGTGACTCCGGAATCATGATATAATTATTAGGTACCTATTGGTTTTTGTTGTTATTATTATTATCATTATTACTATTAGTATTATAATGGAGATTATGGAGATGATGTCGGAGGTAGGTAAGTACTATGACATCTCAATGATATGGCAACACGGTAATGAAATACAGAATTCTGTCCGATCAAGGTCATGATCTAATGACATCCCTTGGCAGGATTTTCTTCCATGGTCTTCAAATAAGCTCTAGAACGTGTACCTTGTACCTTGAGGTTTTAGGGAGATTTATCCTCTGTGATGACTAATAGTGTTTTATGCACCATCACTGAATCGACTGTTTTCAACTTTCAAACCTCCATCTTACTCCACTGTGGATCCAGATCGTCCCCAACCCATGGAAGCTCCGGACTAGACGACAGGGCTATCAATCATCAATATCCTCTTCTGCGTATTCTAGCGCTATCCATTCGAAGAACTTCTCAAGCTCTGCATACCATTCCCGCAAGCGAAAGGCCTTCAACCCCTCTCCCAAAATCCCTTCCCGAATATCAGACAGCCATTCTGTACTGGGCTGGTCTTCATAACAGCTCCACCGCACTGAATTTTCCGCCATCATGGCAATCCCCGTTAGCTCTAGCTCGTTCGATTCCTGCAGCGCGCGCCAAAACCGGTTCGTCAACCCTTTCTCGCCATGCCCGAAGATTTCTAGCGGGCTGTTGCAAAGGGAGACAGAGACACCACGAGATAGAAGACCGGAGAGCGGAAGAGGCATTGTGGCTGAAGTGTCTAATGCCGAGAGAGGGCAGCATTCGACCAGGATCTTTTTCTCCTTCACCAGATCCACAAGCAGAGGATGTTTGCAAAGCGTAAGCCCCTGGCCTATCCTCCGAGTTCCCAAGAGGATGGCATCGAATGTATTCGGCTGTATCGAGCCATCTTCGGAAGAAGATTCACCCGCGTGGAAAAAGAAAGGTATGTCAACCCCTTCCTCCATACACTGCTTTCGAAACCAGAATAGGACGGGGACGAGATCAACCAGAGGTTTATTCATGTCCCGCCCTACAACATCGAGTCCGCATATCACATCAGGATACTCTTTCTTTGTCAGTATGCAACGCACCATTTCATCAACGACAGCTCTCTTGTCCGATACGTGAGTGATCGTCCAGATCACCCGTGCCCCGTAAAAACTTCTGCCTTCTTCGGTGGCCTTGAAAGCTTCAACCTCTTCCTGGAAAATACGGAACCATTCGGCGCATTCTTCGTCAGGTTTGCAACATGAGTCTCTCCAAAACTCGGTATCGAATGAGGCCCGAACCTCCACATACCTTACGCCGTCTGAATTTGACTGAGAGAATACACGGCGTAGGCAAGCACGTAGGATGGGTTCGTGACTAAGAAGTGAATTGACGATTGGTGCAGAGCCCGCATGGCATTTTCGGACTTGATCAAGCATCTCACACGACTCATATTGTCTCTTCCGATTAGATAGAAGATCCCTTAGCCAGTCGCGGAACCCAGATTCCCCACCGCGGGGAAATGACGAGGCCGCTCTGTGAAATTCAATTAACGATTGTGGGGTGTACTCAGAATCCCATATAGTAGGACCATTCAAGCCCTTAGAATGAGGCGAGTATTGAAAGTAGATAGCCGGCGCTACATGGTCATTCTCGGCCGCCACAGGCTTCAGGGCCGCTATGTGAACCCCTGGCGTAGTTGAAGCCAACTCAAATAAGAACTCTGCCTCAACCATAGTATCCAGATGTGCATGCAAGAGGGACCCTTTGGGCATCCGGCGCAAGATGCGCCAAAGGTCGGTTTCTTCGACCTGGGAGAGGGTGCTGGGTTGATAGGCATCTGGCGGGGGACAACCGTTTGGCCAAAACGTGCGTAGCTCTCGGTCGCGGATCTTCGAGAAGATCTTACAGGCATGGGTGGCGATCGGCGACAGGGCCTTGCGCATAGTAAAATCTGGGGTGCAGGCGTTAGCTTCAGTGGACAAATTTGTTGTGAGACAGGCACATAGTACGAGAGTCCCACCATGACGCTGTTTTTGCTCCTCCAGGATCAGCGAGGCTCGGCCCCGCAAATACTGTTGGATGAAGGGATCATCAACCTGGGGAATGCCTTCATCAAGCTCCCATTGGATATTAGTTGCGCCCATTATCTTGGTGGTGAAAGGGGTATGTTGAAATGAGATTGGAGAGGAGACATTGTCATGAGTTGAGAGTTACTACTAAGAGAGGTTTCCCCACTTTTTTTTCTTTTTGGCTCTGTTAACAACTCGATCCACTGCAACCTTCCCGTTCTGTTTGCAGAACCCCCTCAATAAACATCTTCGTCAAGTTTCAACTCTCTTCAATCAGTCGTAATCACCATGGATTGATCATATCGCATCCTGTTTCTCTCCATTCTTCCCTCCCATTTTCATCTTGATATCACGACTTCCCTTCAATACTAATCCACACTAACCCAGCCTACCTGAACTTAAAACAGACGAAACTAGAGCGAGATACCAACACAGGATCCACCGATGTAACCTCAGGATCTCGTAGATGAACCGCCCGTCGGAGGATAGAAGATGAGGTTCATATTAGCGCGAAGGATCACCAAAGCCTCGTTGCAATTGGCTGGAGGCGTCTATCTGGACATCGCCGCCAAGGAACTACGAAATTATCTATCTTAAGAATACACCTTTCGCCATGGGAAAAAGCATAAGGTGAGACGCAGGAGCTTATCTGGGGCTATCGAATAAATATCAGCCTTTACTGGATGTCAGCCGGAGAACGCCGAAAGGAACAAAGAGAATAAGAAGAAGAAAAAGAAGCCGTTGTTTGCCGCAAGGCTTGGTGGAGTTTTTAGTGTCGGCCTTAATTGCTCCTCCAGGGAATGTGATCTTGTGTCCTACTCTATTCATTGGGTTCTGGACTCTGTACCCTCAACATGACTTGACGAGAATCCCTTCCTAGTGGCACATGCACACGAGCATCTCTCCGCCAACCATCAACCACCCACCCTTGCATATCTGCCACTAATTGCATGTTAGTGTTACAACGGTCTTATCTCCACAACAGGGATCTGGGAGATGTCCCGGCTTTTGATCGGATTTGCCCCCTTGATGTTTCCCCCCCTCTCCTTGAATGAGCTGTGGTGTAACAAGATCATGTCACTCTGACGGGGGGCGAGAGAGACAAGGGCACGAGGGAAAATAATAATCATAATCATAATCATAAACAACACATCACGCATGGAAACAGACCAAAAATTGACTAGAATCAGACGAAGTGGCTAGGTAGGTAAACAAATCCCCAAATCAGCCAATCCAACCCCTCACAGCTGATAAGTGAGATACCGCCCTTTTTATCTTTCAGCTGAACAGTCTGAATGGCCACTCTGGCTCGGCATTTTTTCCTGTCCACTACATAATTCATTCCTTCTCACTCCCTCTCACCCCCGTATCTCTTTACTTGATATTTAAAGGTTGGGTGGTCGGGTCACTCCTATTCTCTCTCTCCCCCCCTCTCTCTCCCGTGTATTTGTTCGATATTTAAAGGCTGGGTGGTCGGGTTACTCATATTCTGTCTCTCCCTCCCTCCTGTCTACTTGCTCAGCTCTACCAGTCGAGGCACTTATTGCGGATCAAAATGGCGGATGAAAAGACCGCCGAGGTCAGAGACATGACCTCCCCCACACATCATGCAGATGCTCCACACAACCCAGACTCCGACGCTGTTTACAAAGATATGTCGACAGAGAAAGGCGCAGTCCCCGAGTCAACCTCAATAGACAGTGGTGGCCAACGAAGGAGTGACAACGACCTCGAGGAGGCCGGTGAGACCTATCCAAGTCGCTCTCGTTTCCGTCGATATTACGATCACTATCGTCGGTATCTCAAGCTTGCTGTGTACACTGTGGTCTGGTTGCTGTTCACCGGGTGAGTAATGGTCCTTGACATAGTGGGAGTGTTTACACACTCTCTAGGTAGTAAAATCACTCATCACTACTTCTACAGATGGTGGATTGCCGGCCTCATCCTCCACCGATATGACCTAGGCTGGCTTATTCCTTTCCTCCTTTACCTGGCTATAAGTCTCCGCCTTCTCTTCTTCTGCATTCCCGTCTCCCTAGTCACTAGGCCGGCCTACTTCGTCTGGAACCACACCGCCTCGCGCTTCGTCGCTCTCATCCCAGAGAAGCTGCGCATCCCCGCCGGCGCCTTGCTCACAATCGGGGTCATCCTGATTGGCGCCTTCGCCTCGCCTGAATCACCCGACAACTCGCGTGAAAGCCGCGCCGTCAGTCTATTTGGTCTGGCCGTCTTTCTCTTCCTTCTGTGGGCGTCCTCGCGCGACCGCAAGCGCATCGTCTGGCACACCGTCGTCGTCGGCATGCTAGTTCAATTCATCATCGCGCTGTTTGTGCTGCGCACCAAGGCGGGCTACGATATCTTCAATTTCATATCCACGTTGGCCCGCGAGTTGCTGCACTTTGCCCAGGAAGGCGTTGACTTCCTCATCGCTCCCGGATGGGCTGCCGAGCACAGCGCGTGGTTCCTAGTTAGCGTCATCCCTGCCATTACGTTTTTCGTGTCCATCGTTCAGCTGCTCTACTACATCGGCGTGCTACAATGGGCTATTGCCAAGTTCGCCGTGTTTTTCTTCTGGTCCATGCGTGTATCCGGTGCGGAGGCCGTGGTCGCCGCCGCCTCCCCATTCATCGGACAGGGAGAATCTGCCATGCTGATCAAACCGTTCGTGGCGCATCTCACCATGGCCGAGATCCACCAGGTCATGACCTCCGGGTTTGCGACCATTGCTGGGTCCGTGTTGGTTGCGTATATCGGTATGGGGCTGAATCCGCAGGCGCTGGTGTCATCATGCGTGATGAGTATTCCGGCGTCGCTGGCTGCGTCGAAGCTGCGTTGGCCCGAGGAAGAGGAAACACTGACCTCAGGTCGAGTGGTTGTCCCCGAAGAAGACGAAGAGAACAAGCCCACCAATGCCCTCCACGCCTTCACCAATGGTGCCTGGATGGGCATCAAGATCGCGGGTATGATCGGTACCACATTGCTGTGTATCATCTCGCTGGTTGGGTTGGTCAACGGTCTCCTGACCTGGTGGGGACGTTATCTCAATATCAACGACCCGGAGCTCACGATCGAGCTCATCGTCGGCTATATCTGCTACCCCATCTCCTTTCTGCTCGGTGTTACTCGCAAGAACCCCAATCCAGATGTCAGTGACGATAATGACCTGCTCAAGGTTGGGGAGCTCATTGGTGTGAAACTTGTCATCGTATGTAACCTCTTGTCCTTCTTTGAACCTTTTTCTACTTAAGCCATATTGCCGATGGAAATGCAGCAACTAACCAGTCGCAGAATGAGTTTGTTGCCTATGATCGCCTCCAAAACAACGCCCGCTATGCCGACCTCACCGACCGTTCGCGTCTCATCGCCACCTATGCACTGTGTGGTTTTGCTAACATCGGCTCGCTGGGTAACCAGATCGGCGTGTTGTCTCAGTTGGCACCGGCGCGGGCGGGCGATGTCTCCCGCGTGGCTATCAGTGCCATGTTGACGGGGGCGCTTAGCACGTTCACCAGTGCGACGATCGCGGGGCTCCTCATTACCGATGAGAGGAACTTCTTTACCAAGAGTTCATAATAATGAGGCAGTGACGAAGAGGAGAGGGAAGAGTGGGTTTGTTCGGAGTTACCGAACCCAGTAATTTTAGTCATGACAAACACCTCACTGATCATGATGAAGAAAAATGATGATATTAATAATATGAGAAAGAGCGTCCCAAAGGAACAAAAACACAACCGTATTTATCTCCACGGCTACGAGCTCAGCCTGTGCACAAAGCTCGCCAGCCTCCCCCCACATCCAACGCAAGAACTCCAGAACCCGTATCCACGATGTATGCAATCAACCCGTACTTAGGAGCTGTAAGTCAAAAAAGAAAAGTAAAAAAAAAAAGGGGGAAGAAGAAGAACAAGACAGAATGAACGAATGAAAAAAGAATCAAGTAGGACAGACGTCCTACGATGACGCACATGCTCTGACCATGCGATGCATCCCAAAAACAATGTTCTGACCCGTAACGCCTCGGCCTCGGCCTTTCCCCGCATCCATGTACAACAGGTTCACTCAATATCTTCGATGTCGCGGTGTCGCGCCAGGACGTGTCGTTTGTACTCTTCCTGGTCCGTATCCCAAAGCTCGGCGGCTTGAGCATTCAGAGGGCTCGCACTAGAAGGGGAATATAGTCAGCGGGCGCGTTTAGGGTGGGATGAACGCGAGGGGAACGTACTTATTAGGTTCACCGAGCAAGCTTTGCAGGCTGAGAAGAACGCTCTGCACGTTGTACACGGCACTCCACTTATCTTTAAGGATGTCGAGACAGATACGGCCGGAGAAGTCGACGTTGGGGTGATAGATGGGGGTTTTAAAGAGTACGGTGGGAGCGGTATAAGGGTAGTTGTTGGGGAAGGCGAACGACAGCTTGAAGGTGAGGCCTTCGTAGGGAGTCTCGGTCGGACCGGTGATAGTGGCGGTCCAGGAAAGCAGGTTGCCATCGGCATCTGGGAAGGCGGAGATGCCCGGGGATGGAGACAGCATGAGTTGCATCAGTTCCGCCTGGAGGCTATATCGCGGAACGATTACATTAGTGAGTGGTCGAGTATACACATTTCTATTTTGATGTTCAATACGAACCGTTTTGTGACACTCTGACTGTCGGATCTCTGACCAGCGGCGTTGAGCTTAGACGCCTCCAGAGCGTCCGGGGCGGAGTTCTGAGTGTCCTCCATTGTGTAATCCATGACGACGTTGGTGAGAGGGGGGGGAGATAGACAGAAGAAGAGGTCGAAGGAAATCGATCGTATAGGGATAGATAGAGAAAGTTTTCGAGTTCGGAACTCTCAACCTAAGCAATAATGGTTCCGGGCTGGAATGCGCGTCACAGTCGTAGCAAGAGAGGGTTGCTGTCTGGAATGACGCCGGAAGCGAATGCAACGATCGTAGTTGGCTGGCGAAGTTTGGATCGACCCACAGTTGAAGTATCCAGAAAATCGGAATCAGAAGAGAGAGGAAGAGGAACAGAGAAAATGGGGGAAATGGTGTGGTTTTCAGAAGAGAAATAAGAAGTTTGGCAAAGAAAGAGAGAGAGAGAGAGAGAGAGAGAGAGAGAGAGAGAGAGAGAGATAAAAGAAGAAAGAAAGTGACTTTCGTTAGTTAGTCTCTGTTTACTCCACCCACTTGGTGGTGTCTGCGGCAACCATCGTCAGATCAGATACAATAGTATTAATAATATTGATTATTTTATTCCTGCAATATTGAAATAAGTATAGTATTGTTATTATTATTATTATTATTATTACTTTTTTGTTTTTAAAAATATCAAATTAATAATAGTAATAATAATAATAATTATTATTATAAGTCAACAAGATCAGTTGGGGAGATAGATAACAGGAAAACATCTTAAGAATAATCTCGGCGCACGGGGCCCTATGCGGCAGTGGAGGAACGAACTGCAGCGGATCAACTGCAGCTGGATCAATAGTACTACTAGTAATTAATTATTATGATCAGTTTCTTTCAGTCCAGTCTCTATAGAGTTTCTTCTTCTTCTTTTTATTATCATCATCATTATTATACCAATAGTTATGACAAGAATAATCCATTTTCTAACAGGTGAGACAGAGAATAAAAATCATCAGAAAATCATGGCCACAACAACATATTACCCAAAGAGGATAAAGTGGCTCTCGCGTGCCGCGTTCCTTCGCATCATCCGTCCTGAACCTCCCTTGACTCTACACTCACACCCACCCCATACTTGACACCAAGGACAATGAACTCCCCCTTCTCTTTTGCTTCTTCTTCCTATATCCAATAGAGAGTCCCAAATCTCTCCCGGATCCTCGTGGTTCTGTCCCTTCCCACCATGCATCATTCACAATTGGCCCCACTGCCGAACGACTTGCCCTTTCGCATCGTCTCCAAGACAATCGGCCAGGGTGCCTATGCGTGGTATGTCTTGCCCTGATTTTGATTGGAGCCAGCATACATATTCTCTCAGTCCGATTAATTCTTGGTCCTACAGCATCAAAAAAGCCTGTCCTACCCAAACGGATAACCCCATCTTCGCCGTCAAATTCATCCATAAGGAATACGCCGCTCGACATGGTAAGATCAGCGCACGACAATTGCAAATGGAAGCCACTGTCCATAAGCATATCGGCGACCACAACAACATCATCTCGTTTTTCCAGACCGGTGAAGATGGCGTGTGGCGATGGATCGCCATGGAGTTGGCCGAGGGCGGAGATCTCTTCGACAAGATCGAGGCGGATGAAGGAGTAGGGGAGGACATTGCCCACGTCTATTTCTCGCAGCTAGTCAGCGCCGTGGGCTACATGCACTCGAAGGGAGTCGGTCATCGCGATATCAAGCCCGAGAACATGCTCCTGACGGCGGATGGGAATTTGAAAATCGCCGATTTTGGTCTTGCCACCCTGTTTGAATACAAGGGCGTCACGAAAATGTCAACCACCTTTTGCGGAAGTCCCCCGTATATTGCGCCGGAGGTGATCTCTTGCAGTAGCAAAAATCAAATCAAAGGCCCGGGCTATCGGCCCGACCTGGTGGATATTTGGTCCTGCGGCATCGTTCTCTTCGTCCTCCTAGCTGGCAATACACCGTGGGATAGCCCTACCGAGAGTAGCTACGAATACCACGAGTATGTGGCTACTAATGCGCGCACAAGTGACGAACTTTGGAAGCAACTGCCGGCGGCGACATTATCCCTGCTCCGTGGCATGTTGAATATCGACCCCAACGGCCGATTTTCTCTTGAGGACGTCCGTCGCCACCCCTGGTATACGCGACAAAACAAGTTCCTTTCTCCGGACGGAAAACTGAGAGACCCGATTAATCTGGCCACCACGATGTTTGAAGCGTTGCATATTGACTTTTCCCAAGATCCGCTTTCTCGGCGAGTCAAGGGCGGCAGCTTCGATACCAGCCGGATGGACGTGGACAACGGAGATGATGACGAGGTGGAACAGCGCATCTCGTCGACACAACCGGAAATGCCACGGGGCGACATGTTGGTGGACTGGGATACACCCCATCTGGCAGATGTCTTCTCAATCACCCAGCCAATGGGGAAACCGTTCTCCGCCGACGATTCTCTCATCGCCGATAGCCTGGAGGACGAGCCGTCGATGTCACAATTCTCTCCCCACCCTTCCGTGCCGCTGAGCCGAACGCAAAAAGCGCAACGGTTCCGAGATATCGTGCCTCCTCGCTCGATGACCCGTTTCTACTCCACCTGGGAACTGAAGCTTCTTGTTCCGCTGATCTGCGAAGCGCTGCACCGTCTGGGCGTGCCTGTCCCATCGGTGCCCGCAATCTCAACTGGGGACACCTCAGCCATGGTCAGAATCATCACCCGTGACGGGCGGATGTGCATGTTGCAGGGTAAGGTATTGATCGAGTGTGTTTCCGAGGGGCTATTCGAGATCGAGTTCGTCAAAGTCAAGGGCGATCCACTTGAATGGCGACGATTCTTCAAGAAGGTAGCTGTCCTGTGCAAGGATGCTGTATACAAACCGGATGGCTGATATTTCGATTCAACAATCGCTTGTTATTCTTTATCTTCTTTATTTTTCCTCTTCTCTTTTTATTATTTTTACTTTTGGCTTTTGGTGCTGCTCCTCATGCCCCTTGAATGTACGATTAATGTGATTTACGATATTGATTTATGTCAGATATCAGTCTGAATACCAAAGATGATTCAAAAAGATGCAATAAACCATCAAAAAACGATGCCGAGACAACATCCATCTCAAGACGATGACACCTCTGCAGCTACAGCCCTAGCCTGGTCCAGCCGCTTGGCAATCTCATCCTCCTTCACAGGAAGAGGAAGAAGCCCAACCGCCGAATCCAGCAATCCACCCTTCACCTTGTTGATTTCATAATACTTACTATCCCAGATATACATCAGCTCGCCATGCCTCTCCTCGGCGAAAAGCAATAGAACACCATCAGCCACCGCCTCAGGCTCCTGCACCGCCGACCCCAGGCTTTCGATCAAGCTCTTCGGCACCAATCCCGTCGCCGTCCACGACGGCGCAATCGCATTCAACCGCACCCCGGAATCCCGAAGCGTATCTTCCAATCCACGCATAATCCCCAGCACCCCGTGCTTTGCCGTCGTATAATCCGTCGCCGGAAAGTTCTGGAACGACGACGCCGACGCCGTCAACACGACACTGCGCGACCCGGCGCCCCCTGCTGCTGCTGCCGCCTCCCCTTTCTTCAGATAATGCACACCCAGCCGAAGCGTGTTGATCACGCCAATCAGATTGATGTCGACCGTGCGCAGAACCGGCGGCGCAAGCAGGCCCTCTTCGTCGAAGGTTTCTTCTAGGAAGTTGCCGCTGGGACCGATGCCTGCGTTCGCGAAGACATGGTCGATCCGTCCGAATTGCGCATGGCCGGCGATGAAGAGGCTGCGGATACTGGCCCAGTCTGTAACGTCGGTGGAAGCGAATAGGATCGGGGCGTCCGAAGGGTACGGTTCTTGAGGGGGGTTGACGTCGCCGGCGATTACCTTTGCGCCGTGTTGGAGACAGGCTTGCACGGTTGCGTGGCCGATGCCGGAGCTGCTGCCTGCGTGCTTCGTGGTTAGTTTTGTGACTGGCTGAGTGGGAGGTATGGAGACGAACCGGTTACGAGAACGACTTGGTCCTTGAGGGAGGTGAGGGTGTTGGGGTTGATGTGGATCTCCATGTTACTTCGTTACGGGGTTTGATGGTGTGTTGTTCTGATCTGGTCTGGGCTGTGGTGAACTCACTCGGTGTAGTAGGCAGTACCTATCTCCTACCTACCTATACCTATCTGATGATCTCCTTTGCTTTTAACAGCCCAGTATACATCCAACTTCCTGCCGAGGTGGGCGCTAGACCTAGGCAGCGAAATGCGGGGAAGGGTGTTTATGAGCGGGGTTTGATGACTTCCTAGATTCATCCTGACAATATGTAATATGTGTCCGTGGTAAATTAGGCGATGTGATGTATATACGACAGTGGGGCAAAGAAACAACTCTACTGGCCTGAAGGAAGGCCTGATTCATGCAGACGTTTTAAGCAGATGTATATCCAATCACGTGATACTCCCTCGATGCAGCCAATCATTCGAGGCAGAATCCGTGACCGCCCTAAACCCCTTCTGGTAGGTACCTCCAGGTAGCTTTCTCTATGTTCCTTATCTACCAACTTTCTTGATAACATCAACAACAACAACAACAACAACAACAACAACCACAGCCATGGACCCCCGACAATCGCAACACCTCAAACCCCCTCCAGCCCACTACTCCCGCTCCTCCTCGCAATCCTCCTCCGCCTCACCATCTCCCTCCCCATCACCAACCCCTCGAGCCCCCGTCACCATCCACCCAACAGCCACGATCGCCGACACCGCCATCTTCCACGGCACACATCCAATTTCCATCGGCGCCGGCACAATAGTCCACCCCCGCGCACGGATCTACTCGTACGAGGGCCCCGTCATCATCGGCGAAAACTGCATAATCAGCGAAAAGGTCTCCATCGGGGCCCCGCCGCCCTCTCCATCATCCGCGCCCTCTCCATCGTCACCCTCGGATGGGATCCCTATCCGGATTTCGTCGGCGGTGACAGTCGGTCCGTCCGCGAGTATTCTACCGGGGGCGCATATACATTCGGCCGTGGTGGTGGAGGCGCTGGCTTGCATTCGGCGACGCGTGTCGATTGGAGCGCACGCAAAGGTGTGTGCGGGGTGTGAGATTGCGGAACAGACGGTCCTGAAGGAGTGGGTGGTCGTGTGGGGAAAGGGGGAGGGCTTTGGACAGAGGAGGAGGATAAGAGCGAAGGGGGTGGTGAGCTCGCCGACCTCGACGGCGCAGGGGTTACAGTCGCTGGAGGGTCGGGTGGTGGAGGAGGCGCGGCTGATGGCGTTGAAGAGGGAGAGGGAGGCCTTGAGTCGGCTGGTGGCGCCGGTGGGAGGTGGAAAGCGGAGGTAAAAGAAAGAATAGAAAGAAGTCCTTTCTTGTCATACACGTTTAGTTAGTTTTATACCCATAGACTTGAGAATCAAATCATCACATTGCTCCCTCCCTCCTTTCCATGTAGCCTGTAATTGCATGCGATAATCTACATACATACCCCAATTCTCCGTAACACGAAACACAAAGAACAAAGGAGATAAGACAATAATAAAGACAATTCATGTAGCACAAGATCAATAGAGATTACAGGCCATCAGAATCGCCAAATTCACGACCCTCGGTTCTGACCTCCTCCTCCACCTCCTCTCATTCTCTTTCCACCACTGGCGTTGTCGTGGCCACCATCGCTCCCATCTTCTCGGGAACGCTTATTCCCCTGAGGAACAAACTGGCGGGCTGAGCCACTGAGTGCCCGATTACCTCCGGGGCTATTCTGTCCCTGGGCTTGGGGCACATTGGTTTGAACATTGGAGTTTCCGCCACGGCCACCATGTCCACCTTTTCCTCCACGTCCTCTCGGAAGGCCGGAGCCACGTTGACCCTGGCCTTGCTGCTGCTGCTGCTGCTGCGACTGTTGTTGTTGAGCATTCTGCTGGTTTCCACCACGGCCACCTCCCCGGCCACCTCCCCGAGCAACTGGAAGACCCGACTGGAGAGCTCGCAGGACTCCAGCATTTGAGCCAGGCGGTGGCTTATTAGGTAGAGATGTTGACTGATTATTTTGGGCTGGTGAAGCCGGGCTCTCAGCAGGTGCTGCTTCTCCAGCAGGTTGCTGGGCCTGTGCGGGTGCTTGTGATGCTTGAACTGGCTGAGCTTGAGGTGGGGCTTGAGGTTGGGCCGGAGCGGTGGTATTTGGGGCTGGCGATCCAGGAGGTACTTGCTGCTGCTGGTTCGCTCCGGACGTAGGTGCTACAGGCGGTTGTGTCACCGGTGGTTTGGGCGTGGCTGCCGGCGTGGGGGACGCGGTGACAGGCTTTGCCGGGGCCGGTGGAGGTTTCGCAGTCTTCGCAATCTCCCACACCTCGGCAACAGGCTTCTCAGGAGTCTCATTCGAAGCTTTCTCAACAACATTCAGCTTAGCCTGCATAGTTCTGGCTCGTCCCTCCAGCATGCTGCCTTTGGCTGCGGTCTTCTTGGTTTCCAACTGAACGGCTGATTTGATCTTCTCTTCAACGCCTTCGTCCCAGGACTTCTTGAAGGCTTCTTGTTGTTGATTGAACTTTTGCTGCATATCCGCCTCACAAGACTCTTTGATAGCCCCACGCTCTTGTTCGAACCTGGCCTCCAACTCCTCCTTGGTCTTGTGAACGTTGGCTCGGATATTGTTTCGAATGATCCCTTGGATGGTCTTGTTTTGGGCGACCAGATCTCTAGCTTGTTGTTCATCGACCTGTGGAAGTCCGGTGTTCGTCTTCACAGGAGTTGCAGGTGTCTGGTTGGGGTTAGGACCAGGCGTGGCGGGCTGTTGGGCTGCAGCTGGCTGGGCGGATTTCAAGCGTTCGACTTCTTGCTGGTGGGAGGCATTGGCTTCGGCCAGCTTTGTCTCCAATTCAACATCCTTGTCTGCCAAAGAAGACTCTTTCTCAGCCAAAGCGGTCTCCAGACGATGTACCTTGTCTTCCAATGCCTTGACCTTTGTATCATCACCAACAACTGTCACCTGAGGCCCGGTCGCAGGGAACTGAGACGCAGGAGTCGAGTTAACACCGGCCGCAGGAATCTCCTCGCCAGCTGGAGGACTGCTCTCCTCCCCGTTCGCGCCCTTCAGTTTCGCCAACTCAGCCTTTGTAATTTTCAGCTCTTCCTCTATGACTTCCTTCTCCTGGAGGGCAACAGTCAACTCCTCTTGCTTCGCCTTAAGACGGCCGGAGAGGTCCTTGGAGCGTCCCTTGAACTGCTCAGTAAGCTTGGCACGCATATCATCTTTGCTAGCCTGTGCTTGCTCCAGCTTCTCAGTAGATTCCTTTTGCAGTGCCTCGTGGGCCGCAACAGCCTCATCCCGCTCCTTTTGCAATGTTTCCTTGGCAGAAACAGCCTCGTCTCGCTCAGTTTGCAGTGTCTCGAGCTTCTCCTGAAGTCCCTCCATTTCGGCAGGGTCGACGCGATTGTATTTTTGGAGAATATTCTGATTTCGCCGCTGCCAGTGGTCGCGATCTTCCTGCAATAGCTTGATTTCACCGTCCTTTGTTTCCACCACGTTCTCTAGTTCCATGATACGAGTCTGCAGAGGAGTTATTTGCTTGTCCAGCTCATCGACGCGCGCAGATTTCTCGGCTAGGGCTTCCTCGGCCTGTTTGACCTGGTTGCGCAACGTAACGCTACTTTCCCGGAAAACATTCAGCTCGTTCAGTGTCTCCATCAGCTTACTATGATTCAAAGCAGTGTGTTCGCTATCAGCAGCAGCACGGCGTTGCTGTTCTAATTTGAGACGAGCTTCATCGAGCTGTGACTGTGTGTACTCCATTTGCTGACGCATACGCTTGCCTTCTTGGGTTGACAGATGATACTGAACGTCCACGATCTCCTTCTCGCGGCGCAAGTACTTGATGACCTCTTGAAGACCTTCCAGGTCGGGCGCCGCCGTTTCCTCATCGTCGTTCTCAGGTGCGTTCGCACGATCGCGCTGCAAGGCAGAGATTTGACCGGTGATGTTTTCAAGTTGAGTATGCAGTAACGAATTTTGCTGGATAACTTCGTCACGGCGCTTCTGTAAATCGGAGATTTCGGTTTCATATCTTTCCTTGCGCTCATTCCAACTCTCCTGTTTCTGAGTGACATCTTTCTTGCTGGCTTCAGTCTGGGCTCGCAGCTCAACAATATCCAGCTTCAACTGATTAGCCTCGGAGCGGACAATTTGTAGATTCTTCGCAGCCTCAGCATGCTTAACAAGTTCGGTTTCATAATTCTGTTGGGCTTGCTGGGCAATTTCGGCCTGCGCCTTGAGATCATCCTGGTGGAATTGGGCAGAGGCATGCTGGCGCTCGTTGTCATTCTTTAATCGTTTGATCTCGGATTCCAAATCGGTCTTCTGTTCTTCAAGACGGCGGGAAACATCTCCTTGCTCATCACGCATCTTGTTGAGCTCGTTGTTCGTCGTAGAAAGCTCGGCGGCAATCTCTTCAATTCGCTTCTCGAGATCCTCAATTTTGTTGTCCTTCTCTTGCACCAAGCGATCTGTGTCCTCCCGATACAGGTCGTGCGTCTCGGTGGCTGATTGCAAGCGCTCCTCAGTTTCCTGGGCGATTGACTTGTAATCCTCAACTTGCTCCTTGGCGTGTTCAAGTTCGCCCTTGACAAGATCTAGATCACGTTTCAACTCTGCTACCTGAATCCCCAGCTCCTGCTCGCGACTCAATCCGCTCTCTTGAGTCTCTCCTTCAGTCGTTGTTGGGGCCTCAACAGGAGCAGGAGCCGCAGGTCTAGATTGGACTACCTGTAGGCGTTCTTCGGCACTCCGGAGCTCCACAATGAGCTCATCCACCCTTGATTGCAAATGATCCTTTGTAGTCTTTGTAGCCACAAGCTCTTCCCTCACCGACCCCAAGCTCTTCACCAAGTCGTCAATCCGTTGTTGGCTTTGCTCGTGGTCGTACTCCCTGCGCAGAGAAGCCTTCTTTGACTCTTCTATCTCATCGTTTAGCTTGCGCTTTGTAGATTGCAATTCATTCTCAAGCGATTCGACGCTCGATTGAAGCCTGCGGCGAGTGTCGGAATCGGCGTGCTCGCGCTCATTCAAGATTGTTTGCAGATTAGCATTTAAGGAGTCGAGGCGGCTACGTTCGTTCCTCAGACTCTGAACATCCTCGTTGAGTCTGGTCTCAATACTCTTCCAAAGCTCCTTTTCTGCCTTTAGGTTTACACTCTCGCGCTGGAGACTTTCCACGAGAACCTTGGACTCAACCAGGTCTTGGGCGACCTGTTGGGTTTTCACATCCTGTCGGGTAGCATTCTCCATCGCTGCGGTATACCGTTTCTGGATTTCGGCGTTGTCGTTCTTAAGCATGTTGTAGTTGCTTTGGAGCAGATCGGCGCGCCCAGTGGCCGCAGCCAGATGGCTGCTAGATCGACTAATTTCGCTCATCAGCTCACTGTTCTTCCGTGAAAGCTCATTGACTTGTTGCTTCAGAGCAGTATGATCGGTTGAGGACTCTTCACGGAAACTGTCGAAGTGCGCTTGAACCTTACGCAGGAGGTCAGCGTAGTCAGGAGCGTCCCCGCGTTCATCGCCAGTTGGTGGAACGGCGCCCAGCGGGAGGGACTGTGAGAGGGCAGAAGAATCGCCGACGGTCTGACGTCGTCGCGACAGCATACTCCTGAAAGTATCACGCTCCTTGACATAGCTCTTGGTTTGAGCGACAAGGTTCGTGATTTCATCTCTATAAGTCTGCACCCGGATTCGCAGCTCCTTCAGTTCCTCCTGCTCTTGTTGTCGAGCCGCATCCTGCTCGCGAGCTTCAGCCCCCTCCATCTTATCACCAAGCTCTCGTAGCATGCGTCGGAGGGTGACATTCTGTTCCTGAAGCTCATGGAGATCCTTGAAAGTCATCAAGTTGTGGCTGATGAACCGTCCAGTGGGTGTGAGCTCTGCGGCCGTCTCATCGATTTCCTTCTGGGCAATCTTCTCTAGCTCTTCCCGGTCGTAACTTTCTTCGCCTTCTTTCAGCACGGCGACCTCGAGCACTAAGACCTTCACCTGTGCGCTCAAGTCTCTGAGTTGCTGACGCAAGATGTCCCCTTCACGAACCAATCCTTCCACCTGGCCTTGCCACCTCCTAGCCTCCTTCGTTGAGTCATCTCTCTCCTTCCCAGCGGTCTCCAGAATATTGGACATTTCCATCACCGCATTCTCAAGTCTTGCGTGGTCCACGCGCAGCTCATCAATTTCGGGTTTAGTAGCTTCGAGTTCTTGGACCATCTCGTCCAAAGTAGATCGGAGCTCCACGTTAGTCTTTTGCTCCGCAGTCAACATTATTCGCATCTTGTCGTATTCAGTGTACATCTGGGTAATAGTGAGGCTACCCTTGCCACCACGAGATGCTCTTGGTGAGAAGACGCCAACTGGCGTTCCACTGCGCGTCGGCGTGCTAGGACCTCCATTCACACTCGGGCTTCTGAGTCGTCCGCGACTTTCCGATTCGAGTTGATTATTGGAGAGCTCAAGTTCGGCAATACGGCGCTCTGCATTCTCCTTATCAGAGTGCTCGGTCTCGATCTCCACACGAAGTCTCGATATCTCCACCGCCGCATCTTCTCTTGCCTTCTCCAGTGCCAATTGGCACTCTTGTACGCGTCTTTTAGCGGTCTCCGCAGCATTTCCTTGAAGCATGGCCAGTCTGGTTGCCGTATCGAGCTCATTTCGGAATGATTCAGTTGCTTGAATAGCTTCCTCCTTGAGATTTTGGATAGTTGTGAGCGACTCCTCATAGCGCTGTTCAACCTCTGCCAAGTGGCTCTTGAGGCCGTTTTCACTTCGTCTTAAAGAATCAACTGTTGCTTTAGTCTGCTCGTTCTCAAGTTGAAGCTTTGCATTCTTCTCATTTTTTTCCTTGCGGAATTTGAGGTGCTCTCCGGTCTTCGCCTTTAGTTCTTTCTCAAACCAGTCGTTGTTCGCCTTTGTCAATTCCAAGTCCTGTTTCAGATTCTGCTCGCGGAAACGAGCACTTGCGGATTCCGAATTCAATTCCTGGAGCTTTTTCTCGGTGTTGGAAAGTTCGCGTCTGATGTCAACCGTCTTTTGGTGTTGGGTTGTGAGTTCCTTGGCTAGCTCATCGTGTGCGGTAGACTTGGATTCGAGCAGGGCTAGGGTATCCCTGTTGGATGCTTCAAGGCTGGCAATACGAGATTTGAGAGAAGAAGTTTCGGATTCATTGGACGTAGACGATGACTTGAGGGACGCGATTTCCGATTCCAGATTCGATCGGGCAGTTTCTTTGACGCGTCAGTAGATACATTGCAGATAGCAAGAAGTCCGACTCACCAGATTCGTGGAGTGTCTTCCTCGTTTCTTCCACTTCCGTATGGCCCTTTTCGACCGAACTTTTCAAGACCTTGATCTTCGAGTCACTACTGCGAACAGCGCTTTCGAGCTCAACGTCCACGCGGAGCTTATCCGCCTTTAGTCCATCGACTTCGTGCGCCTTTTTAGTAATCGACTCTAGGAGTTGATTGACGAGCTCGACCGTTGGGGCTTGCGTGAGAGTAGAGAGGGTCGACTCCGCAATGGCGTAATGCGCGGATAAATAAGGCAGCTCGATCGTGGCAGACGCCATGACGACTGCCGAATGGCTGCAGCGAAAGGCTGCTTCGCAATGGAGGAATCAGATGTAAATGGCAATCGGATTGTTACAAAAATGAGAGGCAGAGAAAGATGAGGAAAAGCAATCGGCTGAAGCTGGTCGAGGAGCTCTCAGCTATCGCCTTTGGATGGAGATCACTACGCGTGAACGGTACTCCCACTGGTGCGCCAATGTGTTAGACCAGTTAGGACATGGCTTTGGGATAGAACGATAGAGAAAATGAAGATAGACGGAGGGATAAGAAAGGAAACCTCCGTCGGACAATGAGGGAACAGACCGAGGAGTGAAGAAGGTTGGATGAAGCAACTGCGTTTGGGCTGCTGCGACGCTTCCCCATCCAGTCTAGCGCCCGGGGAGACCCACGTGACCGTGTGTCCCTGCCTCAGGCTGACTCGGCGTCTGAATAATGAAAGAACCTCATCATCTTTCTCCTCTTACTTCCTTGTTTCTTTCTTTCTTTCTTCCTCCCCAGGTTGTCGACGGCTTTGTTGTCGCTGCGCCCCATCCCACGCCTCCGTCCCCTCGTCTTGCATTCCTCCGTATATTCTGTGCCTTCTCCATCGATCACCTTCATATGAGTCGTTACAACCTTTGATCCAGGTCGTCTGGTTCTGGTGGTGAGCGCAAGCTTCGCCTCATCTTACTAACCCTTCCCTACCCTCCTTGGTCATCCGCGCCATCTTAGTCGCATATACATACTGCTTTTAAAACAAAAAGAAAAGAAGAAAAAAAAAAGTCGCCCATCATGTCGCACCTTCAGAACCAGTTGAAGAACTTCAACGCTGGTGTGATGGACTATGCCAAGAGCATGCCACAGCAGCGTCGGTTCGTGCACAACAATGCCAACTCTGCGCCCAGCTCGCAAGTCCCTTCAGCGACCTCTACCCCCACGCCCGGCAGTGATGCCGCAAAGCGCAAACGCCACGATGCGGATATCGTCTACTCGCAACCAGCCAACACCGGCACGGGCAAGGATATTATGACGCAGGTGATTTTTGCGATTGAGCACATGAAGTCCAAGGGGATTCCGCTGAAGTTCAACGACATCGTCTCCTACTTGTCGCTACAACACCGCGCCAATGACCAGGGCTACGTCCAAGCTCTTCGGAGCATTCTCCAGATGCACGAGAAGGTCCAATACGACCCTAGCGGCGCAAATGGAGAAGGCACCTTCAGTTTCCGCCCACCGCACAATATCCGCAGCGCCGAACAGTTGCTGCAGAAACTTCAGGCGCAGTCGACCGGGGCAGGGATGAGCGTGCGCGAGCTCCGTGAAGGCTGGCCCAATGTCGAGGACACCATCAACGCGTTGGAGAAGGAGGGGAAGTTGCTCGTCACTCGCAACAAGAAGGATGATCATGCCAAGATGGTCTGGGCGAATGATCCCTCTCTCGTACAGCATTTTGACGACGAGTTCCGTCAGATCTGGGAGAAGATCAAGGTGCCGGACCAGCAGGCTGTCAAGGAGGAGTTGGAGAAGGCGGGCATTACGCCCACGAACAAAAACAAGGTTGTCAAGGCGCGCCAGAACTACGAACATAAGAAGGTTAAAAAGCCTCGTCGTAGCGGGAAGACAACGAATACCCATATGATGGGTATCTTGAGAGATTATTCGCACCTCAAGCGTTAGGTTCCGGCAGTGGTATGGTATCTTCGCGATCGCAGCTGTCTTCCGATCGACATGGCTGTTAATGCTGGATTCTGATGTCTGCTGCTTTCCATTTCATATTGGTCTTTTCTGCATAAAATGGCGTTCTGGGGTTCATACAGGGGGGTTCTCTGTTTCTTTTCCATTCTGGGCTTGGGTTGCCGTTTTAAACATCCATTTGCTGGTCACGATGTAAAATATATAAAAGATAGATACCCAATACAAACAAGTCCGTATGATCTTAACAGGTTCCTTTGGCCCTGTCATAATCTGTAAACTCCTTATTTTGTGTCTATAACTTTATTCAATTACTCCATACAATCTAAATCATTCATATATCCAAAGGTTAACACAGAAAGTCATAAAGAATACACAATATAATCAGATCACTGAAAGTAGCCAATGATGAAAACCAAGAAGAAAAGGATTGACAAGTTCCACTAAACCCATCCGCATGCATAATTCTCACTTAATGCTTCCCATTCGTCACCACCGATGCCGCACCTTCCGTCTTCTCCAAGTACTCGACCAGATCCTCAATCGTGCAAGTCTTGATGCCCCATCTCTTACCGAATTGCAAACAAGCATCACGTCTCATCATGTCATTGTTCCCGCCGATCTCCGGCACGCCCTCGACAGTCTCACCATCCTCCACCAGTTCTGCAATGACACCTGCCGGCGCCTTGCCTGCAAGACGACAGAACTCAACCGCAGCCTCGGTATGGCCTCTTCGTTCACGGACACCGCCGCTTTTTGCCTGCAGGGGGATAATGTGCCCAGGTCGTCGGAAGTCATTGACAGTAGCGGTCGGCGATGCAAGCGTTCGGCAAGCCAGGGCGCGGTCGTGTGCAGAAATACCCGTTGTCACGGATGGGTCGCTGGAGTCAATTGAGACGGTGTATGCGGTGCCCTTAGGGTCGGTGCTTTCGAGCACCATTTGCGGGAGTTGGAGACGACTGGCGATTTCGGGGGTAATAGGGGCACAGATTAGGCCGCTAAATATGCCCAGTTAGCCTGTACCAAACAAAAAAAATCGGAGTCCGACGCATGCGCATAGCTTTTGAAACGTCGCATATGGATATGATGTGACGCGAGGATTAGGGGAGGGGGTGGTCTATTCATACCTCGTATAGCGGACAAGAAACGCCATTTGGGCGTCGGTAATCGACTCAGCGGAGATAATGAGATCGCCTTCATTCTCACGATCTTGTGAGTCAAGGACAATAATAAATTCTCCATTCTCTGTTGCGCCGCAGCAAGGTCAGCAGATATTTCTGGGAGATGAATGATTGTTCGGAATATGATTCGGAATTAATGCCACCCCTTTGTGCGCCTCCGCGCATGCGCGCCTAGAGGCCGGAAGAGCAAGACAGGAAAATCGAGGCCACTTACTGAAGGCTTTTATTGTGTCCGGAATGGAATCGAACTGAAGGGGGGAAGTTGAAGGCATCTTGATTTAAGAGACGGTGATAAATTTGCCCCTCCTCGATGCGGGGCAGGTAGAATGGGGGAATATAGCTCGGTCTTTTCTTCTTTTCGCGAAACAGCGCGCACGATGATAGATTGAAGCTAATGGCTTTTCCGCCAGAGGATAGACGCTATAGAGAGAGAAAAGATGTCTTGTCGGGGCTGCAAATTGGGGGAGTTCTGCGTGAGTCAATGGTGCAATTGCTTTGATCCTCGGTCGGTTCGCGGGGAAGATCGGAGGTGGCGTTGGAAGAGTTTCCTTAGACAATTGATCCGAGATGGTCTTCGGAGTCTATTTGGATATGGACTTGAAGTAAACGAATTCTGGAAAAGAGTCAAGAACGATCGTGAAGGGCGAGCGAAGGGAAAATAGAGGCAGTAGAAAGAAGAAGATGTGGGGAGAAAAGAAGAGAAGGAAAGCCGGGACGGGGAGGCGATCACTAATGGTTTGTCAGAAGCCAGTCCAGTCATTCACTGGCCGCGGCTTTACGAGAGCGAAACACCGAGGCCCTGCCGACTCATCGGAATTTCTCCCCAATGATCTCGGCAATAATCAATAAATAGTGTCTATGGAATTCATTTGTACACATTAATTATGGACTTGATTTATCTACAACTCTTATGACCCCGGTCACAGACCCAGATCACCCATTCGCCGGACTTCATCGGCTTGCCGTTCGAGCGCCCGTCGCATCATGCGTGAGTATTCCCGCTCGCGCCGTTGGTGCTCGCGTCGTTGATTTCGTAACTCCTCTCGTTCCGAGTCATCCCCGTCTGCATCGATCGACATGTCATCATCTTCGTCTAATTCACCATCGATGTCGACAGAGTCAGAAAACTTGAGACGACCGACACGTTCTCCCGTCCAGACGAGTAGCTCGTCCCCACTGAGATTTCCACCAGTTGGGAGTATCTTCCGGGCAACATCACCATCTTCACGAGATGCGCTGTTCCAGAGACCGCGAACTCTGTGGTCCTCGTGTTCTTGCCCATCCGCGTTCCGTTCAGACGATTCTCGGCGTCCGGGGCGGGGTTTGTAGGCATTGAGGTTAAATCGCCGAACCTCAGATCTTCCATCACGCTCAACCCACTTGATATTGCCCTCGGCATCGGAGTAGACAATACGAGTTCCATGCGACTCCGCAGATAATACCTTGGATCTAGCAGCACTCTGACGATTTTGGTATACGGCTGATAGATTCGATGACCAATCTGGTGGCCCGCTTTGGTGATTGCTGGATGATGGGGTAAGGCTGTACAATTCTAGAGATCCCCGACCTTTATACTCCCCACATGCCACTATCCGGTGGCCCTCAGGCCATGATGAGCTCGGACATACAGGAAATTGCGGCGCAGGCGCAGAGGCCAAGCCACAGAGGCGACCACCGGAGTGGATCGTTCCTTGTAATCGAGGAAAGAACCGTCGGTCATACTGTAGGATGCTAGGAAAGCGACCAGCGAGGAAGATTGAGTTGACATGTGGAGCCGGTGGATGGAGGAGGGAGAGTGGACCTGGCTGGAATAAGGGTGCGTAGTTATCATAGTGTTCGGAAGGACCGGGGCTCCGGATGCGATGAGGCGGTCGACCGTTGGCCTGGAGCTGTAAGAGAGGCGAGTCTGGAGGTGCATAGAGCTGGGACTCGGGGACTAGCGATACCGTTGGCTTTTCGCAGCGCAGGTTAATGGCTTCTTCCTCTTCGGTGGCAGACATCCTGGCATCGTATATGTGGAGGCTTAGCGTAGTTGCTAGAGTCAATGGCACGGAGTAGTCTGTCTCCTGGGATAAGGCAAAGATAGACCAAGGATACCGTTGTTGAGAGATGACCCGTAGGTTTTCCAGGTCAACTTCGTTCAGTACATTGCCCACAGCTAGGTATGCACGACCACGCATTGAATCCACGCTCACACATTCCCCTAAGTTGATAAACTCCAGTTGGGATTTGGATGTTAAATTCATTTTCCTTCGTGACAGATCGGTCACCAGGATCCCCGGGGCACTAACTCCCAGGACCTGGCCTTTGGTAGTGTCCGATCCGATCGAATGAGAATGATTGAGGTCCCAGATGCAAACGCTCCCGTCGTCAAGAGGCGCAATGGCTTTATTCTGACGCGCCGAACTCCAATCCCTCAACAACCCAATGCCTTTCACTTCCCGGTTATCACGTTTCTTCGTCTGGGGATCCCTTATGTATGGTTGTTGAAGCCAGTTGAACGAAATCGGGGCATTGCGAGCGATATATTCCGAATACCAGTCCACATCTTCCCCCTCATATGACGGGTCCCACGCCGCTGCCGCTCTCGACCGTTCTCCAAACGATGGCCCCTGGAGGGAGTCATGGGTCTCATTCGATCGATCAATGTGCGGTTGGATCAAGGAGCGTAGCGACGTCTGCCCGAGCGAGCTAAGCGACGCAGCGGAGTTGGTGACCAAGCTTCCGGTGGCGGAGATAGCCGGGCGCAACTTCTGCGCGGCGACCCAAGACTCCTCATAACAGTGGAGTCTCCATAGGGCATTGTCCCGCGCGAGGCCGAAAAACCGTTTCGAGACGCACTGGAGTTGAACCTGCTCATGGGGGGTGAGATCTACAGGTAATCCCGAAAATATCAGCCAAAGTTGTCATGCGGGGTAGGGCACAGGGGAATGAGGGGGGCTGCTCACAGTCAATGATTTTGGAAACAATCTCGACAGGGAGACTCTCCATGGATGAGGTAGTTAGGGAGGAAGGACCACCATCGAGAACCGAGGGCCTTTGTTCGGGGGGTCCGCGCTCCATTTATTTCTCCTTCCCCGCGATCAGCAAGTTCCAGCCTGGTCGCCCGGGCAGGTTGGCAAATGGGCCGGCTCGCATTGGTCCACGCCGGACTCGTGAGGGCCGAGGGTTCGGGGAGTGAGCGAATGAACTAGTCATGAATTTACCAGACAAGTAAAACTAGGGGGGAAATATATGCGCGGTGTTTTATGGTCTCAAGGCTTTGTTTAATATGGGAGGAGAAGAAGAACGATTTGTTGAGACCTCCAGGAAGTTTAATGGGAATTGGCCGAGTCCTGCCTGTTCTCACCGCCTACGCCTGACAGCAAACAGCAAACAGCAAACAGCAATCATGTTTTCATTCATCCAGATGGACAATCCATCCTCCAAGGGTATCTAAAGTATATCATGATCTAACAATTCGTAGAAACCACTCCCAAACCAGCAGGAAGCGAACACCCTAACATGCACTCAATCAATCGATCAATTACTCGGCATCATCAATCGGCACCGCACGCTTGATCCCGTTTCTCTTCCTCCACGCCCACACTCCACGATCAACCTCCTCCCTGGTCATGCCGTCTCGAACAAGACAGAATGTCACTCCCAGTTCGGTTTCCACATTCCGATTCCGCGCCTCATCATCGAAGAAGAGCATATCCTCATATTGGATATTACTCGCCTGGTTGATGCGTGCAAAATGCTGCGTTTTCGTTCCGGGGAAGATCTGCACGTAGTCAAAGTAGTCAAGCGCGCGGACCGACTTGGTCTTATTGGCCGGGTTGTCGGAAAAGGTAGGGATGATGTGTAGGGCTTTGAGCATATCGCGGGCGAGATCGGGGGTGTGAGTGCGCGATGCGAGCGCCAGGGGGATCGAGCGGTGGTTGCAGGCGTGGATGATGGAGGAGACGGCGGGGTAAAAGGCAAAGGACTCGTTCCAGCTGTAGCTATTGTCAGTCGTGGGGGGTTGGTTTGGCGACGTTGTGACTGGAATAAGGCCTGTACCGGTCGGTGCAGCGAGAATTATTGTCCCGCGGTTTGATAGGGGCGCTGACGTGCGTGTCTACCCAGAAGGGCCAGAGAGTATAGTCCAAGTCAAAGGCAATGAGTTTAGGTAGAGGGAGCCCATCGGTAAAGGTTGCGGGTGCGTTGGAGGTATCCTCCAGTTGCTGGGTATTGGTTCGTCGTGTTCGCAGCATTTTAGTGGTGGATGGATGGCAGAAGAAAGATGCACGAGCCGTGGTCCAGCTTGAGTTGAGTTGATCGCTGGGATCACGTGTTGGGGAGCAGCCCTAAGCAGTGTATACCTTTACTACGTACTATTTTATAACAGGAAAACATATAAATAACCTCATGATCAAATATAAAATATACAATATAACATAGTAGTATGCGATCTATATATCATCCCATCTAAATAGCACCCCCTTTATGTTCAGAAGAACCCGCGCTTCTTCGCCAGTGCTTCTCTCCGGGCCATCTGATATACATCTCGCATCACTTTTCTCTGTCCATTGTCCAAACTCCTCTTTGCGGTGGATGAGTTGCTTGCCGCCGCAAACAACGACTCCGAATATTCCCATGCGGTCTGGTCAGGCTCACACACTGTGCCAATCTCCGGAAGCGTACCGTTGGCAAAGTAGTCGCCGATAGCTTTGATCGTACACGAAGAGGGATGGCTCATCACCCCATGCTGCAAAAACACGTTAGTCTTAACTCAATCACAATCAGCTCATGGCTCAGGATAACTTACTCCGTGACCCTTATGCACCAAAAGTCTGCTTTTTTCGAACCCAGCCGCGACCTCAAATGCTCCACCCAGCGGAGTAATCGGGTCGTAGTAACTGTTGGCAAACATGATCGGATAGCTGGTGTTGATGTTCTTAAATTTACCTTCGAACTTCTCTGCCGCATCCATCTGCCACTGGGCACATACCCACGACTGTGGTGCGAACCCGGTAGCGAACGTGCCCTGCGCCGCCTGGGCTTGGACTAGGTTGTACATTTCTTCAGGAGAGTCCCTGCGAAGTGTACTATCGGCGCAGCCAATTCCATGAAAGGCGTTAAAGCCCTTATGCCATGAAGGAGGTCTTTGAGTCATGTCCAGGTCTTTCCAAGTCGTCCAGTTACGCTTAAGGGCGCCTTCAATCAGCGAATACACATAAGGGTATTGGTCGGGACGGTAGAGGTTGCTCATGATGTAGTATTGGAGTTCCGGCAGAAGAGGCATGTCGCCGGGTTGCCACCAGTTCTGTGGGATATAGGTTTTGGGGAGAAGAATGGGGTTGTCCTTTAGCTCTTGGAAGACTTCGCCGATAGCCTCGACCAGATCTTCTGGAGTGGTGCTGGGGCCCTTGAAGCTGGCAAGAGGGCAGCGCTCAGCTCCGGCATTAACACACTCTCGGAAGAAATTCCACATGACCAATTGGGTGTCACGGTTGGCCGACAACCATTCACCAGAGTAGTAGTGTTCACCGATGACAACGCTGTCCAGAAGCATCCGGTCAACTCGGTCAGGAAACATGGCGGCGAAGGTCTGTCCGAGGACAGTGCTGTAAGAACGGCCCCAGAATCGTAGCTGGCCATCTTCGCCGAGCGCATCGACAATTTTGAGCATATCGCGGGCAACGAATGGGGTGCTCAAGAACTTGCCAATATCTTTGTTTTGTTCATAGCAAGCGTCGGCAAACACACCGGCATCGTGCCAGGCTTTGGTTCGTAGAAGCTCGTAGCCATCAGGTTGCGCGAGGAAAGTAGTGTTGTCACGGCGGTTTACGTGCTTAGGCTTGGTCTCGACATTGTCCACCTCGCATGCAAATGGCATTGTTCGACCCGTGCCACTGTTTTTCTTAGCTGGTGAAAGTGGGCAGTATGTATAAAAGGGGGAAATTCTTACCGAGCATCGAAACCAATAACGTTGTAATGCCCTCCAAAAACACTACTCAACTTAGCTCGTGTTCGATCTTGGATAGTTGTCGGAATTCTCACCTGCCATAAAGGGGCCCTTTTTGTACAACCTCTTCAACCCCCGATGCCCCAGGTCCACCAGGGTTGAAGATGATGCTGCCTTTCACTGGTTCCTTCGTGGCTTTGATCTTGACCAACTGCAGGTCAAAGGTGTCAGAGTCCTCATTGGTGTAGTCAAGAGGTACCTCCAACTTGGCACAGTCTACTGGAACCGTAATTGATTGTTTCAGGGTGTCGGGGAAGTCGAGATCACATGGTGCCCAGTCCAAAGAGCTAGACCCAGAGTCTCTTTTTTCGCTATGGGGGAGAGCCTTGGTCAGGCCAGAGACCAAAAGAACGGTAGATAAACCGCTGAGAAGCATTGTGGGGATATGTCCTGAGGACTGAATTTGTTGAGGTTGAGGATGATGAATCAATCTCCTTGGTGACCAGACCTCCAGTATATATATACATATCATGGAACGGGAAAATGACGCCCCTGAAAACGCCTTACCCCCAGGCTGTGCAAGTCCATATCGCGACGTTCAACCCAAACTGGCAGTTGGGCGTCACGTCTTACGTCGATCAACGACATCAGCCAAGGAAGTTGAGATAATCCGGGGAGGTATGATGTATGATAGATGTTGATTAGGTTCGGATGTAAGACAAGAATAGAATTAAGAATGCGCTAGTCCTGATATGGAGCTACATGGCGCTGGGCTGCATTTAAGGTTCTGTTCTCCACCAATCCTCAGATGGGCAGTGGGGCGGCCAGTCTTGGCCATTGTTCTCCCCCGATCGGGCAATTAAGGAGCATGAAAACAAGACGTGGTTCTCCGCTGTTAAGTTAACTGACTCCCCCACATCTCCATGACACAAGAAGAAACATGATATATCCCAAAAACAGACAGTAGTACGTACAACCAACTACTTCCCTCCTGCACAGCCGCCTGATTGACAACACACACACATATATCTCCTAAAATGGGTCTCGACTGGGTCTTTCACTACCTCTACGGTCTTCCTTCCCCAGCCTATACCCGCGAAAAACCCATGCAAGTTCTCGCCGTCGGTATCTCCCGATCAGCTACCGAATCCCTTCGTGAAGCTCTCCACATCCTAGGCTACAACCACACCCACCATGGCTTCGATACGATCCTCCCGCCCTCCTCCCTGGAGGGAACCTACCGCCTTCTCCAAAAAAAATACACTACTACTGATACGGTTGGGAGATCCACCCTCAAACTCACCGCCGATGACTTGGATACTGTCCTTGGCAACTGTGTCGGCGTGAGCGATCTCATCGCCGCCGAGTTTGCGCCCGAACTCATCGCAGCATACCCAGATGCCAAGGTTATTCTGAATGTGCGTCGCAACCGCGACGACTGGTACCACAGTATGCAGCAGACAATGGGGTATTTTGATGCCAACCCTGTAGACTGGGATTGGTGCAAGAGCTGGTTCAGCGCGGAGCTGTTTTGGGTTCGGCAGACGATGTGTCGGACCATGATGCCAAGGTTCTTTCGCGGCAGTTTTGCGTCCAATGGCAAGTGGGTTTACGAACAACATGTTGCCATGATTCGGGGGCTGGGGCTGCCCGAGAATCGGTTGCTGGAATGGTCGGTTGAGGATGGATGGGAGCCCCTGTGTCGATTCCTGGGGAAGGATGTACCATCGGAGGAGTTTCCAAATGGAAATCCTCCCAAGGCGTGGGCAGAGCGCATTGCTCGGACTATGGAGAGTCATCATAGACGGGCTGTTAGGAATATGCTGCTTACTGGGACGGTGGTTGTTGGAGCTGGGGCGGCTTTGGTAGGTTACTATTTTCTTTCCTGATGTTTCTATTTACATGCACAAACTGTAGCTAGGCAGGTACCTATTAATGTGCTATCTCTATCAAAACTTGTTATGGCTTTGGGCTTGTTCTGAAATGGAATAAAAAAAAAAAGACATATGAAAACACGAAACACCTCATTGATCCAAGTTTACTCAACCTATTTCCCCCCCCCCTTTGAAAAAAAAAAAAAGTAAAACAAAAAGAACCCTTATTCAGAGCTTCCCCCATGATGGACAGTCAAATTCACATGTAATCAAAGACCCCGACAGCAGAAGCGACATCGCCTACAAGGGGCTGTAAGTAAAACAATTGACAGTCTCCAAAAACTTCCAAATCTGCTGATGATCCTCTGCCCCGACAATGGTCATTTCATAGCTGACTGAATTCCAATCTGTCGCGTAACGAATAATCTGCATCTGCTGCTGAGGATCCAAAATGCCATCAGCACCAACCGCCTCGGCAATGATCCGACGCCAGAACTCCAATGGAAGACCAAACCGCCATGTTGTCTTGCGGAACGGCTTGTGGGCAGTCAACGATGCACGTGTGGTACCCTTCCCTGCCTTGTGCGAAGAAGACTCTGCGCCAGGGTTCGAGTTGCCCTTTGCCTCATGGGCGGCAGCATCACTCACCGGCTGTAGGGCAGGGAAGTTCTTGTCGAACTGTTCGCTCCCAGGGCAGATTGGGGGAGCAGCCATGAATGCCATTTCGACGAATTTGTAGGGGCCTGGATACTCCCCGACGACGATCTGGGGGATATCGTGATTGTTGTTGTTATTGTAGCCTTGCCACCATTGAGGCTTGTCATGGACGAGGTCCTGAGTGGAATGAGAGTGTGCTAAAGCCTGAGTGAACTCTGAAGGGGCGTCGATAACCCCAGCTCCTGGAGAAGGTTCTGCAGCGCGGTCTTTGTCTTCGAGCAAAAGCGCACGAGAAGTTGTCATCATTTTTAATGCAATGACCCAGGTATCCATGCTGTGCACACCTCCGAGCTTCAGGGCTTCCATACGAACACGCTTGGTCAGCCGTGTATACTCCACATCCATCTTCTTTTGTAACTTGCGCTGGGCTATGGGATCGAACTCTCCATTTGATTCTCCAGGGCCTTCGTTCTCGACTTCGTCGTCATCAGAAAGGGACTCAGCCTTTGCGTCAGTAAGGATTTCGGCCATTTCGAGCAAGCGTTTCGTGTGAGGCATGAGCCCGTCATTAGGTTTCCAGATAATGCTCTTAGATTCGGGAGTGGTATCTGGAAGGGTGGCTGTTTTTCCGCTAGGTAGGAAATCCAGGAGTTGCTCGGAAGTGCGTTGGAAACTTAACATGCTTGCGAGGTGGCACGCACTGCCGTTGGTCATGGCGGTATCCGGCAGGATAAAGAAGGGGATGGAACGCAGACCACGGGTGCAGGCGAAGTGCTTGAGTTCAGCCTGAGTGTAGTTCTTAGTTGCAGAGGCAGCATGGGTATGACCTAGTGATGTGGCTATTAGCTAGTTTGTAGATATTGAAAAAACAGGACAATCACCGTTTTGCCGCGCAGCCTTCGCCTTCCCGGGAGACTTCTTGGAACGACCAGCACGTAGGGGGCTATTTTCCTTATCCTCTGTCATTCTCAGTGCAGCGACATCCTCGATGATATCATGGTCTTGATTAACAATGGGGCCGATGACAGCCACGGCATCGTCTTCAATAAAGTCGAGCTCGCTCTTGATGTAGACACGCGCAAGGACTTCTATACCCCCAGGGCCAAGGGGATTGCTTCCGAGATCCAACTTTTTTAACAAATAGCAGTTCTTAAAAGCGCTCAGAAAGTCGAACCATGTCTTCTTCTCTTCGGGTGCCTCGACACGAATGGTGTTGTTGGAAAGGTCGAGCTCTCGCAGATCACCCGGGTTAAGTGCGATCACTTCCCCCAGTTTCGAAAGAGAGCGAACTGTGAGCTGGTTCTTTTGGAGGTGAAACTCGGTTACTTTAGCGAGACCTTCTGTGTGTTCGGTATCTCGGTACTTGATGCACTCGAGTAGATCATCAATGAAGATAGCAAAATCGTCGTCAGTCAAGTCTTTCCCAGCCACGTCAATCTCAAGGGTAGGATCGCGTGCAGCCGCCTTGGATCCGATTGCTGGGGGCATTCGCTTTTTCTGGAACAGTCGATCAGCGTCCGTCTTCTGGGTAAGGGCATAGAATAGACAGAACATACAAGATCCTTCGAAACCACCTGTGCGAGTTTGATGCCTGAGATCTTTCTCTGCGAGGTCCGGATATTAGAGTTTAGCAATACTGTAGATATCGAGAAACATACGGCTGTATAGTTCAACTTCCCCATCTTGTGCGATCTGTGGGTTCCGTATCTATCTCCATCACCTTAGAAAGCTGTCTGGATGGGCATGGAGTGTGGGTGGAAAAATAGAGGAAGAAGGCTGTTTGACTCAATAAAGACTCACATGAACTAGGTAAAGAACATCGTTGGTGAATCTGTGATTTGGAAAGATTAGAAAGATATGCCTTAGAACTGGTGGACAACGATATAGAAACTGGGACACGATGTCTGTTTCGATGGAGTCACTGAAAAAGAAACAGATAGATGGAGGATGTATGAAGAGGATGAAAGAGTAAGAGGTGAGTAGAATGGCTGAGAGGGATGTGAGAAGAGTCTATTCTGTTACTGGGGTCATGCGTGTCTTTATAGCTGTAACAGAGAGCGTGTCCCTTTTCTTTCATTCACTGTAGCCTTCATTGACCCTGGGCACTGCACGTCATAATGGCTGGCCGTGTTTTAGCATCAGCGCCACGATCCTGAGGAATTCATAATTCTTTCTGGAGAAGTCTCAGGGTCTAAACTTTATTAGCTGATAAGGCATAACTGACAGTAACAAGCTGAAAAACCACGTTCATTATTTGCAAATTGATCGCAGGAAAGGAAGCAAAGAACTCGAGACCATCTGTCTTCTCGCCACTGAGACATGATACAATGAAAGAGATCCACTCAATCTTAGAAAAAATTAACAATGTCTTTGAATTCGTTCAACAAAGCAGGATCGATGTCCTCCCAGTCCTTGCATATCGGGTCTAGACTTGACGATGTAGCTATCCCGCTTTCATCATTCTGGCCTTTGAGAATGATCGTATCGTTATTGCTGGTCGGTTTGTCTGTGGGGAATAAGCCCTCTTTCTGCTCTGTTTTAGTTCTCTTCTCGCCACTGCTAAACGTCAATGGTGGCAGCCTTCGTTTCTCCCCATGCTTCGGCACGTCTACAAGGCATTGCTCTCCCCCGGAAACAACTTGGATATCGTTCTTATTGGTCCTCAAAACAGCATCAGGTGTCGCTGAACCCATTTCCACGTGCCTCCTTGGAGAGCTAATGGGACTGAGTCCTTGCTTTTTGGTAGACAAATAATGTGGCGATTCATCAATAGATATCAGCCCATCATCCATATCAAACAATTCATCGACCATGACTGATTCCTTGTTTTTGTTTTCTCTCTCGCTGTGTGATTGAATTTGAGTTCCTAGTAGCAATGTAGAAGGGGATGGAAGATCGCTGAAGCTATCATTTCCATAGTCGCTAGAATCCTTGCTGCAAGCACGCTGCAAGTCATACTTGTATTTAGGCATGGAGCTGAGCACTATATCATTAGCGGGTTGATTTGGCTGGGACAATTCCTCCGGAGGCAGGATACTGCGTGGACTGTTGGAGCCCATGTTCTTTATTCCCATGCTAGCGGAAAGTGTCAACTGATTCAGGCCTTGTGAGTTCTTGCCCCTAGCAGTAGGCTGTCTCTTGCTAGACCTGGGTGGTTTATCGAGCCCCTCACGACAACAAAGATGTTTGCAGCTGAAATCTATTAGAGATCTTTGCCCACATAAAAATGTGTCCAACGTACGTCGTTTTATCCTTGCACTTATGGTTACAAGCCCATTTGCCATTCTCTAGCCGAGGGGTCTCAATTTCTTCGATCATGTCATGTTCCTCCCCATTGGCTGTATTATCAGCGTTCTTCTTGCATGATGTATTTCCTTTTTTGCCAGACAACTCATTCTTTTTGTCCAGTGTCGCCCAGTCGGTAGCTTGCTCTGACAAATAGAAAATTAGCCCCCGCGCCTGACTTGAGATATGGTAGACATACCTATGTCCAGGAAGTCATCAAATAGAAAGTCGTCACTATCGAATATATCTCTTTTTGCCCCGTTATTCGACTTGCCCTGTGATGAATCGCTGCGTGGACGTCCACTATTCATTGCATATTTTTGTATCTTTCCACTTCCTGGATCTGGGCGGGTCGCAAATACAGAGGCTGGAAGGTCGGGTTTGAGTTGCACAGATCTCAACGTTCCCGCTTGGAAAGGTCATTGGAATGGAATAGTTATGAGGTTTTACACTGCTTACCAATATCATCGCACATCCCATAGCATGCAATAAATTGGTCATTACTTCTTATTTCCGTGCTCAGCAAGATTTCATGTCCGCTCTGAAATTTATTCCCACTGCAACATGTTAGCGAAACAAGGCTACGTGCGCGATTGTCTAACCTTATGCGTCGAAAATCAATCATCCGCCCGTCAGAAGTCTCTGCTAGAAAACAAACATAAACAGGATGTCTCCGAAAATAAGACGGACACTTCTCATTCATGAACGCGATTTCCGCTTTGAAACGGATTCTTATAGGCTGGCCAGGCTTCATATCCTTTGAAACTTGTTAGCCTTGATATAAATCAGGAAGGAGAAGGGTAAATTGCTATACCTTTCCCACCATCTTGACCGATATGCGAAGTTTAGGAAAATCCGCAAGTCGGTCGAGCAATTTCATCCCAAAAGGGGGATTTTTACTGAGGATCATGTCGATTTCATGTGCCTCCTTATCTTCTAGTTCATCAAGGTTAGTGACTCCAGCAGCCGCCAGCTTTCTAACAGCAACGATGCCGATTTGCTCAATCTGCTTCATCTGCAATGGGGAGCTATCCCAAACTTTGGCCGCAAAGCTTCGTGCAAGCTCTAAAGCATTTCGGACCGCGATCGAGTCCTCAAGACATATCTGGCAGTCAATTATACATCGGACCAACCGGTTGACGTGCGAAAAAACAAGATTTTTGTCTTGTTGAAAGGCAAATTTGTGTTTCTGAAATTGCTCCCCATCCGGAAACTCTACGGCCCCTAGTTCAGATTGTAGTAGGAGCGAAATCTTGTGTGATGGGAGTGCAATGTCGACCTTGACGGGAAACCTTATACCGTTGGCACGATTGACCTCCTTATACAACGACTTGTCTCCTGGTTTGAGACGAACTTCGTGGAACTCGTCCGCTTGGCAAATCACAGAAAGCTATAGCGTATTAGCCCATTTCAGCGCCTATTGTTTGCAGTCTTGGCAGTCCCTACGATCTGAGACATGGTTGACTGGGGCTTTAGCGCAAGAAACGTTTTCATGGTGTTGAACCGCACATAGTACCGAGCCATGGCGTCACCGAATTGTGTCGACTTGAGTCCCTTCGAAGACACCAAGCCACATTCCTGCAAGAGCTTGATATCTTTTTCACAGATTTGTCGGAGCATTTCATTTTCGTCATCTTTATGGGCCCCCTCCTTGAGTTGGTAGTGGGTTGGATTTCGTCTTAGTCTCACAAACAAGAACGTTCCGCCCAGCCATCGAACGGCAGCATCGATGTCTGTGACATTACCTAGTCCGATCTCCGCGTTCAAATGGTCGATCAGGTTCAGATGAAGGCAGCTCTCAAGGCTCTCAGAGCCAGCAACAAGTCTCTCATAGTGATTCACGCGCTCCTTTCTCGTGAGAATTACGGCAATGGCGCTATCATCGAATTGAGGTCGACCGGCACGGCCGAGCATTTGCATTATTTCAAGGTCGGAGTATTCCTTGCAACCTCCACCCTGCCAACCAACTGTATTTTTTATAATGACGAGGTGACATGGAAGATTGACTCCTACGGAAAGAGTAGATGTGCAGCATATGATGTCGATTTGGCCCTGTAAGAAACCATTTTCGACCGCATACCGGTCGGCGGCATCGAGTCCGGCATGGTGAAATGCAACGCCAGCCATGGTGGTTGCTTGGTTAAGTTAGCTATCGCCAGCGTTGATAATATACATATGTCGGAAACTACCTTTCAATTCCTCATTATTAACCCTCATCTGTTTGGTTGGCCCTTTCCATAACCTTGCCTGGGGGTTCGATGTTGACCACAGGCGCGCAAGTTCCTTGGCTGTGGCGACAGTTGAATTTCTCGTGCAGCAGAAGATCATAATGGGCTTCTTACACCCGTGGGCTGAAATAATATCAGGCAGCCTAGTTTGCATAATTAGTATGATACCAGAATTGAGCTGTGTAAACTCACTTGGAAGTACACATCTTATCAAAGGCAAAGTCATTAGCGTACGACTGAAATCCGTGTACAAATCTCTGCAACTTCACAGGCCGAAATTCTTCCCCGAAATGTTCCCTAAGTGCGGGAACATGCTGGTTTGTTGAATTTTTACCTAACCAAGTCGCGATATCCTCGGAATTTGGGATGGTAGCGCTCAAGGCAACGAAACGGACATTCGATCCAATCGACTTCATCCGCGATACCACGGCCTCCAAGGTCGCACCACGGGCTTCCTTGAGTATGTGAACTTCGTCAATTAGAAATAGCTTGACCAATTGCATGAGGCGAGCATGGTCCCTCCATTTCCTAGTCATGCTATCCCACTTTTCAGGGGTAGTGATGATTATCTGGCTGTTTTGGACGCTCCTCAGCTGTGTATAATCCGTATCGCCGGTCAGCTCTGCGCACTGAAGACCAAAAGTCTGAAATTTTCTGTTCCAGTCGCGAAATCTTTCAGAGCAAAGAGACTTTGTCGGTGCTTGGTAGATGACTTTAAATCGCTCATCCTTGAGATTATAGAGTAAGCGACAAATGGCGAGCTCCATAATAGCCGTCTTTCCACTCCCTGTCGGTGCTGCAAGTACAATATTGTCATCAGTCCTGTAAACTGACTGGAAGCACTTGGACTGAATGGCGTTGAAAACAGGAAAGTGAAATAATGATCGATAATTGTCTGGAAGTTCGTGCGTAGATACCAGGACGATGCCACGGATTGACATTGGAATATTCTGGAATGGAGTTTTCGTATTTGGAGGTGATATCTCTGGAACTTCTTGGATTGAACGGGATGATGAGTTTTCATTGTCTTGCATCTGATATGAACAGTTTTGTAATGTCCTGTTGTGTGTGGCATCATCAACCCGCAACAGCACATCTCTGCTCATTTGAAACCTGGCTAAAGGGCTGGAGGAAGAGACGGGGTCTATACTCGATGAGCCATGATTTATGGTGGCAGGAGGATCTGATTCTCGACGTCTGTTAGCTAGCCATCAAGAAAATGAGATCTCTCACTCCCAGTCACAACGGCGAATATACCGCGGAAGAAGCTGGGAACCTGCTGCGAGGAGTCCCTGTGTAGTGGCTTATATGAACTAGTTCTTGGAATATTCATTGTTCTATTCGACTGGGCCAGTAGTTCAAAGTCTGAAGAATGATCAGCCACATTCATGTCCGCTATTGTGAGCCCGAGTCACTTACCAAATGCATCTAACTGCAAATCTTCATCGACATCTTGCCTATTGCTCTGAGTTCCATGGTCGGGTATACTAGTCTTGCTGAAAAATGGCGAGACTTGAGCGCCTTCAACAAGTTTCTCATCAATGCCGCTGCTCACGGTATATCTGCTGGAAGCAGGCTGGGTATCGACCATACGTCGTGGAAGGAGAGGGGGTCGACGCATGGCGAATGACGGGAGAGCCTTTCGGCCCATGTCAACTTGGAGGAAATTCAATGAGATGGTGTCCAGTTCTCTGTCTCTCAAGTTGGCGCTGGCCATGAATTACGGTGGTGAGATGATGAGATGGAGTTGACAAAAACCCGCGGGCCCTGGCGAAAGCACGTGGTCAACCGCATTTGGAGATATAAAATGAACTGTTGTTATCTCACCTGCCATGAAGAGTACCGAACTTGTGACATAAATTACTTTCAGGATGAATATAATATCTTTATAATTTGGAATAAGACATACGCCTCGATCGAGCATGGATATAGAGTATAACGTTCCGCAAAAACAACTAGCCAAATTCAGCAAAATAAAGTGGATATATAATAGTACATGGTGAAGGGTAATCAAAAATCAAATCGCTTCGCTAGTCATGCCGAGTAACATCATACAAAGCAAGACGTAATATTCACATAGTAAATGGTAGCAAATACGGATCAAGATCCGCACTTAGGTCCTCGGAGCTCATCACTATTCGTCGAAAAAGCCACCACCGTTGGCATTTCGGGAGGAACTGATACGGGGGTGTCCTGGGGTTGTCGGCCTTGACGAAGACAGACCAGCTTCGGAAAGGAAAGGTGTTCCCGGAAGCTTGATTGAGAAATCGTTGGGCGCAGATGCAGACGCAGGCGAAGTCTCGTCACTTTTGGAGTCTTTCTCGTACCGATCAATGCGGATGGGGGGAGGCCGCGGAGCCTGGCGCTTGCCAGACCCCAGGCTCAAGTCCTCGGAAAGGTAGGTGCCCACAAGTACTCCAAAGGTGCCAAGAAGAAACTGTCAAACGTCATTGTTAGCTCATCCCCATAAAATCAGGCACGAAACGGAGAAATGTATGGCGAAGCTTACATTCACGGTAGGTTCGAAATCGAACAACCACATACTGGCCAAGGTTGTGAGAATAATGCTTGTGGCGGTAGCAACATTCTTGGCATCCCTCTGGGCATAGCCAATGCAGAACGATGTGGAGATACCTCCGATCGCCTGTAGGACAACGGTGGACCAAACTGTCCAGTTATATCCGTCGAAAAACCCATTCGCCGCAACCTTTTCTCCATCCAAGAACACGACACCAATAAATAGAGCCGGGAAGATCGAGTAGATCGCCAGTTGGACATTCCGAACCCAAAGAGATGTCGACTTGGCGCTGTCCCTGAGAACTTTTTCAAAGTACACACCGGCTAGTCCTGACGCGATGCATGCGCCAACTGTGGCCAAAAGACCAACTATAACATTCATTTGCGGGAAGGTGCCCATAATGTCCTCTTCAATGCCCTCATAGGTTGCGGAGCGTTTATGCAAATTGCCGCGCTCTAGCTTCACGGCCTTCCATTCTTCCAAGGACCGCGGGAATGCGTGCCGAGCGGCAGTCTCGTCTTGAAGTGAGATATCGTCGGCATTGCTAAGAGGTAACTGTACGATAGCGACCCCTAATAGGACTAACACCAGGAGGCCCCACTTGCGCAACGGTACAGAGCGGTTCAAAAACACAAGGCCAAAGATAGCGGTGACGATTAATTTCAATTGGTAGGTGACCTGGAAGGAGGCGGCCTGCATGTTTGAGAGAGCAATATATTGTAGCGAGTTGGCAAGTGTATAGAGGCAACCGGGAATCGCAAGCTTCCAGCTATCGCCCGAAAACACGGCGGCGGTCAAGGAAGAGAGGAGGGAGGTGGCCGGGACGGTCGGTGGAGCAGATTTCGAGACTTCATATAAAGCGATGGTCAAGGAAATTCCAAGCTTGACAATCTCATTAAAAAAGACCGCTGTAGATGTGAGATATCGGTTTCCGTTGGCTGGGGGCATAACCCGGGAGTAGTGTAACAGCTAAACAGAAAATGCGGGTTAGAATTCATGCAATCCACCAGGAAAGGGTCAATAGCCGGCGGACATACCAACACAAGGGCTGAATATTGGGCTGTCAACTATATGGGAGTCGACGATTAGCAGCCATACTAGACGCCACTGTTTGGATAGGAGATGTCCTACCAGGGCCCATGAGGAGTGCTTCAAAAACGTGCCCAGTCCCGAGGACTGGCGTTTTGCGCTCTCCCCCATTTTGACAAGTGTAGTTTACACTTTAAATTAGACGACACTCAAACCAGACCGACGAAAACAGTATATAAGCCCTTGTTTGAGCCACTAGGCGGTAATGGGACAGGGGATGTGTCCTGATTGTGCCGAGGGTGTTTCGAATGATTTGTGCGCGTGGAAAAAGACGACTGGTTCGCGCGAGGGCGGCTGTCTGCCCGCAAACAGGGACCGAACAATACGGAAAGGAAAAAGAAAAACGGAAACTTTGAGGAGATAGAGAGGGAAGGTGTATAGTTGAGGACGCGAGCAAGAAGAGGGTCGATGAACACGGTGCGTGTGATCAAGAAACCATGAAAAAAAAAAGAAGGAAAGGAAATAATGTGGCGGGGAGGCTTAGTTCTTTGCAGAAGGAAACAGGGGGGGCGTCAGCGCGTAAGCGTCGACATGAAACAAAGATGTGCTGGTGGTGAAGGCGAGTTGGCCTAATAAAAATATCCGGGGTTCCTGCTGGTGTTTGGGCTGGGCGGTGTGGAAGAAATACGGGTCTAGTTCTTTTTCTCCTGGGCTCCTGACGTCAGATGCTCACTGGAGCCAGCACAGAATTACAAGAAGCATGAATTCATGGGTCTCAGCCACCGGGAATGTAAGGAGCCAAACCACATATACACAAAACCAAGAAAATTGGTTCAAGATGCATTGTCGATCTATTTATTCTAATCCCACCCTTTCCCTTGATGCGCCTTGCAAATCTCTGGAATTTGGCAAGGTATAGAGAGAGAGAGAGAGAGTAGGTTGGGTACCTTGGAGGACACACAACAAAATAATAATAATAATAATAATCATAATAATAATAATAATAATAATAATAAATGAAATGTGTCGTCTGACGTTAAACGCTGGCTCGCTGAACAAAAGGTTATGTGAATAATGTGGATATGCAGACATTAAAAAGGAAATAAATGAAAAGAGAGAGGATATATAGACAGTGAAGAATGAGAAAGAAAGGGGGAAAAAATTATATACCCCAGTTCGATGGGTTATAAAGAAAGCATGCCCCAAGCGATCTTGGGGCAGAAAAAAAAGAGAGATTGAAGACTGATTCAATGAACAGTCGTCAAATTAGTGTTCTCACTCCATCCCAAAGCCCAGATGGGGAGTTCGCTCCTTTCGGTAGGCGCTTCCACTTCACCCAAGACAATCGCCTCACTGCTATCGGTGCGTCGCCTCGAGTGTCGCCGCGAAACCTCAGGGATGGCTGGGGGAGGGTAGTTGGGAGGTGGCTTTTGCGCGTAGATCGATGAGAATCGATGGATAGGGAGGGTCGGAGTCATGGGAGACGCTCCGCTGGTCGCGGGGGACGGAAGGCTTTCCGAATACACTAGGCTAGCTCGTGGGGATGTGCTCGAGTACATGGTTCTCTGTTCTGTATCAGAAGTCGTTCCCTTAAAGGTGGGACCATCTTTGGTGATATGATTTGCACCTTGCTCTGGCCTTGCCGGGTTCGGAGGCAATCCCGGACTCAATCGAAGGAAAGACGTGTCCGAGCAATAGAACGAGTCTCGAGAAGGACCCGAGACCACAGACCTACGGTCCGCTTCCCCAGTACCATTATGATGGAAAATACTGGGCGTGATCTTTCCTCTTCGCTGTCTCATGGCTTCCAGAAGACTTTCTTCTTGTTTCGTCACAGTCATGATTCGACTTCTCCGGTTCAGCTCTTTTTGGGACAAAGTAGTAGGGCTCCGGAGTTGGCTAAACATCGGATCCCCGTGTAAGAACTCTGGTTCTGAAATCGCAGGGACCCCACTCGATCGACGGGACCGACTCAGGGTTGTCGTGGATGACCCAGGATTCCTGGGGCGGGGCTGTCGCGAGCCATTGACTTGTGAACCACGGGTGGCAGTAGAAGCCGGTCTCTCAACGCGTCTCAGGGTACCTTTAGTGGCTTGCGCAGCAGAAGCGGTGCAAATCTCGGCTTCCAAGTCACCAAGAGTCCCCACGCTATCCCTCTTATTCCTTTCCGATTTGTCTTTGAGGCCATCTTCATCGTCTTCGTCCTCAGACGAGGATAGGCAAAGCACACTAGAAACATTGAGGTCGATGTTTTTCAAAGTGCTCTTACTACTCTTCCGAGACATGGCACCTTTGCTTCTTGGAGGCTGTAAGTCCGCGCGCCGTGTATTTGGCGGATTGGAAGGCCGATTATGGGGTGGTTGAGCGCAAGTCTTTGGGGAGAGGTATGTTTCCTTACTCCATCCGCCGACAGAGTTGTTAGAAGGAACTTTACGCAAAGAGGTGTCGGTGGACCTAGAATCAGAGTCTTGCGTCCGACCCCGGCTTCGAGGACGGGAATTCAGGCGGCCAGGTCGAGAGCGCTCGGCAAATTGGGTCTCCTTCTGAATGTCACTGTAGTTGTCCAATGCAAGATCCATCTCACTGGTTCGTACTGTCCTAACAAGGGAGGGGTCAGCCCAGTCCGGGGTACTCGTCTCATAGGGTTCCGCCGCCGCAGTTTTGCGCTCGCTTGGATGACGCGTCGATGCTCGTGGTGAAGGGGGGTTCTTTGTGAGTCTTTTCCCAGAGACATGGCTGTCGGCTTTCTTTTCTTTCGCGACAGAATGTTCAGAAACAACAGATACAGGCGAAGGCGAGTCAACCATCCGATGTGGCGAGAGAAGAGGGGCGGCATTTGATCGGGGCTTGGGGAACAACATTGAAAGATCAATCCGAGGCGGACGCATTTTTCGCTTCGACTCTTTCATTGGCCCCTTTGGCTGTCTCATGCTGAGTCGCGGTTCCGTCCTGTTCTGGATTTCTGCAGTTTTCTCACTCAACGCGGAACTTTTCGTAGGGTCCCTAGACTCTGCCACGGGCTCTATGGTAGAATCTCTGGGGTTGAAGTAGGAAAATAGTGCCGAGGAAGACCCAGAATGGTGAATTTTCTTAGGGAGTGCGGGTACAGGCGGCTGAGAGACATCTTGCGAACGATATTCCTGGCCTAACAAAGGCGACGATGCTCGGACCCGAAGTTGTGGCTGGGGCAAGGTTGCTTCTGGTGGAACGGACGGAAATGGCATAAACCCTGCCGACTTCTGTGATCGGAGCTCAGGCGCTCTCAAGAAACTCGGCCTCCTCGTTTTCTTCTTATCCTGTTCTTGGTGGTCCTGCGGAAGAGGGAGGTTTGTCGTCCCCAAAATTCGCTGGGCCTTGGATGCCTTTTCGCAAGTTGGATCCTGTCGAATGTTGGTTGTCCCGATCATCCCGTGGCCCACCGCATTGACGCTGGACGTCCTCAGCGGGATGTTCAAAGACTGTGATTGAGGCATGCTGACAGTCCACCCCATTGGCCCTCGATATATTTTCAATCCCGCCGAAGGATGGGACCAGAAGGAAAAGATACGAGTTGGAGCGACGGAGGAGGGGAATGGCGAGATTTAAACAATTGCAGCGGTTTCCCACTGTCGGTTTCAGAAGGTCTCGGATGCCTCAGTGGCCTTGACCCCTCAAGAGTTGTTGGTCTTTCCCCACACTACGCCAGTGTGGCTGTCACCGTTTAGATCCCGACGTCCACGGAACAACAAAGTAAGGGAGAGAGGCTTGACGTTCCGGCGTGGGGGAGGGGGTTGCAGGGAGTGGGAGAATGCAAAAGCAATAAGCAACTGGTATGTCGGTGAGGACGTGGCAGTCCTTTTGAATAAAAAATAATAATAATAATAAAATAAAAGAGTACGAGGAAAACAAGTGGATATGTAGCCGGGAAATGATCGGAGACTAAGCAGTCTGCCTGTGCGAGCCCAGAGATCCATTGAAGGCTATTAGCAGTAATTAACCTTAGAAAACCGGAGACAGTACGGGGAGAAATAATAATATTCTAACATGAAAAGAATATTGTTAATGATTTTTTCCCCCCGTCACGGACTAGATAGGGGGAAAGGGAGCGACTTCAGATCCGCATTGGCCAGGGATTACACAAGCGATGTGCGATGGGGACAGTAGAAGCTGGAGATCCGCATTCATTCCCAGCCTAACAACCCGTGTGGAGCGGAGCACACTGAGAGAGAAACCAAAGTGGGACAACTGGTCACTTAGGTACCAGGTAGGAGGTAGATTATCTTTTCTCTTTTTTTTTTTTTTTTTCTTTCCGCCTAGAATGATAATTATTATTATTATTTTATCATCATGGGTATTTGTCAGTGGGAGAAATTAACCCCCAAGAAAATATGCAGGATGTCCGGCTCGAAAGTGTCCAATCCAGTAATCATCGACAGGCACACTCTATCCACGGTTCCATCGATCGCAGTTCGGTTCCTGAAAGTTTCTATTTGGGCTAGTGTTTCTAGTGGATTGAAAGGGATGAGGATATGGTTGGCTCATTGACCACGGATATTTTGGTGGTGCGATCCAGGATGATGGATGAGTTTGGTAAGGATCCTCTCTGTTTTTACAGTAATATGATTGTCTCTGAGTTCAGGGGCAACCATTTAGTACCTACCTGACATACCATATCATATCCCCAACTTCGAAATAGACCGTCCAATGCATAAGCCTTGAGACAAATTTGCTGACAGGTAGCGAACCGGGGATGGAAAGGAGGAAGAGGGAAGGAAAGAAAGTTGGTTCTATTAATGATTTGGCTTTGCGATCAGTTAACGGGAAGAAATCCCCGCCCACGTGTCTTTCCAACCTATCAGTAGGTACAGTACAAGTATACAGTAAAGGGAAAAACAACCCTTCCAGAACACCTTTCCTCCCAGCTACTCCTAAGCTCTGCTGTTCACCCACTCCGATGACGAAACCAAACTAACAACCCTCAGATCTTATGATGGTGACGATGGTATTAATTAAAGGGGCTTTGATAAATCTACTGAGGAGTGGGCAGGCTCCACAGGTTCTGACAACCATTCGATCACCCCGAACTCGATCCCGAGCTAAGTTCGAAGAACTTCTGGGCGTCATCTCAGTGGAGTCGCACATATGCCAATTCAATAGTCAAGGAAATTACGGAGCCATCCTGCAGCATCCTGAGGGACAAGGTTTCCCAGCTGGGTGAGGGATCCTTCAGCCCATACCCAGAACGGAATATTATGGGGTCTGCCATCCCCAACTATTACTCCTCCATTCAAGCCATTATGTGATCTATTAAATCACTGTGGTGCGTAGGGCGCATTGTTTTGCCATGTGCCTATGCAACGTCTATATCGTGGCAATTCTGCAAAACATTCTGGATCATCGCCAATAGTCGACACGTCTATTGATGCGTTCCATGGAAGCACCATGGAATATGCAATAGCCGTAAGCATCTTGGTCGATACACGGTTCGCAGTCTTTCTGAAATGGGCTAGACTCATGCGGCCTGGAGCAAGGTTGGTTGCGAATGGTCCCCCCCCAAGTAGGATAGGCTGGAAAGCCACAATATGTTCAAGAAATTAAAGCATACAGACCGCCAATGGCTCACCCGTGTCTGGTGAGAGTTATTTCTGGTCAAGTCATCTTCACACGACCTCCCACTATCTCTCAGCTTTGGCCAAGGCACGGAATTGGTGGACATCGATGATCCATCATATCGCTGCAGATCATCCGCCAAGCCACCAACCATCTTCTTTCATGAACCTGAGATGGCTGCATAAGAAATGGAAACAGGATCGGCTGGGTCATGACAAATTGGTGTTTCAGGTTGAATACGGATGATTGCCTATGCCAAACATTGACATCGTGACACACCGAGAGTAGAGCAAGACAACACTTCCAACTAGTCCTACAATACGAGCCATGCAAGGTATAAGAATGACGATAATAATTCGTATGAGAAACCAAAAAAAAAAAAAAAAACCTGCCCGCCATGTCTACCTCCTGGATATGTACCAGTTTCAAAAACACAAAATCCCAGAACCTCGGGACCTCACTCCACCTCCTTCTCTCATGGACGATCGATAAACTACCAGCTAGCGTTCCAAGGAGCTTGCCCATCTTTTCTCAGCTCTGTACTTCAATCACTCATGGTTCAGAAAAAGCTCCTTACTCCCTTTATAGTTTAACTATAATCCCCGGTCGGGAAACTCCGACGTTCATCGCTTGCTTGCCCAGTTGCATGTGGATGCTATGACAAGGATATATTCTGTCCAAGCCTTGCGAGCGTGCATTATTCCAAATCCCCCCCCCTAAATCGCCCATCCTTGTGAGCAGCATGTGCCTGCTTGTTTGACAATTGTTCCGACACCTGGACCTACGCAGACTTCGCTTGTCGCTACCAATCGATTATACAACCCAGTTGTGCCATATTAGTGCCAAGGTAAATGGGGTTTGGTCTTAACAGTTGCTCCAAATAGATTGGCCAAAACTGAAATGTGTCAGGTGAACAGGGGTTGATGCATACCTAGTCTATTCACCATGGGTTGATTCTATCACTGATTACCCTGCTACCTGGATGAAGCACTGCCTCCGATTCCCTATCAAGCTGTATTACATTGACATATTAGGAAGAAACCAGATCAATTTGGTGGTCATGTTAGGCATGCAGTGTAACTACAATACCTAAGGTACTAGGTAGTCATATGGCAAGAAAACAAGCGCGAAATAACAGAAAGTCAGTAACCAAAAAAAGATGACAAGAAAAATCAACAACGGCTTTGACTCAGATATCCCATGTGAGTCACAAGATCAGATACTGTAGGATATGGTTGGCGACTCCTGACTGCTTCTCCAGCGATCCAATGAGCTCCATGGCTCGGTCTCTCAGTCGGAGAATGGCTGCCTTGGTGGACTCCAAACTCTTCGTTTCAGCCATCTTCTCAAGTATGAGATTCTTCATATCGTCCTACATGCCCTGGCGATGCCATTGGTGCATTATGCTTTCGATCATCATACGACCAGGTGTATTCTCGAGAAAGTGGATAAGCGGGAACGAGTACTTCCCTTCGTCAAGGTCCTCTGCGAAGCCCTTCTGGTCCTTGTACTATATATGCTGTCAGGGTTGGCCACGAAAGAATGGGATAGTGACCTTGCGCTTACTTGAGCGGAGACTAAATTCATGTGATCATCGCGAATCTGGAAGAACTGTCCCAGGACGATCAGGAATTCACACAGATGCTCTAGGGAAAAGGAACTGTAGAGTAGTAGTCGCTACTTGTTGATCAGTCGAAGAATGGTCTATTTACTTTGGTTTCTCCGATTCCGCATATAACAAACGGCCCAGCATGCAAAACAGCCCACCCGTTTCTGTTCCTTCATTAGCAAACCCCTGTAGACAGCGCGTCAAACTTACTAAGACGAATCATGTTCATGTATTCATCAAGCGAGGGACAGTTGTTTGAGTGAGTCCAATGGATATCGTAAGCCTATCCGATATGAAGGTTGCGCATTTCCTCTAAAAGACAGGAATCAGCACACAGGTCACCAGACATCGTTAAGTAACATACCCAAGAAGTGTCCATGAGACTCGGGTTGGTTTAACTGAAACGCCTCGTCGACCGCCATGACGAAAAGATAGCTCGCTGAGTTGTAAGTCTGCGCACTTCCAAAGATATGATGAGCGACAGGTTTCCCACGGCGTAGCCCCGATCCGTCTTCAATGTCATCGATCAGCAACGACGCACTGTGCAAATGACTGATGATTCTTTCAATGCAGTCGACTGTCTCTCGAGAGAGCTTGAACCATGAACTCAGTGCATCGGCTAGCAGCCCTCGAACATTCTTGGATGGTAGAGTATGCAGGTACTCAATGGGTCGTGACATAATCTAACCCAGGGGTTCTTGGAAGACCTCTTTCATAAATCCAGAGCATGTATGCATACATACCATCTTGCCTGATTCTACACCTGTTGGGGGAGCTTTCTCTGTGTCCATCTTCCGCGGAATACTGATATCTTGCTGGGATTTCGTGACGGGTGGTGCCCTCCCGCAGCTCTGGAGATATGTAGAGCACGTCGCTGTGGCCTCATCAACGGTTGCAGTTGCTTCTGGGGTATCGTCCAATTATGTCGATCTCGCACTGAGCCCTGGAACATACCTCGGCCACAGCCTTGGGGTCAATGGGATCTGAGTAGAGAAACTCCATGTCTGATATCAAGGATACTCTGTCACTAAGGGAAAGATATTCTGTGATTGGTGAACGGTGAGAATGTCGATTGAGACAACACTTCTCAGGGACACCGAGCCTTTATAAGCATTCTACAAGCATACATAATGGCGAGCCTAGTGTATTCTCTTGAGAAGGCAGAGGGTAACACCGGCTCATTCGGGAGTTCTGTACCATTGCTGACCCCTTAGGCATTATAGCCAGGTAAATATCCGCATACACATTGCGCCATAGTTGGCCAATCGGCTTATTCTGGTCTCGTCTTTTGAAGTGATGGTGGACCAAGGTGGCTGTGTTCCATTCAAGTTGTACTATGTACACGTCTTCGTGTTATCTATCACGAGTTACTCAAGGCGCCATATTCCACCATAGCGGTGGAAAGGTTCTAGTTCAACAATAATTGTTGAAATTGAAGAACCATATATGAGAGTCAAAAACAAGAGAGTATTTTTTGTAACCGGATCTCACTTGCCATCAATTAATAATAAATACAGCATCTCGCCTTACGCAGTTTGGGTTTCAGTCAGATCGGGAAGTGTAAAAATCATCCGAAGCCCCCTGAATTAGCAGGTAGACTTTTTTCTCAGAATCAGTCCTGAGTGTAGATACCTAGGTTGGATTGCACAATGAATGCCCTTCGTATAAAACATCGAGCACTTTCTCATACGTCAGTACTCTCATTATCCGTTGTGTCTGCTCCGACGTCGATGGGATTTGGGTAATTGCTGATTTTGCGCCTCTTCTCATCACTACCTCCATGCTCCACACGATCCGATATTCTTTTGCTTGAGCGTCTGTTCTCACCAATGACGCTGCTTTGTGAAATTTCCTCGAGATCGCTGAGTCTGCCCTCAATTTCCATGAGACTTTTCCTCCTGCTGGCTGAGATGTCGCCTAAAGACTCTGGGTCTGTAGAAGCTTGCAAGTCACTAGTTTCGTACCTTCCAAGAACCATTTCACTCTTTTCGGGATTGGGCTCCCCAAAAGAGCTGTTCTCATAGCTAAAAGCCATGTGAAGGTCGGAGGTAGCACTTGAGTTTTGTCCCGTGTACTTATTGGTCATGAGCACAATGTATCGGATGTATAGCTGATGAAACTTACATGGTGTTGTATCTTCACCGTGGGATCAAATATTTCCCTTTCCATTCTCTGATGCACATTGTTGTAAGGGGATAAGCCAAACTTGGGCAACCCCCGCCGAACGAACCCCTTAGCTTTGTAGCCAGGTGTTGGCTGGATGAACCCTTTCTTCTTTAAGAGGTCGGTAATTTGGATAACTGTCTGGCCATTGCAATCTGCTCGGGTTAGTTCATGTCCAATCAGAAAATTAGACAATCTTACGAAGCTTTTGCGCAAATATTGAGCCCGTTTTCGGAAAGCCTTCTTCAGTGATTATCTTCAAAGCTCTCCTCAAGAGAACTAGGCCATTCATTTCATTCAGCACCTGTGGTTCGTCTCGCTCAAGGAGACATTGATAGCAAGCGTGGGTATCAGGGATTCTAGGGTCAGTAGCGTTTTTGAAGCCGTAGCAGAGCAGATGCTGTTGCGAGTGGCAAAAGGCGCATTCCATCTGACTAAATCAGCCAACTTACTACTTCATCCGGTCTGGGATCTTACCATATCGGCTTCTTCGCCATTCCATCCACACTGACATTTAATAGGATTCAAGGCTCGAAGTCCATTGTTGTCATGAAGGGCTGTTTGGAAGCGTAGGCGCTCTTTGATTTGAGCGGTTTTCTTTTCTTTAAGAGACAATCTTCCCTTTTCTGTATTATCGTGTTTATAAACTGGTTGAGTAGGAACCAAGTCACTTTCCGGATAAGGAGACGCCCGCTGGACCTATTCCTATTAGCCATGCTTCAAGATATTGGCAGGTCAGCAAAAACAGGCGCACCGGAATCATTCGCTGTAACTTTTCTCTGTCCGCCATATCTTGGGTCCCTTCTTGAGAATGACCTGTATCATGACCTGCTACTGGCGACTGCGCCCGGTCCAGAGACAAGTTGTTGGGGGCCTTGTCATTTGCATTTGTTATGGGGTATAATGCCTCGATTCCATTAGAAAAGCCAATATCATTACCCCGTTCCACCACATCCGTATATTCGAGATGAGCCGGAATTCTGGGGGGGGTTTCCGTTTCCTCTGGCTCCGGTCCGATCCACTTCAGCGAGGTGACCTTGAGTCCAACACTAGAATAATTAGATAAAGGGGCTGCTAGGCAGTAAACAGGACACTAACGTATGCCATCCACTATCCATCGTGCCACATAACTGGGAGTCTTTTCTCCAGTGATCATTCATCGGATACCGGATCGTGTCGGTCTTTGCCGTAGCGAATCCAGGAGGCTCATAATCAGGGGGGCAGTCATCTGTGTAGAATAGATGGATCCCTAGATTTCGCTTATCTACACACTATCAGTAAACCAGTACTGAAAGTCTGGAGGGTTCTTATTACTCGGTAGTGTGGGAAGAAAAGCGCTGAGTGTTATCAAACGCCGAACAATTGTTTCCAAGCCTACCCGCGCCGTTTGCGCGGACTTCATGTCGGCCACACAACCAACGGAATCCACCGTCAAGCTTTCAAGGCAGCTACCAACATCCCCAGCACGGCCGGTATACTTGAAAGAGAAAGTATAGGATTCCAAAACATTTTCTGGGGTGTCTTTGTCGACTAGGATGGTCAATTGGATAGCTTGCAGTACATTCCTGTGCAACGCATCGAATATGCCAGTTTCCTACTTCTTTCAATTAAAAGCAATTAACGATAGATCGCTTACAACATACCAGAGCATCCAGGATCGTGTCCGCTTTGGCGTCGGTCCCGCGATCGATAATTTTCAATGGCTGACCTCTTCTCCCACTGCCAAATGCAATTTCGGGGTTGTTGTCAGAAGCATTGGGTGTGCTAGCTTTCTCTATAAACCCCTGGTAGGAAAGTTTTTGTCCTCTCTGGGTCTCTTTCAGGTCACGATCGTCGAAGCAATGTAGGGGTAGAAACTCCCTGCGACGTGTTTAATCGAGGGAACATCAGTTGAAGGGCCATCGAACATACCGAAGATAAAAGAGTGTTCCAAACTATTTACAGGGATTAATATCTTGAATATTAGATATCCGGGGAGGCGAACGAGGCACTAACCGATACATGGAGCATGATTTGAACCATTTCTAGGCTCTGCTGTTGCTTCAATGACAACCTCTCTAAATTCAGAGGGTTCTGACGGTGTTCAAGCCCAACCTGATTCCTTTTCTGAGTGGATGATATTGATTTCGAAACAGGCATCTGAATTGAAGCAGGTTGCAACTGGACCGCCGCTGCCGGCCCGGTGAACTTGATCCGAACCATGCTGAGAAGATGACGTCCGATACCAAGTTCTGTAGATGGGAAGGGAGGGTAAAATGAACTTGACAGACTAGGAAAAGATAGGTCTGTAAGGGACCCTTAGGGCGACGAATAATCAGACTGAAGATGGGGGGGATGGTGAGATACAGTTGGACAGAGGTTGAAGGGATTGATTGGGTCACGGGAAGCTGGTTGCGTTTTAAGCTTCCCATCTGTTGGACCAACGACAGCGTTATGAATTTTATCAACACGTATTATATTCTTGTATAAAAACAGCTTTCTCATAGAATATTCAATGATTTAAATGGTAGATATTTATTAGGATAATTTTTAATATACGAGCAAGAGAACACGGGACCAAACAGATTAGTATAATATACCCCCATTAAAAATAAGATGCCGACGGACGGGTAAGGAGGTAGGTACCGGTACCGGATCGCCAGCATCTACTTCAACAATTATACTGTACGTACAAGAACAAAGGCCGACGGATATGGGAAGTAACAGAGAGGGGGGGAGAAGACAGATAAACAAACAAACTGATAACTAATAGAAACCCGAAGGACTCGATCCTCAAACTGAGATAGGTACCTAGTCTGGGAGGAGAGAGATAGTAGTACGTAGATCTATGGTAAACCAAATTGGAATGACCCATCGAGCCCGGATTATCTCATCGTTAGATTGTTTCCCCGCAGTGTTCGAGGAGGTGCTCCGTGCTCGATCTTGATGTTTATTGAAATACATGAAATTCAGTTGAACTTAAAAGATTAGGTCATGACCTTTGGCCTGAATAGACTCTGCCTAATTACCTACCTATCTAAGGTGCTAACCACATTATGGACAAGGATTTTCGTCGATACTACGTAATTACTCTCTTCGGTCTGAAACTCCGACAGGTATCAACCGCCCCACGTAAATCACGTGCAGTGGCGAAAGCACAGGCATTATTGGAAATTTCATCGGGGGAGCGCCCGAAAACCTTTCTTTACCAGAAAATTATATTCTAGTTACTATAGTCATATCATAGTCGTGGTTAATATCAATAATTGAAACGAACAAAAAAAACGTTGGGCTCTAACCCTACTATGTAGATTGCTCTTATGAATAGTAGTAGATAAATTACGAGAGAAATTCAAGTTTACCTCCTTATCACACCACCTACGGTATCAATCAATCCATTTATCCTGATAACAGAAATACTCATATCTTGGATAAGGTACCTAGTTAGGTATTATTGAGTATTATTGAAGTATCATGTATCCGGCAAATTCCACCGGAAAATAAATATATACCTTATATTTTGTCCCATATATTTGATGGATGGAACGTTTGTCCGTTTCCTATTTTGACGAGGCAGTCCCAAGGTCCGAAAGAGGGGTGTGGGGGGGAAGGACAGTATCACGATTCAGTTTAGTGTTCCTAATGTACCCTATGTAGGGATGGGGTTTAGGCTTGGTAAGATAGATACCAGACGGCAAATTCAGCACCGCCTCTTGCCTCTCTTTCTCTCTGTCTCCTGCACCCAACTAGGGGTTTCCCTGTTTCATTCATCAACCGACAAGGCGATTATTCCGATTCTTTTCCCGGGATCTTGACCGAAAATTGTGTCACTTTCTCTTTCTCTTTCTCAGGTGGTTAATTACAAAGAAAAGAAAAAAATCGGTTCTATTTGGCTAGCAGATAACAAGGTACCTACGCACTTGATAATCAATCCCTTGAAGACGGAGGTATATGTACCTCTATCCAACTCTCCTTACTTCCTGCGGGGAGGTTCAGACCAAGATCCAATCAAACAAACTTAAGGAGGGTAATGCTGTAACAATACCGTTCCAGCCCAGCCCGAGACCAAGGAAAAAAATTACCTAGTACCAGGGCTAAGTACCGTCAGTAATGGTGTGTAGAAGTAAGAACGACCAACCACCTCCAGCTCCCTCGATTATTGTCTCCGCCGCCCAACACCTCCTTGTCAGCAGAGCACGCCACGGCCTCCATCTTTCCTCCATCTTTCCTTCTCACCACCACGTCTACCACTTTCTCTCTCTCCCTTCTCCCCCATACCTGTCCTCTCTTTCTTACCCACTACACTTGTTCGTTTGCGATGTTCTAACACTCCTTTCCGCTCGTGACCCGTCAGATGGTTCTTGCTGTCGTACGTCGCGCTGACGGCCCTCATCGACTCCGGCTAGTTTCCCTGGCTCGAGGCCCTGCCGACTCTTCTCACAGCCATAGGCCCTCACACCGTCACATAACAAGCTGGGGCTGATTAGCGATGGCTTCGGATCCTCCCATGAGCATAGAAATTGTTAAAACAAATTCGGTACCAGCATACAAAGACGCGTCTTCCACCCCGTTCCCGCCATCATCTCATACATCTGTACAACGATCACACCCCCAATCACGACAGTACATCATGTCGGATCCGAACAACCGCGAGACTGACCATGGGTCAACAAGCAACTCCGTTGGCTTGTTTTCATTTGCTCCGGCTACTCAAACTACCGTCGTCACCACAACTACCACTACCACCACTGCCTTCCCCCCGCTGCTGATGAAGCCCCCCCGGGCAACGCGAGATCTGGATCCCAAGATGTATCCGTTGGCTTCGTCCCCCACGCCATCTTTGCTAAGGAATATTAAATTTGAACTGGGCGGGCGGTCGGTCGTTTTCAATGAACCTGAGGATACAGCAAGCACTCTCAACGAGGTACGTTAGTCTTTAACCTAGTTCTAGAGCCACTCCTGGTGGATTTTCCTTTCAGTGATATGTCGTTCAAAGCTAATGTGTTCTCAAGTTAAATGAGGAAAATAATGCGCTGAAATCTTCTAATGGCGAGCTTAATTCTATTGTTTCGTTCACTTCAGACGACACACAACTTCCCCAACGCCTCGCTCCTCCCAGAGTATCGAATCAACCGTCAAATAACCCGTCAAGCCTGAAACGCCGTGCTTTGCCAATGTCTGAAACACATCATAGTTCCTTCCGTCCGCATAACTTTAGAATTCCATCGGAACCCTCTGTCCGTTCTGCCCGTTCGCACGGCTATACCCCAAAACATTCCGTCTCGGCTGGGTTGGCAACTCCAGAAACGGAAGTTAGCCAAAATGCGGGGGAAAATCTTTTCTTGCAACGGAGAGTCCAGAGTGCTAATCTTCCCCGCAAGGAGACGTTGCTACGTTCGCCACTATCTTCTGAAGTGGAATCACAGAACTCGCAACCATTCAATCCCAGGAAAGAATCCTTGCGTAATAGCAAATATGTAGTATCAGACAGGCACAAGCGTTTCAATCGGCCAGATTTCCGAAGCGGCAGACCAACTCCACTCCAGGACTCAACTGAGGTGGAACAAGAAGAAGTGGCCACTTCTAGCGCGAGTCAAGAAATGGATTATCTCACCGCGGAGGATGCTTCTCAGCGCACAATCTCGGGGTCTATCTCCCGCGCCTCAAATAATAACAGCATTGCGGTACAGGACATGTGTTTGCCCAGCCCCAGTCTGTCTCCAGTCGCTGCCATGAACGCGTTGAACGCCGACTCCTCGTTTGATTCGGCCGAGGACCCTGAAATGGACACCGATTCAAGCCTTGACAATTCCGATGTGCAACTTCCCAACTTACGTACTGAGAACTTGAAGTCATCAAAGCTCCACGCAAGCTCAGAACACTCAAAACCGTCGTCATTGATGGACATACCCAACGTTTTAGACTTTTTTGACTCCATTCCCGACGGAATGAAAACATACTTGATGTATCAACTTCTGAGGCGATGCCCCAAGCCCACTCTGCATTTCGTCGCCGATGTTGTCAACCCCGCTTTGAAGTGTGACTTTCTAGCGCTCTTACCTCTTGAGCTCAGCTTGAATATTGTGAAATATTTTGACGTCCAAACAATGTGCCGTGCTGCACAAGTGTCCAAAAAATGGCGACATGTAATCAACTCCGATGAGAAGCGTTGGAAAGAGTTGTTTGACAAGAATGGGTATGTTCTTCCGGAAGGTGAACTGGAGCGCGCAATCAAAGAGGGCTGGGGCTGGCAATTCCCCAACGGCAGTGATGACTGGGAAAAAGATATAAGTCTTTCGGCCGTCACAAAGCCCGAACCTGAATCTTTCCCTGTCATAAGTGCGACTGGACCAAGCGATAATAGACCGTCTTCGGGACATCGTCGACCGAAGAGGAAAGCTTCCGCCCGCTCTTCCGGGCGAAAATATGCGAAACGGAAAATTTCATCCAGCGGCACTGATTATTCTGACTCTTCCGACTGGAGGAAAGAAGTTTCTGCAACGGAGGGACCATACGCTGCGGCAAATTCGGCCGCTGCGGCAGTTCCGTATCCTGAAATTGGAATATCCTCTCTTCGTGGCCTTCACCTGTACAAATCTTTGTATCAGCGGCATCATTCCATCTACAAGTCCTGGATGAAACCAAATGTCAAACCGAGACACGTGGCATTCCGCGCCCATGATCGTCACGTCGTTACTTGTCTGCAGTTCGATACGGATAAGGTATTGACTGGAAGTGACGATACGAATATTAATGTGTATGACACCAAGACTGGTATTCTCAGAGCCACCCTTGAGGGCCATGAGGGTGGAGTCTGGGCATTAGAATACCACGGCAACACTCTTGTTTCTGGCTCGACCGACCGATCAGTAAGGGTTTGGGATATTGAGAAGGCCCGGTGCACTCAAATATTCCACGGTCATACCTCTACTGTGCGATGCTTGCAAATTGTATTACCGTCAGAAGTTGGCAGGAAAGCGGACGGTACACCTGAAATGATGCCCAAAGAACCCTTGATAATAACTGGCTCCCGGGACTCAAATCTACGGGTGTGGAAGCTCCCTAAACCTGGCGATCCCGGCTATTATCAGAGCGGACCCCATATCGACGATGGTGACTGTCCCTACTTTGTCCGCGCCCTTACTGGTCATTCACACTCTGTTCGTGCGATCGCAGCCCACGGGGATACTTTGGTGAGTGGCAGCTACGACTGCACTGTGCGGGTCTGGAAGATTTCTACTGGGGAGACTGTACACCGACTTCAAGGTCATACTCTCAAGGTTTATAGCGTCGTCCTTGACCACAAACGGAATCGTTGCATCAGCGGGTCCATGGACAACATGGTCAAGGTGTGGTCCCTAGACACTGGGTCGGTCTTGTACAACCTTGAAGGTCATACTTCTTTGGTTGGTCTCCTTGATTTGAATTGCGATCGTTTGGTGTCGGCAGCTGCGGATTCTACTCTCAGAATCTGGGACCCGGAAACCGGACAATGCAAGAGTATGTTAAGTGCACATACTGGCGCCATCACTTGCTTCCAGCACGACGGTCAAAAAGTTATCTCGGGATCTGATAGAACATTGAAGATGTGGGATGTCCGTACTGGGGAGTGCGTACGGGATCTTCTTACAGATCTGAGTGGAGTGTGGCAAGTCAAATTTAACGATCGAAGATGTGTTGCTGCTGTACAACGTGACAGTATGACTTATATCGAGGTGAGTACCTTGCCCAAATCTGGTTAATGTCGCCAACTAATGAATATCAGGTTCTCGATTTTGGTGCTTCTCGGGATGGTGTACCCGAAGACCAATTGGGAAGACGTATAATTGTTAATCGATGGGGTCAGGAAGTTAGTGATGCCGATGAGGATTATGATCTCTCAGACGCTTAAACGCTATCCATCCCATACCGTTGGCCTGGACAATCCATCGATGAAAACGTCTATTGCCCCGAACAATAGCAAAATGGCGTTTTCTGTTGACATTCGCGCCATGGAACATTTCACGATACCCACACATGGATTCTGCCCTTTTTTTTTTTCAAATCTCATTTTGCGCTTTTTCTCTTTTATTTTATGAGGATTTGCATAGCGTGGTTAGCATACTTTGACATGCACTTGCTTTATTATCATGATGACCGGGCGTTATGGCCTCCAAAATGGATTATTTGGGAGACTTTTACTCTACTATATATCACTCTACCTTCCTTGCCTCTTTCCCTCTCGAGCCAGTTTCATATATATATCATTCCCATGTCCTGTACTTGATGGTCAACAGCTACAGTTTATTTCCATGTTTCTTTGATAATGCAGCTGCCACCTTTTTCAATCATAGAACGACTGAGTGCTGACAGCAATGTCGCCTCTACACTAAGACCGGGGGATGCGGGTGGGTACTCGACGTCTCCCCCAACTGTTAGACATCGCGTGGGGGCGCATATAATAAGAGTTGAAGATGAATCAATTGTCTCGGGCAAGTTCTTTTAAGCCACGTCGATTCAGGCAGGCCGAAAAGACATGTGACGCCGTTGGGTAATGGAAACTGTGACTGTCTTATCATCTTGCAGTCAGTTTTACTGGCGATACTATCGTCTCCGTCGGCCACAACCCGCACCACCCCAGTTCAGGAGGTTACAGTGATTGGAGTGAGTTGATTAGGCCATCTCCACACACACACACCCGGCCTGTCAGAGAGTTTTTGTTTGTTTTATTTCCTCTCCCACCGTCGTCTCAATAATCACTCACCACAAACTTAATAACGGAATCAAGTTTTGCCTAGTCCCACATTCTGCAATGCAACATGATAGGCACACACATTCTACTCCGTTGACACATGGTGTTAACCCAACCTGGCAAAAGATGGCTGATCTGAATCAGATAGGGTCCATCGCTAGATTTTTTTTTACGGATCCGCCTTCGCTGATCGGCAGTGGAGATCCCCCTCCAAATATCTGACCACCAATAACGACGCCGTTTTGGCCGGCCTCGGGCCTTAGCAAAAGGCGAAATGTCCGGTTCTGGGGTTCACTGGTCCGCGTGTCTAGCATTCTTTTCGCCTAATGCTGCGTCTTGCGGGCTAGCTAGCAGTCAAAGAGGAAGGACTCCCTGGAGATCAGTCGGACAGATGAGGCCGACGGTGTCCGATTGGGTTACTGGAGGCCTCATGGCTGCTTTTGCGGGCGCCATAACATAGTATTGTTCCATTCCATCCAACAACATAAGGCTGAGCTTGAACTATTTAAGGTCCCGCTGACACCATCTCACCCCTGAGATGTCGCCATCCATTTCTTCTCTGATTGACCAAATTCGCACGCTATCAACTACTAGCCCCTAGCCTTTTATACATACTTATATATTTATATATATCTCTCTCTCCACTCAAAATGGCGATCCTTCCCGAAAGTTCGCCTCGACGACTGCTGCTTGTCAGCTGTCCCCGCACCGCGTCAAACCTTCTTCTTAAAATCATCAACCTCAAAGAACAATCCAACGTGCTCGCCAACGAGCAAGGCGGTTATTTCTTCTTTCCCGCCTTCACAGAGGGCACCAAACGCGGTCGTCTCGCCAAACGCGCCGACGAATGGACAACGGAGGACCGCACTGAGGTGCAATCTGCCTTCCAGCAATGCCTGAATACCCTAGAAGATTGGTCTGATCGCGCCATCAAGGAAGACAAGATCCTCTTCGCGAAAGAACATTCTTTCTGGTTTTGGAATCCGACATCCTTAACCGCGAACAAGAGTTCCAATGGCACCGCAGATGCCCAGAAATACGAACCTTTATTCCGTCTGCAGTTCCCAAACTCCTACGGTCCCTGCAATACCTTCTCCTCGACAAATGAAACCGTTCTGCCCGATGAGTATCTGCGCACCTGGCGCTTGGCGTTTCTGATCCGTCATCCGGCCTTGATGTGCCCGTCCTTGTACCGTGCCATGCAGAAGCTGGTAGCTTTTGGTGTGCTTAAAAAAGAAGAGCTTCCTGGTGTGATGAAAACAAACATGTCGCTCCATTGGCCACGCATGCTATACGATTGGGCCGTGGAACAGGGGATTCCCGGCGCCGAGCCCTTGATCCTCGACGCCCACGATGTGATTCATAACCCCCAGGCTGTTGTTCAGTTTTGTGAGAAGGCTGGTCTGGACCCAAGTAAAATGATCTTTGAGTGGAAGAGTAAAGAGATCCCTACGCACCAGAGCGCGACCTCGCAAAACGGCTCTGATCAGAACGTCACCGGGATGGATGAGTCGACTAAGAAGGCCGCCGCGTCTGTCATGTTATCTAGCTTGATTGACTCTTCCGGCGTATTGAAGGACAAGGCCCCCGTGACAGTAGACATCGCAGTTGAGTCAGCTAAATGGAAGGAAGAGTTCGGTGAAGAAGGAGGCCGCCTGGTGGAGGATGGTGTCTTGGCAGCGATGTCGGACTACAAGTACCTGAAGGAACGCCGAGTGAGAGTGGAGAGTGCTTGAATTTAAAGCGGTGGGATAGAAGCGGGAGAAGGCCGGAAGGATCATTATCCAAAATAGGAGAAAAGTGGAATTGGATGGATACTGATGGATACCCAAATAATCAAATATGTAATGAATTTCTACATCTGAGATTGATAAGATTATGTTAGATCAACGCTAGTCCCAATGTGATACTCGAGCCTGAATCAGCTGACTTTGGTGGTGGTGATGAGGGCTAGCCCTACATCACGTGAGACACATTCGGCACTTGAGTTGTTCCGGACTAGCGCGGCCCACAGGTGCACCGGAGAGCCATTTTCTTCTTGCGCCGAAATTCTTCGACTTCTTCTCCTTTTCTCCTTCGTCAATCCCGTCACCCAACGTCCCAGCGGAACTTCAGTCGACAAAATGGTAAGCATATAACGTCCATTGTTGAGATAATTATCTCTTCCTTAGAAAACAAATCCTTCGACTACTGGCAAAAGATGTTGTGAAAACCAACATCTTTGCACGTAGCGAAGCACATGCCGCTGGTCGGTTGCATGCTCACTCAACACACACAGAAGGGCGAAATCCCTTCAATGAAGTGTCTGAGTGCAGTATGCAAACGTCAGTGATGATTTGGCTGGAGTCACGAGGTCTAGTTGGGTGAAACCACTAGATTCTCCGTGTTCTCTCTAGAGTTCAAGGAAGATGCAGCACGGTGGTGGACACAATTCGCTGATCTTCTTTTCTCAATGATAGCCTGCCCCCAAGTCCGGAAAGAAGACTGCTCCCCTCCCTTACCCTCAGGGTAAGGCGGGTGCCAGCAAGAAGGGCCCCAAGGTATGTCTTTGATTTATTCCTTCTCCCATGAGAAAAGACCCCTGGAGTGATATCTAATGAACATGAGTAGAACCCTCTCATCGAGAAGCGCTCTCGCAACTTCGGTATTGGCCAGGATATCCAGCCCAAGCGCAACCTCGGCCGTTTCGTCAAGTGGCCCGAGTATGTCCGTCTTCAGCGCCAGAAGAAGATCCTCAACATGCGCCTGAAGGTTCCTCCCTCCATTGCTCAGTTCCAGAGCACCCTGGACCGCAACACTGCCGCCCAGACCTTCAAGCTCCTCAACAAGTACCGTCCCGAGACCAAGGCCGAGAAGAAGGAGCGTCTCCTCGCCGAGGCTACCGCCGTCGCTGAGGGCAAGAAGAAGGAGGATGCCTCCAAGAAGCCCTACCACGTCAAGTACGGTCTTAACCACGTTGTCGGCCTCGTCGAGAACAAGAAGGCCTCTCTTGTCCTGATTGCCCACGACGTTGACCCCATTGAGCTGGTTGTCTTCCTTCCCGCTCTCTGCCGCAAGATGGGTGTCCCCTACGCCATCGTCAAGGGCAAGGCTCGTCTGGGTACCGTTGTCCACAAGAAGGTAAGACTCAACTTTTGTTCGTCGAAAATACACAATAAACCAGTTTATCTAATTGTATTTTTAGACCTCCGCCGTCCTGGCTCTCACTGAGGTCCGCGCTGAGGACAAGACTGAGTTCACCAAGCTCCTCTCCGCCATCAAGGAGGGTTACACCGACAAGTACGAGGAGTCCCGCCGTCACTGGGGTGGTGGTATCATGGGCGCCAAGGCCGTCGCCCGCCAGGAGAAGAAGCGCAAGGCCATCGAGGGTGCCATCAAGATCTAAACTAGTCCTTCCATACTAGCTTTATGATTTCTTGAGGGGTTACTGTCGAATGATCTTGATGACAAAAAGTTTTTTTTTTGTGGCCACAAAAAAAAATCCAATGGGACTAATGGGAGGGAATTTAACCGGTGTTATAGGGGCTCGTTTACAAACTTGTTGATGGCATAATAGCTTAGATGGGTGGAGAGCTTTTTCTTTTGGCACCCCGATCCTAAGAATCCCAATCCATCTTGATGGTCCATCGGTTTTTTCTTCTTTTTCTCTTAGTTTTTACGTTTTATGTACAACCTTGCAGATACCCATGAATGCACTTTACTCTTACCCAACACCCTTCCATAATAATCAGGAGCAAAAAGCATTCATGTGACATCTGCAATTGTAAAACTCGTCTTAAATTCTCACGTTTGTTGGGGTTTCCTCAATTAATTGACCTCTTCATCTGAAGGTTTTAGTTCTTGTGGTAAATTTTAACCCCAGAGTGGGCTTATATTTGTCATACATCCTTCCCATTATGCTTGGTCCCATTGCCCGACTCTCATTTATATATATCAAAATAAAAAAAGTATTATATCAATACAGTACAACCCATGCATTCCACATGGCACCTGGATGTCTATACAATGAAGAGCAATGACAGTGGTATGAAACAAGTAAAACCCAAAACACATGCACACCAGACGATGATTCCCCGCAACCCAGTTTGGAGGTCCCCCAAATAAGTACACCAAAGTTTCCAGAGGGCAAACCCATTAATAAAGCCTAAAAGAAAGAGCTAGCCAGCCCGCCCAAGTAAAGGGAAACCGTGAAGGTTTAGTCGAAAAGGAATGGGGAAAAAAAATACAAAGGGAAAACAAGCTAAAACCGAACAGCGAACAGTGAACAGAACAGACATGATGACATAGGTATAATCATTCGATCATTAGCGTTGAGCAGGCTGACGAGAGAGTCCCTGTCTTGCCTAAAGTACAAGTTAGTGTCTACGAATATATTAACATCTTGGGCATTGAGCGCTGCGACGTACCTTCATTTGCTCAATCCGCGCCTTCAGTTGGCTTGTGACCTCTGCAGCTCTCTTCCAGTTCTCTGCACCTTCACCGCCTCGAGCCGGTTGGTCTTCACCAGAAGCACTCCCCGATCCCAAGACGGAGGACCGGGTTGGGCTTCCTAGGCCGGAGTATCCAGCACCGTAGGAAGGGCTGAATTTCCGTCGACCGAAGCTTCCGTCTCTGCTACCTATCCCGGGAGATTCCATCCCGCCGTTGTTCTCCTTTTCCTCGCTGGGGCTAGCCGATGCATAACTCCGTGGCCGTCCACTTTCGAAACGAGGGCCCATATGGAGTCCAGCACGAGGTAGTCCACCACTATTGCTGGGGTCCTGATACACACTGGTCTCCGGTAGGGGCATATTGAAATTGTCAGACATTGTGTTAGGAGGGCTCATGGCACTGGCACGAAGAGCTCTGGCCAACTCCCGCTTCAAGCGCTCAATTTCCCGCTGTTGCTTCTGTACTGTTTGTTCGGCAGACTCAGCATCGCTTCGTGCCCGGACTAATTGGGTCTCCTTGGCTTTAATGCTGAGAACATCTCTAGTATGGTCTTCGATGAGCTGGGCGTTCTGATTTTGCAGTTCAGTCACTTGAGAGTTAAGCTTGGTCCTCTCAGATTTCAAATCTTCAACCGTTCGTGTGAATCGCTCCTTTCCAAGACGCAGCTCCTCCAATTCAGCGCGCTCGGCGGCGGACATTCCACTCATCTGAGGGGCAGCGGGGGCAGGAGCTGGCTCGCTGGTAGTAGCCGGTTTGGCGATAGGGCGGCCTGCAAGCCCTCTTCCTAACCCGAACTTAGGACCTGCTGGCGCAGGCGGCTGATCTTCTGATGGAGGGGATACAACGCGCCGCTGAGGGGAGGCTAATCCTCCAGGACCACCAAGCTTCTTCTGAAGCTTGAGACCTGCCCCAGGGGTGGGGAGACCGCCAGCCCTGGGTCCGGCGAGTTTTGATGGGATTGATCGGGGTTTGGGGGGAGAGGGTGCCGCTACAGGTTCTTCCGCGGGCGGTGCAACACTTGGGGCTGGCTTCTTCATCCCAAGAGCTGGCTTTTTGGCTCCTCCGATAGGTTTCCTACCTGCCGGGGCAGCCTTTGGAGCAACAACAGGCTTGGGCCGATCTTTGGCCTTAACTTCTGCTGTTTCGAAAAATTCCTTGATCTTCGTCTTCCGAATATCATCAAGTCCGTCCAGATAAGGGTTCATTGCCCGTTCGCCCATGATCTTCATTAATGTACCAAGGATTTCGGCTCCTCCCGCACGATTGACCTCTGTAGATTCAGTCAGGAGTTTGGTGGCCGCGTCGGCTATCGATTTGACTTCGGCTTTTGCCGGGACATCTCTGGTGGTGCGAAGACAGCGGATAAGGAATTTCAGAGTCTCTTGCTTTACTTGGGGATTTTTGTGCTTCAGGAATTCAAGAGTCTCCTCCAAACAGTCTGACAGACTGGTGGAGATGAAAACCGAATCAAGGGCCTGACCCAGGGCTTCTGAAACACTTTGTTTTTTCTCTTTAAGACGTTCCATGATAGGCGACATGACCGTTGCTCTATGCTTGAAGAACGCATTGCGCAACCCCTTTGCAAGAAGATCGATACAGTTGGCAGCAACCGTGACAACTGCAACGTTGGCATCTTTCATACACTTGGCCAGCGCACGGACATAATCATCGAATGGGCCGTCCTTGATTCGGGGAACGTTCAGTGCCGAATAGAGAGCATCCAAGGCATCTTTCCTGTCCTTCCACTTCGATGATGCAAGTTGGTCTAGCAGATCTTGGGGAATCTTGGAAATGACATTTACTGGTTCCGCGAGATCGAAAGCGTCAACTTCGGCGGCGTCTTCCTCCTCAAGATACTCCTCGGCTTCCTCCTCACCATCACCCGCTGCTGGGGCAGCACTGGCAGCGGCCATGGCATCTTGTTGTGCTCTCGTTAATCTCTCCTGCTTTGGCTGAGGCTCCTGTTTGACGCCCTCAAATAGTTTTTCCAGATCTCCCTGCTGGACTGGCTTCAGTTCACCCCAAAAGAGGGGCTTAATGGCTTCCTTGAGCCACCGATAAAGCTCCACTGTGAGATTTTGCGCTTCGGCACGGACATTTTTATCGGCATGTCCAAAGACCTTGGGCAAAGCTTTCAGAACTGGCTTCGGGTCGACAATCTTGCATCCAAAATTATGGTAGATAGTTCGCAGTCCGGCGAGTGTCGCAGCAATAACTTTGGGTGTTTTATGAGATAGGCCTGGAAGAATCTCTTCAATCACCGGGTCGGCCTTATCCAACTCGACGCATAAGAGGAGAGCTTCGATCGCATTTTGTTTCGCGGCGGGTCGAGTCTGCGGGAGACCCTTCTCGACGATCGGGTAGACTGTGGTTGCTCGGGTCCTGCATGACAAGTCAGACCGACAACACACGAATACGTATTCTAATTTGGGTTGAGACAAACCTAGTACACGCCTTGACACCGCCAAATTTTAGGAAAGCACAATATGACCCAAGACCTTCCTGTTGGGCAGCAACATTGGAATCTGCAACGGCACCTTTCCACAGACCTGGGTCTTGTATAAACGGGGCGAATACCGGGTCAGATTCATCTGGGGTCTTCTCGAATTGCTGTTTCGCGTCTTCATAACCCTCCTTGCGGACTTTCCAATTCTGCGACCGACGTACTCATCAGTATGCGAGGGGCTATGGCGGGGTGCGAGATGAACAATGGGCTTTCCGGCTCACCTTGTGCGAAAAACGGTCAGGTAAGGGGAGGGCAGAAAAATCCTCCGCTGCGTCCGCCATGATGACGGTTTAGAGGTACTAAGAGGGAAGACGAGGATTAGCGATCAAATTAGCGCAGAATGTCAAGACTGATGGCAGAGAAGGCTGAACAGAGGCGTGTGTAAATTGTTTCGAAGCAAGTCTGGTGGCAAGAATCTTTCCAAAAACATAAACAGTGGCCGTCCAAGTGCCGTGGGCGCGTTGTTCGGTCACACACCTTCAGCGTGCAGATAAATGCAAGTCCCCTCTGGGGGTACGGTCGGATAGGTGTCCGAGTGCCGAGACAGGGAACTAGTCTAGGTTTTGAACTCGAGATCGAGATGCGCACGGTTCGTAGAGGGACAGGAGGAACGGGTGTCCTTCGTTTGAGGGTGGACGCAAAATAGATCGGAGAGTGGGTAGTGGAAGTTGGTGGGGGAGAGATGGAAGTTGACGATGAGCGAAGAAACGGGAAGTAAACAACGGGGAAGTCGCTGGGGTGACTTGGCTCAATTAGGCGCAGAAGGCCTTGGCGGTTTATGTACTACAAATTCATTGATGTAGTAAGAAAAAAAATATAATATCGGGATGATGATAATGGTAATAATAATAATAACAATAACAACAAATAATAAAAAAAGATGAGCATAATGTAATATAATATACACTTAATCCACAGCAACTCTCATGGTCACCTTAGAAGGCATTTGAATCTATCCATGCTAAGCCTGCACACCACCAACCCTCTCATGAACCAACCGACGAATCCGTCCAACATGTTCCTTGCTACCGACAATTTCCTCACCCTGCGCTTGACCAGCATTCTGTTCCACCCTCCGAGTTTCCCTCCGTTCTGTCTTTGCGGCTCTCTTCACGGCCCTCTCGGCATCACGTTCCTCCCGGGTCATCACAGCCGCTCTCTCTTCAATTGGGGTACCAAATGGCGCAATAATCCGTTCCACTACACGGTGGACGTGTCGGCTCTTGGGATAACCGGATGAAAACTCGATAACATCCCCCTCCCGCAGGGAGTTCCGCGGATCCGACACCAGAAACGTCGTCTCTTTGGGGTATGTTTTGCGAAGATATGAATCCCAGACCGTGTGTCTGTGGCTAACGCGCACAGTACGGTCCATACGGCCGACGGAGACGACAGTGCCGGTCTTCAGCGAGTAAGGATAGCTGCGTAAAGAAGGGGGCACGACGGCTGGGGTCGTGGGAGGTGATTGATGTTCAGTTGGTTCCGTAGTGGTAGAATTTAATCTGTGAAAGACTGTCGCTGGCGACCCCGAAAGAATTCGTGATCTTGTGGATTGGAGCGCTTCTGCGGTTGTGGAGGTGGCCGAGGATCGGAGGAGAGAGGACCGCAAGGGCTGTATGGCCCGGAATAGGTGGCTTGGAAACATTCTGCGTCAAAGTATATGCACAGAGACTGTGAATTTCTGTAAGAGAATAACAAAAGGTCTTCCCAAGGCTAACCAGCTTCGAAGGTGGTCGAGGGTACGGAGGCAGGCGAGGAGCGGATCACGACAAATAGTTGGTAAGAGTCGCAGACTTTTCAATCAACTGGATATGAGATAAGGAATGTCTAGGAGTAACGGTCCCTGATATTGCAATAAAAGCGATTGGGTTCTGTACGCTGTCGTTGGGGCTGCGTGGGAGGATACCTTCTCTGGCGAAGCCGCGGAAGTCGTCCAGGAATTTCTCATGGTGTTTGCACTGTTTGCAACCCCATCTACAACAACTAGGAAGGTAATATTTTCAGGTAGTTGAATACCCCATCATAATAATGAATGATGTCGCTCATCAACAGGATTATCCTGGGTTGTTATTTATTTATATATACATTTTGACCTTTGTCAGATGAGTATGTATTGGTCGGCATTCGCCTTTCTAGGATATAATAATATTTCCATAACTCCGGACATAGTAACATCACTTTATGTTCCCCCCCCCCAATAGAAAAACAGATGCTTCATATACACCAGACATCAACACCATAAGAACCCCCCAACCATGACCAGCACCAGGAACCAAATCAAATAACCACTCTCATGATATTTCCATATGAATAACCGAGATGACAGCCGATGTAGGCATGAAGCATAAAAACAAATTTAACGCCCGTGCTTATAGACATAAAGATAGTAGTCTTCTAACCATTCATTCATACATTCCATTTCTTTTTTAACCATCCCTTGTTGATAGCCGAAAACAGATGATCCCCTTCAGGGAGTAATCAAAGTGCCGTCCTCAGTGACACTCGCACCATTCACTTGTTGTTCTGGGTTGCCAGTTATGGAAGCCTTCTTCGAGTGAAATTTCTCTGCTGAATGCGCCGAAATCCGGTTCAATTCAGTCACAAAGGATTGGCCCCAAAAGGCGCTGGAATAAATTTAGTAAATCCGTGTCTTCAAAAGGTTGAATGTAGAGGGGGAGGGGAATTATACCTGGTATATTTATTCACATATTTGTCCAGCTTGGAAAAATTGAAAGCCCGTTGTTCATCGCTCATGGTAACAGCCTCTTGATACGCGCCAGCAAGTTCCTCGGTGTTCCAGGGATTGATGATGATACTGCCATTAAGACTTTGGGCAGCCCCGGCAAATTCAGAGAGAACCAGAACACCATGTCGCTTTTGCTGGGTCGCTATATATTCATATGCGACGAGGTTCATTCCGTCTCGCGTTGAGGAAACGATGCAAGCATCTGACACAGCGTACAAAGCAATCAGTTCGTCAAAATTGACTGACTTGTGCAGAAAGTGGATTGGCATGAATTCAACAGTGCCTTGTCATTGAGTCAGCCATGTATTATGATCATCATCATCATAAGCATCTGGATGCACCTACCGAATTTGCCGTTGATTCTGCCGACAAGTTCGTTCACAACGGCCCGTAAGTTTTGGTACTCTTCCACATCCTGTCGACTCGGCACAGCCACCTGGACCAGGACCACCTTACCCACCCATTCGGGATGGTCACTAAGGAAGACCTCTAGGGCATGCAACTTTTGTGGGACACCCTTGATATAGTCGAGACGGTCAACACCGACCATCAACTTTACACCCTGGAATTTTTGCTCAAGCATTGCTATCCTTTTTTGAACCTTTTCCTTTTTGAGTCCCTCCTGAAACTTTTCGGGGTCAATGCCAATGGGGAAAGCCCCGCAAGCAACGACCTTGCCCTGGAACTCTATGCCATTGGGAGTCGTTGCCAGTCCCCTAGAAATAAAAGATGAGTCTCCAGGTGTGCAAGGGGGTACTAGAGGAATATCGCGTACAGCAATCGTGAGCAAGCACTCAGAAAATGTCGGGTATAATCGTAGGTGTGGAAACCAATGAGGTCACAGTGAAGAACACCTAATAGCAGCTCATTCCTCACCGGAAGAATCCTATAGATTTCACTGCTGGGAAAAGGAGTATGAAGGAAAAATCCGATCTTCACGTTGTCCTTGGTATCTCCGATTTCCTCGCGAAGCATCTCCGGGAGGAGCATCAGATGATAATCGTGAACCCAAATGAGATCCCCATCCCTGACTTCCTTTGCAACAGCCTTGGCAAAAAGACGGTTCGCATCCTTGTATGCTTCCCAGGCGGACTCGTCGAAGGTGATTTCACCGGGGTGATAGTGGAAAAGTGGCCATAAGATGGAGTCTGGGGTTGTGGGAAGACGATTGTTAGCATGGGGTCTGGGGTTATGCGCCTGAAATTTCATTTCCCCACTTTAGGGAAAGGTAGACTAACTAGAGAACCCGTTGTAATGTCGATCTGCAAGTTCATCATCGATGAACACCGGAATTGCATTGTACTCATCCTTCAATCGTTGTTTGACAATGGGAATTTCCGCTTCAGGAACTTCCAGTCCGGGCCAGCCGTACCATTGGAAGGTCGTAGACTTTGACAGGCCGCTGAGGCCACTCACCAACCCACCGGAAGACATGGAAAAGTCGTATTTTCCATCTTCGGAACGCTTTATGGTGATCGGTAGCCGATTCGAGACGAGAAGTAGTCTCGCGTCATTTTTCAGAGGGCTTTCGAGGGAAGGCATTGTTGTGGCGACGCTTGGATGATAATTATATGACAGGTGGATCGATACTTTGGGATATGGGTGGAATTGAACTTCTGAACGGCAGGCTGAAGGACAATGTCGAAACTTAGTCGGGGAGGAAGGTGTTTGGGAAGTGGTTTAGCTCTCAAGGAGTTGCGAACAAAATCCTATATCGCTGTCAAAAGATTAGATTGTCTGCAGCGGGAGGACCAGACAACCCGATAAAATATACCTAGTTGACCGAGAGAAAAAAAGACACTGGCAAGAGTAGGGCCAATCTTCCACCCTCAACAAAAAAAGGAAGGGGAGGAAAAAGTTGAAGCAGCCTGTTATTGACCGATGATCCAAGAGGAGGGGAGGGGGAGGGGGAAGAGAAAAGGCACAGTGGGGAATCGAGGCCAGAGAGAAGCCGAGACAATACAGTGACCTCAGAGGCCCAGCAATCAACCAGACGCGCGGACCAACAGACCCAAGCTTGGGCAAGAGACGGATGGAGCGGAGGGTGGGTTCCTCACTAGCAAGTTCATGGACTAGAGTGGATTTTTAGAACATCAAGTCCTTTCGATAGGTTTGATTTGGATTTGATCGTTCAGATGGATCGAAAGGCAAAAGGCAAGGGAGGGAAGTGGTTGTTGTTGTAGGTAGTTAACGAACGTTAAGGTGAATTTACATAATGAGGTCAGACGATGAATGCGGGTTCTCACCCCGCCAGTCAGCGCCCCGTCGATGATGCCAACACTTCAACTGCTTCCATGTTTTGAAATTTCCCACATCACCGTTAATTATGTAGGTCTGTAGGTAAGTAGATCTTATATCCCGGGTGGGATTATTCGACATTATCTTCATCAGAAAAATTAGTAGAATCATCATCCAAGTTAATACGAACAAACTAGTACTAGTACTTTGATCCTGGATACCTAGAGGTAGCTATGGAGTGCTATCCTGCATGGTGGAATATAACTCAACTTATTAAGACTCGGGAATTATTACTTACGTAGAAAATGAAATACGCCCATACTGATCATCGTATCAATAATAGTAGGTAGTAGTACCTTACTTTAGCTGGATATGTACATGCCTTAGGCACCAGGTTATTTACTACCTAACCTACCTAATCAAGATAATTATCTGAGGAAATTCCTTGGTATCATCTACCTACTATTTCAACAGTCATAAAAGAAATAAAAAGGAAACATCCTATTTATAAGCTATCTCGAAGCTCTCTCCGAATAATCTTCCCGCTCACAGTCTTGGGAAGTAATGTCGCCTCGACGAATTCTATGACCTGGGGGCAAAACTGGGCGGCCTGGTGCTCCAGACAATGTTCGCGGATTTCTTGTTTCAAACGTGCCTCGGGCCGTGTAGAATAGTTATTATGAAGAACAATGAAGGCCTTGACAATTGCTCCTCGCTCCTTGTCTGGTGCTGCAACAACTGCAGACTCGGCAATTGCAGGATGGGACTGAAGAACTGACTCGACCTCAGCTGGTCCTGTAATTTTATAAAATCAGCCACGAAGCACAATGCAGACATTTCCATGCCTATACTCACCGATTCTATGACCTGCGGAGATAATCACATCATCCGCGCGTCCCTTATACCAAAGATACCCATCCTCGTCGCAATGGGCGCGGTCCCCTGTGATATACCATGGCTGTCCCGCCGATCCCTGGACAAGGGGTCGAACAACGGACCCATCATCGTGAACATATCCCTCAAATATGCCGTGGAACTCGTCGGAAATTCTTACTGCAACGTCTCCTTCTTCGAATGGGTGAGCAATCTGGCGTTCCTTGTTGAGTATATACAGAGGCACGCCCGGTAGCGGCTTTCCCATCGAGCCCACCTTGGGTTCAATCCCAGGGTAATTGCCACTTAAGATAGAAGTTTCGGTCTGTCCAAAGCCATTCCAGATAATCAATCCGTCGGTCATCTCATACCACTCCAGAATCGCATGACTTTCGAGATTTTCCCCCGCACTAGTGCAGTGCTCTAAGGCTTTAGGAGGCGTGGCCGCAAAATGCTGCTTGCTCTCGTCTGTAACCAATTGGCGATATATCGCAGGAGCAGCGCAGAATGTAGTGATGGGATATTGGTGTAACACTCGAATTATCTTTTCAGGGTCATATGATAATGGATCCGCGTCCACAAAGAGGGTTGCTCCTTGGCTCCAGGAACCAAAAAATGCCCACATGGCCTTCGCCCAGCCTATAAGTTGCTATTAACATTCATTTTTCTGCCATTCAACCACTTGAAAGAATACCGCTTACCCTGGTCGGATAGATTCCAAAGGATACTCCCTGGACGAACATCTAACCAATGTTCGCCGGTGATAATATGGCCTAGAATTCGTTCGACGATCAGTACATGTTCAATAGGTGGAGGTACTGATGCAAGAATATCTGTACCGGCACTTACCAAACGGATATGATACATGGGTATGTTTGACTATTTTTGGCTGCGCCGTAGTCCCCGAGGTAAAATATAACAGACACGCATCTGCAGGATCGGTCTGGAATTCCGTCGAAACCTCCTCTCCACCCATGTCCAACAGAGACTCGTATGTCTCGACATGCGCATCGGAGGGTTTCCCCGAGGAACTGTAACATATATTGAATCGCACAGATGATGTTGTTTCTTCCGGGCCCAAGGCAAGCAAATTCTCGATTGTCAGGGCCTCCCCAACGAAGACAAGCGCTTGGGTTTTCTGGGCACGAAAACGCAGCTCAGCTGGGGTGAGGGCCGAGGAACAAAGACAAATCACGACGCCTGACAGTATCGCGCCGCATACAATTTCGTACCTACACCCTCAGTCATTGAACAATCCTTTCCAACCTCGACAAATGCTCACCATTCGGGTGTCTTGGACGAAACGAGCAAAATCACATCGCCCTTCTGGACCCCGAGTCTTCTCAGTCCATTCGCTACCTGGCGTGCGCGGCGAGAAAAGTGACTGTATGTTAGGGAACAAAGTTCGTCTGGATTGATGCTATTCGGTGGCTTCCACAGCATCGCAATGGGGTCGATATGCGCCTGACCCCAATAATCCACAACATCCCGAGTGAAATTGAAGCTATTGGCACTGTAACTCGGGGTGTGGGATGGCAGTGACATAGTGCTTAGGACTCTTTCACCTCATTAAAATACTTAGTTTTGTTGAAGAGATGAGGGATCTGCTGTAGATGGGTGGTGATCGATGTCCCTTCCCTCGTTCGCCCTCACCGCTCCACATATGGCCGCCCCCATCCTTAGGGTGTCTTTTAGCGCGATGCATAAGAGAGCCTAACAGACCCCTGACAGGATGAAGAATATTATTACTATCATTGTCTTCTCGATCAACAACTCAATGAACCATGGATGAAAAAGATCAAAGCGAGGAGACAGTTCCAATTGCAATCATCGGACTGTCATGCCGTTTACCAGGCAATATCAGCACACCGGACGAATTCTGGAAATTCTGCTGCCAGGCTAAAAGTGCTTGGTCGGAGATTCCTCCTTCGAGGTTCTCGGCAGACGCATACTACCACCCCAATCCAGACCAACAGGGCTCTACCCATACAAAGGGTGGTCATTTCTTGGAGGATGTGACCAAATTTGATGCATCTTTCTTCGGAATGACGGCTGATGAAGCTATCGCCACAGATCCTCAGCAACGTTTAATGTTAGAATGTGGATACGAGGTTATCGAGAATGCCGGCATCTCCAAGTTGGATGTTGCAGGACAAAAAGTTGGTGTTTTTGTAGCCGGCTCATTCAGTGACTACGAACTGAATCAGTTCAAAGACCTCCAAAATACATCACCTTTCCAAGCTCCAGGATGTGCATCCTCCTTCTTATCAAATAGAATATCACATTTCTTCGACTTCACTGGGCCGAGCCTGACAGTCGATACCGCGTGTTCCTCAAGTCTAACCGCTTTACACCTGGCCTGTCAGAGCCTCAGAAGCGGAGAATCCACCCATGCATTAGTTGGAGGCTGCCATCTAAACCTGACTCCCGATTATTTTATTTCATATTCACTTACTAGGTAATGCGAAATTGTCTAAATATATCTATCTCTTGCTCACGTGTATTTTGCAGATTATTTTCGGATAGTGGTAGATGCTATCCGTTTGATCACAGAGGTGACTCGGGATACGGGCGTGGCGAAGGGGTCGCTTGTGTCATGCTCAAGCGATTAGATGATGCTATCAAGGCAGGGGACTCCATTCGCGCTATAATAGCCGGCACAGGAGTGAATCAGGATGGAGCCACGCCTGGGATAGGTGTACCGAGCTGGACTGCACAAAAAAGGCTAATGGAAGATGTGTATAACTCGGCCAAGGTTGGACCCCAGGAGGCTGGCTTCATCGAGGCACATGGAACAGGAACAAAAGTTGGAGACCCTCTTGAGGCGCGAGCACTCTATGAGTTTTTTGGCTCTAGCAGATCGGCCCTGAATCCGGTGCTTGTCGGGTCCGCGAAGTCGAACTTTGGGCACGCAGAAGGGGCAAGTGGTTTGGTATCCCTAGTCAAGACGACGTTGATGTTAGAGAAGGGATTCGTGCTACCGAACTGCGACTTTGAGCGGCGCAAGGACGGAATACCTCTCGAGGACTGGAACCTGCAGGTAAGTCTTTTTTGAGATAGACTTATGGAATACCTACCGATTTTCCCCATTCGCTTCTCTAGGTACCAACAACCTTGTGCCGGTGGCCAGAAGGAAAACCGTATGCAAGCATCAATAACTTTGGATTCGGGGGAACAAATGCCCATGCCTTGCTAAAAATGGCTGCTATTCCAGCAAAGTCGAAGCCTTCGTTTCCCATCAAACGGCGTTCGGGCATTGCGGGAAAGCCTTCTGCAGCACGTCGGATATATGTTGTATCTGGTCACAGCCAAGACGCCGCCACTCGCCAGGTAATGAGGATAACATCTTACTTACGGCAACACCCAAATATAATTGATCCAAACTTGATGATCAATCTGGCCTACACTCTTTGCGAGAGGCGCAGCCCTATGCCCTGGAAAGTCGCCATCTCAGCCAGCTCAGCAAGGGAGCTAATGGCTCGCCTCTCCTCCAATGATACCAGAGCACGGCGGTCGAGCAGGGCTCCAGTTCTCGCATTTGTGTTTACAGGGCAAGGGTCTCACTGGTATGCGATGGGGAAGGAGCTTTTGAATATCTATCCTATTTTTGCAAAGACTATCGAGAAAGCAGATAAACATCTATCCAGCCTGCATGCCGGATTCTCGTTGAAAGGTATCGTTCATGGACCGTAAATGGCGCTATCTAATTGAATCTTTAGCTGACAAAAGTAGTGGAACTTAACCGAAACAGACAGGACTCGAGTTTACATCATCCTAGGATTAGCCAACCTGCATGCACTGCTGTTCAAATAGCACTGACAGAGCTCCTTCGCTCCTGGGGTATCACCCCACGTGCAACCATCGGTCACTCTAGCGGTGAAATTGCCGCAGCATATGCGGCCAATGTACTGAGTTTGGACGATGCGATGACCCTTGCTTATGCCCGTGGAGCTGCTGCAGAATTGGCTGAGAAGAAACTGCCAAGTACCAAAGGTGGTATGCTGGCAGTACGCGCATCACTAGCAGAAGCTACGATATTGGTCGATCAGGTTACTGGGAATCGTGTCACGGTCGCCTGTGTCAATAGTCCGTATAGCGTGACACTCTCTGGGGATGCGGATAGCATTTCGGAGATAGAAAAGCTCTCAAAGAGCAGGTCCATCCTTTGTCGCCGCCTTGATGTCAGCGTGGCATATCACTCTCATCACATGGAGCGGGTGGCAGATCAGTTTCAGTCTGATATTATGGGGATATCTCCAAAGGATTCGATGGTACCCTTCTACTCCTCAGTACGTTCATGTCACCTTCAAGGATCTCAGCTGCAGCCATCCTACTGGGTCAGTGGCTTTCTGTCCCCAGTATACTTCATGCAGGGATTGAAATCACTTCTGGGAGAGGGATCTTGCGGAGTAGCCATTAACACTCTCATTGAAATTGGTCCTTCTCCAGCACTTGAGGGGCCCATCAGAGACATTCTCAAAGTGGAACAAAAGGACAGCACCGTCCATTATATTCCTACTCTACGAAAGGACCAAGATGCTGCACATTCGATGCATGACTTTGTCGAGAGAATCGTGACTCTCGGTCAACCATTGGACTACAAAGCCGTAAACTTTCCACAAGAAGATGCCGTCCAGCCACATCAATTGAATGACCTGCCACCCTACTCATGGGACCATGACCGGGGATATTGGCATCACAGCCGTATATCGCACAATATCAACCATCCAAAATTTCCCCGTCACCCGTTGATTGGTTTGAGGACAGCAGATGGCAGCGACCTCCATCCCCAATGGCGAATGGTGCTTCGCGTGGAGGATCACCCATGGGTACGACACCATCAGTTTCATGGCCACAATATATATCCTCTAGCTGCTTATATTTCCATGGCTATGGAGGCATCGTTGCAACATGCCAGGCAAGACAATTTGGAAGTGGACTCATTCTGTCTCAGGGAAATCTCAGCGGGAAAGGCACTTGTAGTGCCTAACACTAGTGCAGTAGAGTTAATGGTTCTGATGCAACCTCATGCGGATAGTACCAAGTCCCTGTCAGATACCTGGAAAGAATTTCACATTTCCTCATGGACTGCCGAGCGAGGATGGGAGGAAAACTGCCGTGGGCTCATTGCTACCTACACCGTCGCCGAACCCAACCCGGTCAACGGGGAGATGTTGCAAAAAGATCTCGAAAAATCAAATGCGGAAAGACTGGCTGCTATTGCCGCGGCATGTAATATAGAAGTCAACTCTGATGCATTCTACGATGAGGTACTAGCCCATGGAGTCAAGTATGGGCCAGTGTTTCGAGGATTGAATGAATCCTATACCGGAGATGGACGGGCCATGGCAACCGCCACAGTCCCCAACACCGACCAGGACACTTTATATTCAGCGACGGAGCAGATATTTCTCCATCCATCAACACTGGATATCTGCTTTCAAATTGTTTGGGTGACGCTAGGGGCTGGCACTGCCGAACTTCAGGAGCAATATCTTCCATCGTTTGTCAGAAGGCTTACAATTCCTCATAGACAGTGTCTAGAAGCTGGCACGAAAATGTCGATATACGGTGAGCAACTCGGTCGTGTGGGCTTGGGTCGGCCTATAGAGCACAATATATGGGCTGTCTCCAAAGAGGCGCCCTGTGATACGATCCTTCGCCTGGAAGGCCTATTCATGACACCCATTCAAGACCAAGCGTCTGCCGTGACCACTATTCGAGAAAGACAATTATGCTACAAGTTGGATTTTGCTCCGTACTTTAACCTCATAACAAAGAGCATCACTATGGACAGGGAACAAGGCTATGGTATGGAACGGATACACTTGGCTACCATGGCATCAAAATATTATATCCAAAAAGCCCTAAGTGACATGTCAACAGAGGCCAAAGCCCACATTTTACCCAAATACTCTTGGTTACTGCAATGGGTTACTCACGAAAAGCGGATTCCTAGAGACGCAGCTGGCCTCGATGACCTACGGGCGTACGGCGTTGTTGGGGAGGCCGTGAGTGAACTTGGTGATAAGCTTCCTCTCATCCTTGTTGGACAACGAGATCCATGCACGATAGTACGGGCTCTTGGTGGAATCGAAGCATACGTGGCAGATATAGGTCTACCTCAAGGTATCCTTCAACATGTGGTTGAATGGGTTGATAATCTGGCATTGAGAAATCCTGATCAGATAATCCTCGAAGCTGGGATGGCTGCAGGCAGTGCCACAATCCCAATTCTCGAGAAGCTCGAAGAGAGGCCAAGTAGAAGATTGTCTCGGTTTCAAAAATACATCATAGGAACCACACATTCTGGGTTGTCGGAGAATATGAGCTCGAAAACCCACGCATTGGGAAGCCAAGTCAGCCGTGAGGAATGGGATATATCAAGCGATCTTATTTCTCAAGGCTGTGAGGCAGAGTCATTTGATCTTGCCATCATCTGGTATTATCCGCTTCTTGACGGTCCAATTGAGCACATACTGAGCCACATTGGTCGAGCCATGAAGCCCGGTGCAAAACTTCTTCTCGTGGCCCAGTCTCAATCACAGGGAGCAGAGCTTCCTCTTGCACTCCTACGTGGCACACACCCAAGAGGGGAACTCTTTGAAGTTAACAGAAATTTGGATCCTAAGAACAAATGGGACTCCATATTGCAGAGTCGGGGTTTTACAGGCACCGAGCTTATAGTCGGTTCTGACGAAGGAACGACAGAGCTGATAATATCTACCCTCGGAGATCCCGACTCCTTGTTTGCGGGCCGAAAAGTGACATTGATCCATAATGGTGGTTTTGACTGGTTTCCAATGAATGCATTGAAACAAAGCCTGGAGACAGTGACAAGGAACTCGGTTCAGGTAGAGGCGCTGAAAGATGTGTCGAAGGTGGAAGACCTGTGCATTTTTGTGGGCGAGATCGAGCAACCACTCCTTACCGATATGGCCCCACAGATATTCCAGTCAATTAAAAATATCTTGCTGTCTACCTCAGGAGCGTTGTGGATTGTGCGAGACGCATATGTTGACTCTCAAAGTCCTACTGCTAACATGGCGGTGGGACTTGCAAGAACAGTTCGCTTGGAAACGGGGTCGCCGATCGCTGTCCTCGATACAGACATGGCCCCATCGACACCAACACAGCATATTGTCGATGAAATCATTCGTGTATTCAAGTGTGCATTTAGTCCTCGGCCATCCTCCGAGGAAACCGACCTAGAATTCCTTTCTCGTGGTGGTGTTGTGTCCATACCACGCATCACTCCAGACACAATCACAAACAATGCAGTGTACCAGGATCCCAACAAGCCAACCTACTCTTTGCAGAAAATGACCCAGCCATGTCGACCTTTGCGACTGGCGATCGGAGAGTACGGAATGCTTCCATCACTTCACTTCACGGACGATGAAACCCACAACAAACCATTGGAGAGCGATCAACTTGAACTAAATGTTTATTTTGTTGGTCTTAACTTTAAGGATATTATGCATGCAAACAACCAGATCCCGCTAATTGGGTTCGGTATAGAATGCAGTGGGATTGTCACCGCAGTGGGAGACTGCGTTGATAATGTCTCTGTAGGCGACCGGGTCTGCGCGATTTCGGAAGGCTGTTTCGCCAGCGAAGTGCGGTGTCGAGCCACAAGTGCCTGGAAAGTGCCCAGTACAATGTCTTTGGATATTGCAGCCAGTGTTCCCGTCATATTCTGCACCGCATTTTACTGCCTGGACCATGTGGCCAGATTAACCAAGGGTGAAAGCATCTTGATACATGCCGCTGCTGGCGGGGTTGGGCAGGCTGCCATTATCATGGCGCAGAGAGCCGGTGCCACGATTTATGCAACCGTGGGCAGCAATCGCAAAGCACAATTCTTGAAAGAGAATTATGGCATCCCTGGGAGCCAGATCTTCTTCAGCCGTGATCTGTCTTTTGCTGATGGTGTCATGCTCGCTACCAAAGGAAGAGGAGTAGATGTTGTGCTGAACTCGATCGCTGGAGACACAATGCGGGCCTCAGTGGAATGCCTCGCTTCATTCGGTAGATTCATCGAGATTGGAAAGCGAGATGCGATGAAAAATTCTCTTTTAGAATTATCTGCGTTTGATAAGAACCTTTCCTTTAGCTCTGTGGATCTAGACATGGTCGCACGGGAGCGCCCCCAGCTGATGCAGACACTCTTCTCCCGGGTCTTTGAGATTCTGCAGGAAGGCGCCTGTGAATCCGCGATACCACTCAATCGTTTCCAAGCGTCTGACGTTGAGTCGGCATTCAAGCTCCTCCAGAGTGGGAGTAGCATCGGCAAAATCGTGATAGCGCTGCGAGATGATTGCAGGGTTAAAGTAAGCCGAGGCTCTATTTCTCTACCCTAGTAATCATTCAATCTAACTCAAGGCTAGGTGCACCCGGCAACTCAAATGGCTGGACGCCTCAAAGAAGATATGACCTACCTTGTCATTGGCGCAGCTGGCGGCATAGGTCAGAGTATCACAACCTGGCTGACCATACACGGAGCGAAAAACCTCATCCTACTGTCTCGTTCTGAGACCAGCGTATCTATCATGCAAGGCCTAGCGAAGCGCTTAAATGAGGAAAACATCAATACCCATGTTCTCCAATGCGATATAAGCAATGCCAGGGACGTGAAAACAATTCTACTGCCGAAAATGCGCCAGATGCCCCCTACGGTGGGAGTAATTCATAGTGCAATGGTTGTTCGGGTTCGTCTCCCCTGGGCGTGTGAGCAACGATTCTATTGTGTGTGGTTCTCTAACAGAGGAGATAGGATATAATATTTGACCGCATGAGCCTTGAGGATTTCAACGCCGTGATCGGGCCCAAGGTCACCGGACTACAAAACTTGACCACCATATTAGAGGAGGCCGGCTCTCCGCTCGAATTTTTCGTTGCCCTCTCGTCCAATATTGGTATTATTGGAAACCCTGGTCAGAGTGCATATTCAGCGGCTAGCTCATTTATGGACTCGTATGCTAAAAACCAGCGAGCTCGTGGAGTTCCCTTCACCACGGTCGATCTATGCCCGGTATGGGATATCGGATATCTCGCTGCAAATCCCCAGGTGCAAGAGCAGGTAAGCGACACGGGGAAGGACGGCATCGCGGAAGATGAGTTCCATCGCCTCTTGGGTGCAGTAGTTTTCGCCCATCAAACGGAGAGAACCCCCAACGACCATGTAATGGTTGGACTGGGGCCTTCGTCTAGGAAGGAGACCCGGCCAACAATAGAATGGCTCGCTGATGCCAAGTTCTGTCATATTGTTAAGGAATTTCAGCAAGGAATCGCAGCTGACCCCAAAGATCCGAGTTTATCACCCGGGGGTATCGAAGAAGCTCCAGCGGTCATACTTCAACGCACTGAATCCCCAAGCGAGGCTCAAGGCGTCATTACGAAAGCTCTTCTCCGCCGACTCTCCGAGGTCCTCATGTGCCCCTTGGAAGAGATTGACCGCGACAAATCCATCGCCGCCTGTGGAGTGGACTCACTATCGGCTATTGCATTCCGCAAGTGGATTGTACGCGAGCTGGACGCGTCACTGAACTTATTCGACATCCTCAATAGTCCGTCAGTGCCAACGTTAGCCCAGCTCTGCCTGGAAAAGACGAGGCTTTCGGTGCCCAAGAAGTCGACGTGAGACTGGACTTGTGCCCGCTTTAAAAAAAAAAAAAAAAAAAAAAAACAAATCTCACTCAGAAGCCTAGACAATCCCAGAAATAAAACATTCAATTATAAATCCCAATACTAGGAAGAAAACATTCAATTATAGAGTAGGTTTTCCTGTGTCTAGAGTCCATCGCCCAGAAGCCAGGTCGTGTACCGCCTTGCCTTCGGATTCTAGCTTCGTCAACACCTGTGTCACCCCGTGCGACGCAGGGAGATGGAGATTTTCCGGCACTTTGTGATATATTACTTTCACCAGCTCTAGTGGGGTCCAGGATGTCTTTCTTTCGGGCGAAGGTTCATTCTCTGAAACATCCAGTTTGCCGTACCGTAGCACCCGTATCACTTCGTTCTCCCGCTGCTGTCGGTGCTGGATGTACTCAAGAATCCTGGTTGTCGCCTTCTCGATCACAGCTCCGTGACCAGGATACCCACGCCCTGCAACCCGGTCCTGCATTCTCCGCAGACTAGACAGGTATTCGGCCAGATCTTGGAATACGGCAGTTCCATGACCCAATACATCTAGAAAGGGGAGGTTTGAGATCATTAGTTGTTCTTCTTTAGATTCATCCGAAGCAAGATACAGATTGGGGGGAAAGAGAAATTCAATGAAACTCACTGTCGCCCGTGAATACCGCATCCTCCTCCTCGAGCACAAACATCATATGATCATCTGTATGTCCCGGTGTATGGCACGCTCTGAGAGTAGCCCCCTCGACATTAAAGACCTGACCGTCTTCAATATCATTCTGGCCTTCATCTGGCTGGTTCTTATATATCACCACCTGTGGACACAGACTTTGCAGATCTTTCACACCGTTGATGTGGTCCCCATGCCAATGCGTGAGAAGTGCTTTGTGCACCGTTGCCTTTTCCTCCGAGAGCACGGTCTTCAGGTTTGCCGCCCAAGAAGGTTTGCCTTCTCCGGTATCCAGGAGGATCCGTTGTGGTCCTCGACCAATTAGGTATGTATTTGTACCTGAGAGAAAGGTTGTTTTAAAAAACATCATTCTGTAGGTATACGCAAGGGGCCGTGGACAAACTCACCTTGGAGGGTGAACTTGGACAAAGTCGACCAATGTCAGCTATATCATGCAGCGTCACAAGCAGGCGTATTTATTTACCTTTCCTGGATTACCTCCGAGGATTCGCACCACGGAAGCGCTGAGTCTCTCCACCTCCGGGAGAGGAACAAGCTGGGTTGCCATGATTAGTATGATCGTTGTTCCGACGATATGTCCAATGTTGGAGAGAGTATATATGAATGATACAGGAAGAATATCTTGTAGAAGAAGCGGGGCAGCTGGATTTATCTGAACCTCGGCAGAGCACGCGAGACTTCTTATGTCAGCGGTATAATTAATTCCCAGATAGTTTCAACTTCGTTACGAGGATGAGAGCGGCTTCAGTGGAGACCGAGAGAGATGGAAAGAAACAAAAGAATATATGTATACAGCATTGAATCCTACTTCGGCGTCATATTTTAGAACAGAAGGAAATATGGTATGCATGCAGTCCCTAACATACAATAGATGATATAGAAAAAAACACAGCACTATATCCATGGGAGTCCACCCAGACTCAAGGGTACTAGAAAAGGCAGAGATAACAAAAAAAAGAAACAAATCGTTAAGAATTTTCGAAACACGACTCCGTATTTCCCATCATATCAACCGCTCTAACAGCCGTCCACTTCCCCGGTGCTGCTTCTCCACCGAGACATTAATTGCCAAACCTCGGCCCAGCACCAGCTTGTGCCGTCACCGAGGTTTTGAGGTGGTATGTTTCATCAACAAACATATTTTACAGACGAGCTTCCATCATATTAGAAAGCGAAATTTAGTTGGCAGCCTTGCGGGCCATGGTGTTGAGGGCAGAGCCGTCCTTGAACCACTCGATCTGGGACTCGTTGAAGGTGTGGTTGAGGGTGATGTCGAAGGCAGCGGAACCATCCTTGGGGTGGACACGGAGAGTCATGGGCTTGCCAACAGCAATCTCAGTGCACAGAAGGTCAACGGTATCCTCGGGCTTGATCTTCTCGTAGTCGGCGGGCTCGGCGAAGGTCAGAGGAAGCATACCCTGCTTCTTCAGGTTGGTTTCGTGCTGAAGGAACGAAAGTTAGCACAACTATACAACAAAAAAGAGTGAGAGATATAAATCTTGAGAGAACTTACAATACGGGCGAAGGAACGGGTGATGATGGCAAGACCGCCAAGGTGGCGGGGCTCGAGAGCAGCGTGCTCACGAGAGCTACCCTCACCATAGTTCCAGTCACCAATGACAACCCACTTGATGCCACGAGCCTTGTAGTCACGAGCAGTAGCGGGGACAGCATCATAGGCACCGGTGAACTTGTTCTTGACCTTGTTGGCCTCACCGTTCTCCTCGTTGATAGCACCAATCAGCATGTTGTTGGAGATGTTGTCCAGATGTCCACGGTACTTCAACCATGGGCCAGCCATGGAGATATGGTCGGTAGTGGTCTTGCCCTGGCACTTGATCAGGATGGGGATGCCTTCGGCATCCTTGCCATTCCAGGCCTCGAAACCAGCAAGGAGCTGGAGACGGTCACTGGAGGGAGAGACAGCAACGTTGATGGACGCACGGTCCTGGGGAGGAGCCTGGTAGGTGTCACGGCCAGGGTCGTAGCCCTGGTTGGGGAGACCATCACCGGTGGGAGCAGCGAGCTTGAACTCCTTGCCATCCTTGTCCTTCACGGTGTCGGTGAGGGGGTTGAACTTGAGAGTACCAGCAACGCACATGGCGACGACAAGGTCAGGGGAGGCGACGAAAGCGTGGGTGGCGGGGTTGGCGTCGTTACGGCCAGTGAAGTTACGGTTGTAAGAAGAGATGATGGAGTTGGCCTCGCCCTTCTTCACGTCCTTACGGTCCCACTGACCGATGCAAGGACCGCAAGCGTTGGCAAGGATAACACCGCCAAACTCCTCGAGGGTCTGAAGCTGGCCATCACGCTCAATGGTGGCACGGATCTGCTCGGAACCAGGAGTAACGGTGAAGAGAGACTTGGACTTCACACCGTGGTTGAGAGCATCACGGGCGATAGAGGCAGCACGGGACATATCCTCGTAGGAGGAGTTGGTGCAAGAGCCGATAAGACCGACCTTCAGCTCCTCAGGCCAGTTGTTGGCCTCAACAGCCTCCTTGAACTTGGAGATAGGGGTAGCAAGATCGGGGGTGAAGGGACCGTTGACGTGAGGCTCAAGCTCGGAGAGGTTGATCTCGATCAGCTGATCGTACTTAGCACCCTCATCCTCGCGGAGCTCCTTGGCGTAGGAGCGGGCGAATTCACCAATCTGCTGGCGCTTGGTGGCCTTGAGGTAGTCGTACATGCGGTCGTTGAAGGGGAACATGGAGGTAGTGGCACCAATTTCAGCACCCATGTTACAGATGGTACCCATACCAGTGCAAGAAAGAGAGTTGACACCAGGGCCGTGGTACTCAATGATGGCACCAGTACCACCCTTGACAGTGAGGAGACCGGCGACCTTAAGGATGATATCTAGGGTCCCAGTTAGTTGACGCTGGAGCGAAGATAAAAGTTATGTGAAGATAATACATACCCTTAGGAGTGGTCCAGCCAGACATCTCACCGGTAAGCTTAACACCGATAACGTTGGGGGCCTTCAATTCCCAGGGAAGACCAGCCATAACGTCGACGGCATCAGCACCACCGACACCAATGGCAGCAGTAGCAAGACCACCAGCGTTAGGAGTGTGAGAGTCGGTACCGATGATCAGACCACCGGGGAAAGCGTAGTTCTCCAGGACAATCTGGTGAATGATACCAGAGCCGGGCTTCCAGAAACCAATGTTGTACTTGGCAGTGGCGGTAGCCAGGAAGTCGTACACCTCCTTGTTGATGTCGTTGGCACGAGCAAGATCCTTCTCACCACCAATCTGGGCCTCAATCAAGTGGTCACAGTGGACGGTGGTGGGGGTAGCAACGGAAGGCATGTTAGCCGACATGAACTGCAGGATGGCCATCTGAGCGGTAGCATCCTGGCAAGCAACACGGTCGGGGCGGAGCTTCAGGTAAGAGACACCACGCTCGATGTCCTGACCGTGGGGGTCGTCAAGATGAGAGTAGAGGACCTTCTCAGCGAAAGTGAGAGGGCGGCTCAGACGGCGACGAACAATGTCGAGGTTCTCGGACATTTTCCTACCAAGTTGACGCACATGTTAGCAAACGGTTGGTTGATCGCCAGGATTAGATTTTTATTTTTATTTTTTCCCCTCTTTTTCTTCTCATCAAAAGAAGAAAAAAAATAATAAAAACACCCAATTCGTTGTCAGAGCACAGGGAATTTCATAAAGAAGAAAAAGGTGCGTCCATACTTGTAGTTGATGTAGTTACCCTAGAAAAGCGTCATTAGCCAATTGCGGGTTTCCAAAAAAAAGGTTACAAGTGGCATCCGAAGACAGCCGAACTGCCACTCACCTTCTCAGAGTTGCTCATCTCGACCTTCTTGTCAAGAGGAGAATCAGCAACGGTGGCCAGACCCCGGGTCCCGAGGAACTGTAGCGGAAGAAACTGTTAGTATACATGCGTCTACAAGTAAAGCGACTCTGGTCGCGGTTTTTTTTTTTTCTTTTTTTTCTTTTCCGTGGGGTCCTGCGCAAGGCAACGGGCGACCGAAGGAAGGCTTACAAGACGGGACTTGGGGGCCTGTGAGCGAGATACGTTAGCATATGGAAGGATTCACAATCACAACAGTAATGGTCAGGCTCATCGCGAGCTGCGAGTCCCACCACCATGCTGGGAGAACGGAGGAGTAGACTTACCAGCGCACCCATGCGCGCAAGCCTGGTGGAGATCATGATGACAGCTCTCTATGCGAGGTGGGCAGGGCCGCAACACATTCAAAAGAGCAGACGCGATAAAGCTAGCTTCAAAATCTCGAAGCAGCAGAAAGGATGGAGTGGAGAGGTAGGAGAGAAGAGAGAGGAGGAAAAAAGGGTTGCGAAGTCCCAGGGAAGATGGAGACGATTAAAAGGAAGCTTGGTTGTTTTTTTCAGAGTGGGCAGGAATTTGGGTTATTCTGAACCGGCGACGAGGACCCGTAACCGCTCGTGACAATACCGGCCGCTTGTACGCATTCGGGACACCCGCAGCTGCGCCGGACACAAGGAGCGACAAACGAGCCTGGGAACTTTTAGCCTCCCCTTTTCCAAAGGAGGTAAATCATTCCATTCCGCTGTTCAGAATACTCCTCTGAATAACCTCAATATCGGAGTTTTCATTACGGGTTATTGAAACAGCCCCTTTTTTATTGGCTCTCAGAGTAATTTTCCCTAATTGTGTATTTTTTTTTCCCTCCCTCCGTTGCGATTACATTTACCCGTGTTCCCATATGCAACCATCCCATCCCACCGCCGTATGACACTAACTGTAATCTCCTTACAGCCCGTGGGTGTCTGTGGGCCTCAATGGAGTAATGCATGTGAGCGAACAACTTGGCTCACCCAATCAGGTCGAATTGATTACATCGATCCGACATCATCCATTTATTTTGAGAGGTATTGAAGCTGCTCGACTGGTTATGATTTTTCTCTCCAGATAGAGTGGGCGGGATTGTATACTGAAGAGCCTTGTACGTATTTAACGACCTCCAGCCCCAATTCCTGCCCAAACCCATCAGTAGGCTATGTGCATACGAACCCGATTGGGATTATTTCAGGTGAAACGCAAGTGGACGAAGGTCTTCCGGAGCAAGCGTGCCGAAGGAATGGAAACGTCATAAATTACGGACGGCAAACAGCCAGAAAGATGGGGGAGTAGAACCGAGCCAGAGCCGAGGCCTATACCGAATCCAATCCCGCGGACCGGTGCCAAGTCCTCTGCCGCTTCGAGCCAATCAGACGCTGCCCATTTCTCCCTTGCGCACAAAGGCGGAAATTTACGCCTGGCCGACCCGCTCTCGCTGCTTCCACGTCTCCTACTTTCCTTCCGTTTATCGGTGATAATCCTTTGCCCACCACCACTCACATCACGGGACAAGTAGTGGTTGTTCTAGATTTGGTCTCCAGTTGGAAGAGTGTTACTGCCTTGAGGGGCCACTAGACTTTCAAGATGGGTGCTATGCGAAGGGTCAAGACCAAGCGTCTGACTAGGTATGTTTCCTTCTTTTCAACTGGACAGGCTTGCAAAATCTAACCCTCTCGTTTTTACAGAGGTTACGATCAAGTTCAATCGGATATCAGCTCGCCAAAACACCTGGCGCAGTACAAGGCCTCCAAGGATGAAGAGGATCTTCCAGGCCTAGGACGGCATTACTGTGTGGAGTGCGCGAAATGGTTTGAAAGCGACAACAATCTGGTCGCCCATCGAAAGGGGAAGAATCACAAGAGAAGGTTAGTTTGGCGCATATTTAACAGCACACCTCCATCGCCTAAACACTAACTCAAATCAAATATCATAGAGTCCGTCTTTTACGCGAAGAGCCCTACACCCAGAAGTCCGCCGAGGCTGCGATTGGTTTGGGAACAGACAACGGCGTGCGACAGCAAGATACAGTCGATCGCATGGAGGATTAAGACTTGGATAAGACCAAACACGAATCCGTCGCCGTGGCAGGACACCATGGGGCCAGGATGAAACCAGGATTTAAGTTGCGACATTTTTCCATCATACCGGCTACGACAATCCTCACCCTCGAAACATGGGGAAAAAAAATTTCTCCCACAAGACACTTTTTTGTCGCTGCGTGATAAAAAAGGCGATATGATTGGTTGCTCTTGAATCAAGATTTTCAGCCAATCATGATCGACATTGTTGCTGGGCAGCACGTGAAACCACATGCGCCGAAAACCGCCAGAAATGAGCGTCCGACCTCCCCGAATCCGCTTGTTCCGTCAGTGCGATGGCCCGCTCTCTCAACGCCGGTTTTCGGATTTTTCGTATAGTTTGGTTCCACATCCTTGACCACTACTCTCTAGGGCGAAAATTATTTACAAGCTGCAATAATGCAATAATACAAGGGCTTATTCCTTTTGGTACAACATATATACCTCATGATATTTGGGACTGTACTTGGAACCCTGGGTCTTGTAGATATCTCATAAGCCATTCATATGTTGCCCACTGTATCTTGCAATTAGCATAAGAGTCTACCAGAGGTGGGACGCATACGAATGTATGGGTTGAGGCTTACCTGCACCGCATTGACCATGAATGCCCGCAAGCTGCAAACCCCTAGTCCGCGATAGAAAACTTTGGCACCCTCACTACGATACGCCTCTCTAGCAATCTCAAGACTGTTCAATGCCCTGCGATTACTCTGAGCGCGTAACAACGACTGGTCCTCCGGGTGAGGACGAATCGTCTGCGCCTGCAATCTCGTCTTGATCATGTCCAAGGGAAAGACTGAAGCCCATGTCGCAACGCCGGCAAGGCCGCCACATAGAAGCACCTTCAGTGCAATCATATGTGGGTCGTCGTTGGGAGACGCCATGAGACGTTTGCAATACTCGTAAGACCAAAAGCTTCAGCCGCATTAGTAAAAGATATACTAAGGGTACGCCGGCGGGGAAGATCTGGGGCAAGAAGTTACATACTAAAATCCATAGCCAATAGAGTCCCTGGCACAGGTTATCGTCCCCCCGTAATAGAGACCCCTCCATCCCCGGGTTTGGTAGATGTCTTTGGCAACCGTCCAAGACGAGACCCCTGGGCGTGTATCCAATTGAGCACGGCACTTGATTAATTCCGTTGGAGATGAAATAGTCCAGCTGGCCACTCCACCTGCAGCGCCGGCAAGCCATACTTTATGTAGAGCTGTGCCTTGAGGGTCTGTCGGGTCAGCCACCGAACGGTCCAAAAACATCAAAGACCGATTGTACGCCACGAAGAGGAGGGCATTGAGGGCGCCATATCCAAGAATTGGAGCCGCCGCACCTAGTACCAATTCAAGTCAATAATGGAAAATTCAGCAGTTGCCGTATGGAATCGTTTAGGTGTGACGAACCTCGCACAAGCGAGCTTGCCCTTTCAAACCGGCCTGCTTGCCGAGATACAGGCGCTGCAACCGCTTCGGTAGAGCCTGCTTGTAATCGGACCTTTATAACGTCTAATGGGTTCCCAATTATGATTCCAATGGCCCCGCTAAGGTAGCCAGCCCAGAAATCTGCAGACATGGCGCCGGGTTCGGACCGCAAGCCAGGTCATAGTGATAAAGAACAAGAGCGAGATACGCCTGACATCAGTGGGTTATTATATGGCGTGGGGTATCTTGCTTATCGCTGTTGCGTGCTATCTCCACGTGATGGCGCGGCAGTTTGGTGTTCAGGCAACCGCAGGCGACACGCGCCAAGACTAGCAACGCGTGGATGACTGCATTGGGACCGACAACATATCACGATCTGTTGCTCCATGTTGCGAGACACGCGTGCGCAGAACATTTTCAAATGTAAGGCAGCATGTATCGTCCAAAATGACAGGATCTCCGATATGCTAACTGCCCAAGGTATCGACCACGGCCAGCCCAGGAACATGGGCCAAACACCCCATCTTCGAAGGGTACCCCAGCCCCAGCCAGTGCATCTTCAAGCTCCATAGATCGTCTTGCGAAACCATTCAAATGTCCCGGTACCGCTACCCCAACCAGAGCGTCAGAAAAGCCAGCCAGGAAACGAAGAAAAGTGAACTATGCTGGGACAGATGGGACCGTCGACGATGGCAGCGTCAAACCGTACACCAACGAGGATCGCCTTGCCCTCGCCACCCGAGATGTCAACAGGTTTCCTGTTTTTAAACCCAAGGATAAAGACACAGCCTTTCGGCAGCACTTCAAAGTTCCATTGATCAACAAGTCATCAGATAGCTATAATGGCTCTAGACAAGCACCAACATTGGGGATGAGGCAAGGTGCTACATTTATCGTGAAACCTCTACATGACCCCAGCGGGGAATTTGCCATAGTGTTGTACGATCCGACTGTGGACGATGTCGGTGAAGAGGACAAGCCAGAAAAAACAGAGGAACAGCCACCAGAGGACGACACACCGAAGCTGGACGAGCCAATCGTGCACAAGAGCTTGGCTGATATATTAGGTCTCAAGAAAGAGGTTGAGTCTCGCCCCAAGGTGCCCGTTGTCATAGATCCGAGGCTTGCGAAGGTCCTTCGACCACATCAGGTTGAAGGTGTAAAGGTAATCACATCTGTCTGTTTGCATGGTAGATGGTCGATTAATTGACGAATGGTGTTAGTTCCTGTATCGCTGTACAACTGGCATGATTGATAAGAATGCGCATGGCTGCATCATGGCAGACGGAATGGGGCTTGGAAAGACGGTATTGCTCTCGTTGTCCACGATCGCTTACCAAGCTAATGACATCAGCTCCAATGCATCTCATTGATGTGGACTCTCCTTAAACAATCATCCGAAGCAGGAAAGACCACGATACAAAAGTGTATCATTGCCTGTCCATCAAGTCTGGTGGGAAATTGGGCCAATGAACTTGGTAAGTGACCGGCAGTATACACTTTCTGACCGTTGCTAACAGATCCAGGAAAATGGCTGGGAAAGGGCACCATCACCCCGTTTGCAGTCGATGGAAAGGCTACAAAGACAGAACTCACAACCCAAATCAAGCAATGGGCCATTGCTTCTGGCCGCTCTGTTGTTAGGCCAGTGCTCATTGTATCCTATGAAACCCTGCGTTTATACGTCGAAGCATTGAAGGATAGTCCTATCGGACTGCTTCTCTGCGATGAAGGGCACCGTCTCAAAAATAAGGACAGTCTGACATGGACAGCTCTCAACAGTCTGAACGTGCAACGCCGGGTAATCTTATCAGGTACCCCTATCCAGAACGATCTGTCCGAATACTTTGCACTCCTGAATTTCGCCAATCCAGATTTACTCGGGTCACAAAACGAATTCCGAAAAAGGTTCGAACTGCCCATTCTCAGGGGAAGAGATGCAGCAGGAACAGAAGAAACTCGGAAGAAGGGCGACGAGCGCCTCGCAGAGCTTTCTGGTATTGTCAACAAATTCATCATTCGGCGAACGAATGATATCTTATCGAAATATCTACCCGTTAAGTATGAGCATGTCGTGTTTTGCAACATGTCACAGTTCCAACTCGACCTATATAACCACTTCATCCAAAGCCCAGAGATCAGAAGCCTTCTCAAAGGCAAGGGAAGTCAACCTCTTAAAGCGATCGGTCTTTTGAAGAAGCTTTGCAACCATCCAGATCTTCTGAACCTTTCCAACGATCTCCCTGGATGCGAACATGCCTTTCCAGATGACTATGCGCCGCCTGAAGCAAGAGGACGAGATCGGGATATTAAGTCTTGGTATTCGGGGAAAATGATGGTTTTGGACCGAATGCTGGCTCGGATCCGGCAGGACACCAACGACAAAATTGTCCTCATTAGCAACTACACTCAGACCCTTGATCTTTTCGATAAACTCTGCAGGTCTCGCGGGTACGGCTCCTTAAGGTTAGATGGGACGATGAATGTCAACAAGCGACAAAAACTTGTGGACAAGTTCAATAATCCCGACGGAGAGGAGTTTGTATTTCTCCTGAGTAGTAAAGCCGGTGGGTGTGGCTTAAACTTGATAGGAGCGAATCGGTTAGTGCTGTTTGATCCAGACTGGAATCCGGCTGCAGATCAACAAGCGTTGGCGAGAGTTTGGCGTGATGGACAAAAGAAAGATTGCTTCGTCTATCGCTTCATTGCAACTGGCTCCATTGAGGAGAAAATCTTCCAGCGTCAGTCCCACAAACAGTCCCTCTCGTCGTGCGTCGTCGATTCGGCAGAGGATGTGGAGCGCCATTTCTCCTTGGAGTCCCTCCGCGAATTGTTCCAGTTCAAGCCAGAGACTCGGAGTGATACACACGACACTTTCAAGTGCAAGAGATGCAGGCCAGATGGGACGCAGTACATCAAAGCTCCGGCTATGCTGTATGGGGATACCAGCTCTTGGAACCATTTTGTAAATGACGGCGAGCAGGGCGCTTTTGGCAAAATCCAGGACTTGCTGATGCGTCAAGAGGCAGGCGAGAGAGATATTTCTGCAGTATTCCAGTACATCAGCCATTAATTTTTTTTAATATATATTTGACCATACATTGGGGCATTCTAAGCTTATGGAGTATTGGGTTACCTACTTGATTCTTGGGGCAGTTTTATCCTTTTATTTAGGACTTGAGATGAATACAGCGTCTTCTAAAATGATGTTCCACCAGGACGAGCAGTATCAGATCCTCCCAGCATATAGTGCTCAGGATGAGACTATCCTATACTGTGTATCTATCTTGGTTTTAACAGAGCTCCTCCAAAAGCTGCAGGGGAGCTTGCTAGAGTGAGATATTCGATAGGTGCGGCTAGTAATAATCTACTGATTTTTTATATTTTATTTTGTTTTATTAGATTATATTATCGATATATTTTTGACTCATAATTCAACAGGGAATTTCCTATGTAGGTATACCAAGTAAGGTTGCTGTTGTTGACTTGACAGTACAAAATAATGTGATGGTCCGGGCGCTGACACTAAACCCGCTACGTCACCGTTCCCGGTTATCCACGCTGCCAACGCATCCTAACATTCACCACCACCACCAACGGCCGGCCTGCCTACGCTTTGACACGCCCATCTCGTGCTTCTCCTCCTATCTCGTCCCCTTTCTCCAACCGCGCTCTTCCAACTCCGATGCCTCAGGAATAGCTCTAGGCAGCGACCGGTCAAAGACAAATCACTCACCAACCTCACAGCCTTGGGACTCAAAACAAAGACTGATTCCTTTTTTTAATTCTGGAGGGGGACAGCCATGCGTCTTATCTGATTTTCTTCGAGAGCTCGTGACCCATTAGGAACCTATGAATGCCTGAGCAATGGACCACTCAGTTCAGCGCCTACTGAACGACAAGCTCTATGATCGCAGAAAACAGGGTGCATTAGAGTACGGATGATTAACCCCTCTTGTCAGACTCGAAAATCCTCAGAACTAACTCAAATTAAATACGGCAGGCTTGAAAAAGTTGTTCGCGACGCCGTTCTCAGAGGGGATCACGAGGAGATCCAAAAGATCGTCGATCAGTTATGCCATGACTACGCCTACGCCGTACATCAGCCTCATGCGAGAAATGGTGGGTTGATCGGGTTGGCTGCAGCTTCGATAGCTCTAGGATCTGTGAGTACACTGGGCGTGTGGCGGTTATGGTGATGGGGCTGAGATATTCATTAGGAAGGTGTTGCGCCATATCTGAAGGAAATAGTACCGCCGGTGTTAGCTTGCTTCTCCGATCAAGATGCCCGGGTTAGGTATTATGCTTGCGAAAGCATGTATAATATTGCCAAAGTTGCGAAAGGAGAAGTGCTCCTTTTCTTCAATGAGATATTTGATGCGCTGAGTAAAGTGAGCTGTTTGTCTCCCCTTCTCACCGCTGTGGCTGACGTACCCCTCTAGCTAGCATCGGATTCTGAACTTTCGGTTAAGAATGGTGCAGAACTACTAGACAGGCTCGTCAAAGATATTGTCTCGGAGTCTGCAGCTTCCTACATTTCAGTTCTTCAACTTTCCGAGAAGCATGCATCGGACCCAGATGCCCTAGATGAACCCGAACTCCCGACTGCATTCTCTCTTCCAACTTTTATTCCCCTTCTAGAGGAGCGTATACATGTCATTAGCGCATTTACTCGCATGTTTCTAGTATCATGGCTGACCCTATTGGATACGATCCCGGACCTAGAGCTTGTCTCATATTTACCGAGATTCCTGGGAGGGCTGATCAAATTTCTGGGTGATTCGAACCAAGATGTCAACATGGCCACGCAGGTCCTGCTTGACAGGTTTCTCTCTGAAATCAAAAGAATCGCAAGGCTCAAGAAGGGGATTGACAAGGGACAAGGAAGCGAGAATAGAGCATCGACTACAGGCGATAGCCTTAGCACAGCCACCAATCTAACGATTGGTGCTGATACGGAAGAGGATATCGATAATGAAAATGAACATGCTGTGGAAGACTCGGACGGAGCTGCGTCTGACAGCGAGGATGACGGTGTGCAACCCAATGACGACTGGATCCCTGGACAAGATGTTCAGGTTGACTACCCAAGGATCTTAAATATACTCGTGGGTTTCGTTGACACGTCGTTTGGTAAGTGGGGCGATCTTATGTTGTGTTTTGTTATGTGCTGTACATATACTAATCCCAAATATAGAGGAGGAAATGCAATTAACTGCACTACGCTGGGTCGATAATTTCTTCGCGATCAGCCCTGAGGATATTCTCCCTTTCGTCCCACGTCTTCTGACCCAGGTGCTTCCAGCGATGTCGAGTGGGTCGGACCAAGTACGGCAAGCTGCTAACCGAGTGAATACGTCTCTATTGGGGTATATTGTCTCTCTGTCTGAAGATACATTGGATGACTCCAGACAAACCGCATCTTCAAAAGCGGCTGCCACGACAAGCAAAGAATTCGTCGAGGGCAGGTCCTCGACCCCCAATAGTAAGGCCGATATATCGCCAAGCGAATCCCGAAAACAATCCATGCATGAACCTCCAAATGATCAGACACCCCGAAGCAGTATCGTGTCCACACCAGTGCCGCCTGCAGACCTCGATTATGCTGCAGCTGTGGGCTCGCTTACTTTGCAGTTCCTGAATGAGAATGAGGCCACACGAGTAGCCGCCCTCTCGTGGCTGATCATGCTGCATCGCAAAGCGCCCAAGAAAGTGGTTGCATTCAATGATGGGACATTCCCTGCACTCCTCAAAACACTGTCTGACCCGGCGGAAGCAGTTGTCACAAGAGACCTCCAGCTACTCTCTCAGATCTCGAGAAACAGCGAGGATAGCTATTTCAAATCGTTTATGGTGAACCTCCTTCAGTTGTTCTCAACAGACAGACACTTGCTAGAAGTACGCGGCAATCTCATTATTCGACAACTTTGTATGAATTTAAGTCCGGAGCGTATTTACCGGACTCTAGCAGATTGCCTTGAAAAGGAAGAGGTTTGTCTACACATCAAGCAGGAGCTCGTTGCTTTAACTTATATGTGTCTTTGCTATAGGACATCGAATTCGCCAGTATCATGGTCCAGAACCTAAACAACAACCTTATCACTGCCCCTGAACTTTCCGAGCTTCGAAAAAGACTCCGAAATCTAGACTCTCGGGTAGCTACCACCCCATCACTGTCCCTCTCTGCTCAAGAGACGAAACTAAGCGAATTTATAGGAGGGTCAAATGTTCTTTGTGGCGCTGTTCAGGTCGTGGTGCCACAATGCCGTCTCTACCTTTTCCCTGTGTTTGCTAGCGCAGGCATATGAGCAAGCATACAATCTTCTACAGGTGTTGTAAGTACAAATCCAACCCTCTTGCCCTTGCGGTCATTCACTAATAAAACATTACTACCAGTGTCGAGCTTGAGATGACGGTCAACATGCTCATTCAGATCGATAAATTAGTTCAACTCTTAGAATCTCCTGTTTTCACTTGTCCGTTCTTACAATCCTCTATCTCCCCAACTCATATCCTAACCAGAACTCCCAGACCTCCGCCTCCAACTCCTCGAGCCAGAACGATACCCCTACCTCTACAAATGCCTCTATGGTGTCCTAATGCTCCTCCCCCAGAGCTCTGCCTTCGCGGCCCTCAAAAACCGTCTAAACAGCGTCAGCAACATCGGCCTTCTGCACACCGGGCCTCGAGCGTAAGTCCATCAATTCTTCTTCACCCTCCCCTAGCCCACAAAAAAACCAAACACAACCCCATTTTACGATTTGCAATATAACCATTTAAACCATAGTTCTTCAAGCAACTACGACCGCCCAACTGGTGGTACCCGCCTCAAGCGTGATGAAAATTCCATCCGCTGGGTCGACCTTCTCGACAAATTTAAATCCGTCCAGGAACGTGCCCGTCGCTCTCAGCGCGCCTCCCAACGAGGGCTAGATCCTGACAACACCGGTGCATTCCCCGCAGCGTTAATGGGTGCCGACAACACACGCTCCCGGGATCGTGGAGCGCTTCCCGATGCACCGCGGACCGGGCTTGCCGGGGATGGTGCTGGTGGTCGAGGTGGAGCCGCGGAGTCGACGGCACAGAAGGGAGGAGCGGGTTCTATACTTGGAGCGGCGACAAAGCAGCGATCCAGTTTGCCGAACTTGGGACGACTGGGGATTGGGGGGAGGAAGTCGAAACGCTAAAGACTAGCCGGTGAATTCCGAATGTTCCTGTGTTTCAGAATAGAAATAGGTGGGTCGAGGGGGTGGCATGTTGGCCTGGATGAATGTACAATCCTGTTATCTTCACCTCTGTCTGTATTGTGATTATTGTACGAATTCCAAGTCATGGTCCTTGGAATAACAGGTGGTAGATAGATACATCTCCGATGCCATGGTTGGTTCGGCAATTGTATTCTTTTGCTAAGGTGGTGTCAGGTCAGGAAACTATGTACAACGAAGTAATCAAAACTTGAAAAGTTAAAAAGGCTAAAACGAGACAAGCCATAGGGCGACTCGCTAATATCCTCGAAATATGAACACAACAGAAGAGAATGCGTATCAAACCCACCAACTTACATCAGCCTTGGAAGCTGCCAAGGCTGATGCGAGAGGGGGTATGAAAACGTGGAGAAAGTTTTGGCCAAACCCAAAACATGCAGGTCAGGTTGCGTGGACGAAATGAATACCAAGTGACTCCGAATATAGCCCCGCAAAAAGAGAAGAAAAAAATTTTGAAATGAAAAGAAATGAAAGAGAGAATGTGTCAAAGAAGCGAGAAAGAAAAAAAAAAAAAGGAAAGAAATTCACTCTCTTCCCCATGAAGATGTGGTGCTCCACTCAATGGAACACACAATCAAGAAGCATTTCAATAAACTGAGCGACGATGTCCAGTCGTGCCCAAACGACTTCCCGTGGAAGACAGACAAGAGGGGAAAAAACTCATGAACTTTTCCCGTTCACTTCTTACCAACAGAGCCTATGATGATCAGAAACATCGTGACATCCCCCACAGAGAACATGATGTCGAGGATGGATATCGAGGAAGGATAGCGCATGAGCCAAGTGTCAGAGAAAGTTGTCACCGGCATCGCGAGTCGTTGGTTGAAGAGAAAGGGGACGGTTTCCAGTAACTGCCAGTAGAGTTCTTCGAAACGGTTCCGGTAGGCGAGTTGGTGCCGTTAGTAAAGACATACTCGCCATCGACGTATTGGACACCTGAGAAGGTACTGCGATGTTTGCGACGGGCGTAACGTTGCTCTAACCGGTAGAGCTCGATTTCTGCGAAGAGATTCATTAGTTTGGGGAGGGGTAGGTAGTCAGGACGCTGGTCAACATACTTGCTTGTAATTTCTCAATGAGACCCATGGTTGATAATGATAGATATCGCAATACAGCAAGGTTATGGTGGTTGTCGCACAAGGGCAACGCAACTCGTCCACACGTGGGGTGGGACGATCAATCGAACAATTCGTGATCGAGGTCAGGGGCGAAGGCAGGTAAACAATTTAAAAGGTGGAGAATGTCTAAGAGATGGTGTTAGGAGCAAGCGTGTCTTGGATTATTGTGATTGAAGTCTGAGGGAGCTAGGACGAAAGGGGTGTATATATGTATGAAGGGATAGGATGCCTTACCTAATTAATCGGGATGGGGAACGAGAGAGATGTCTGTTGGGAAGAGAGAGAGAAAAGGGAAATGAAGGATGGGTTGAGGGGGTTGGATGATAATAATAATAGGAGGCAATAATAATATAAAAATGGTAAGAGAGAGGGGAAGAGAGAGGCTAAGAATCCTAATGAGTGGTTTTAATTGATTCCGGCCGTCGATAGTGGACGCCAAGTAGACAAAGAATGACAGGAAGGATCAATAATCAGATAAAAGATTGACAATTCCCAACCCACAGCATGAGAAAGATGAATGAATGTGTGGGGGGGAGGAGAAGAGAAGAGAAGAATCTAGGAATGAAGGAGAGAGAGTTGGAGAGTTGAGAGATGCGACGAGACGAATTGAGTTGGTGGGGAATCTGAAGAAAAGAAGAAGAAGAAAGGAAGGAACGAGGGGACTCAGGGACGAACCAGATGGTACCTGCCGATACGTGGTGGTTCTTAGCGTCAACAAGTCTCGACGAGTAACTGGTTGTGCCTCCGGATGGGGAAGGGATGACGACTGGGGCTATTCCGGATTAGGACTAGCCAGGGGCTCCTTTTTTTTTATCCTGTTCTATTCTTATTATTATTTTTGTTATAATTTCTTACTGTATGAATATCCTCCACTCGCTTCAATTCTCTCCCTCTCATGACATGACATGACATGACATGACAACCTCAAAACTTAATCAATCCTCACCCACGTTCTGGTCCTTCCTTGCTTTCGCCACCTGCAGAACTAAACAACAACTCTCCGACCTGCATAGGAAGATCAATCAGTGAGTTCTTATCATTCCAAAGACAAGACCTATCTATATATATATACACCAAAAAAAAAAATTACATTGAAACTATTCAAGCTTCAAATAGATTGATATAATAATTGCACTATGTACTGTATTTACTCAAAATTCCATCAAACAAGGAAAGGAAAGAAGAAAGCCCCCACTAACGAACGAACTAAAGGAGGTATTTCGACTATTTTTTCGGTCGAGGCCCTGGTGCCATATCCTTAGCGTCCTCCTCCGAATCCGCCTCGAGCTCTGTGTTGCGCTCATACTCCACATCCTGAGCCAGAGACATCTCTTGTGCTAAAAAAAAAAAAAAAATCAATGAACCGTCCGATCAGAGACGTTAACTGGAGGGTGGGCCACTTACCATTCCACAACTCAGCATAGATCCCATTTCGGTCCAAAAGTTCGCGGTGCGACCCCATTTCTTCCACGTGGCCATCCTTTAGCACCAGGATCTGATCGCTGTCATAAATTGTGCGCAGCCGGTGCGCCACAAAGACGCTGGTGCGGGCCTTCTCTTTCAGAATACTGTTGATGTTCTGCAACAACGCATGTTCCGTATAGGTGTCGAGCGCCGATGTCTATGTCCCATTGCCCAATTAGCCAACAGTTTTCCGTCAGAGGGAAACAGACACGAAACCTACCGCTTCATCAAAGAACAGGAGCTCAGGGTCCTTCAGAATCAGTCGCGAAATGGCCAGTCGCTGCTTTTCACCTCCAGAAATCATCATTCCTCGCTCACCCACGGCTGTCTGGTACCCTTCAGGCAGCTTCTGAATCAATTCATTGATGTGCGCTCGCTCCGCCGCTTTTTGCACTTCTTCATCCGTCGCGTCAATCTGACCATAGCGGATATTGTGTGCGATAGTGTCATTAAAAAGTGGGGTATCTTGAGGCACAACACCGATGGCCTTTCGTAAACTCTCCACCGTGACATCACGCACGTCCTGGCCATCGACCAGAATCCGTCCGCTTTGGACATCGTAGAAGCGGAAAAGGAGCCGTAGGATAGTGGACTTGCCACAGCCACTTGGGCCCACAATAGCAAACTTCTGGCCAGCAGGAATCGTAAAGCTTGCATTCTTGAGGATGGGCCGTTCGGGGTGGTAGCCAAAAGTCACATTCTCGAACCGGATCTCACCACCCTGGAGCTGAAGGGGCTTCGCATCTGGCTTCTCTACAATGCTCACATTGACCTTTTGCAGGTTGAAGAGCGTCTCCATATCCAACAAAGACTGACGAAGCTCGCGGTACACGGAACCCAGGAAATTCAGTGGGACTGAAAGCTGGAAAACCAGCTGGTTCACCATGACCAGGTCGCCCACGGTCAAGCTGCCGCTGGCAACACCATTCGCAGCAAGATACATCATCCCAGCAAGCGCACTAGAGAAGATCATGTTCTGGCCAGAGTTGAGGAATGCCAGAGATGTCGTGACCTTGATGGAGGCATCTTCGTAAGCCTTAAGCGCTTTGTCATAACGAGCCACCTCGAACTTCTCGTTGTTGAAGTACTTGACCGCCTCGTAGTTGATCAGGGAGTCGACAGCCACTGTGGCTCCTCGGTTGTCGGCAGCATTGGCCTGCTTCCGGAACTTGGTCCTCCAAGCGGTAGTCATGATGGTGAATGCAGAATAAGCCACCATAGTTGTGGCGGTGATCGCGGCGAATTGAGCCCCGTATTGGTATGTCTGTCCATACTTTAGTAAGATGGATGGCACATGCCAGGATATTATTTTGGGTCATACCAGTATTCCACAAACAAGGGAGATTTCCAGGGCAGTGGGCACGACGTGAAACACCATGGATGTCAACAGGAAACTAATACCCTTGGTTCCGCGGTCAATGGCCCGTGTCAATCCACCGGTCTGTCGGGAGAGGTGGAAATTAAGGTCTAGTCGAAGGAGATGCTCGAAGACATTTCGCGCGACACGGCGAATGGCTTTCTGCGCAACACTGGCGAACACCGCATTCCGGAGCTCCTGGAAGAGCGTGGCGCTAATTCTGGTGACACCATCTAGACGGTCATTAGACAATACACCCGGCGTCCTATAGTCATCTTTTCTTACAGGCTATTATCATAGATCCAGCGACGGTATAGGCTGTCCCGCCAACGGCGGCAAAGTCCACATTCATCGAATCGACGATGCTCTTGAAGTAAAAGGGGACTTCGACATTCAAGATCTAGACATTCGTCGTCAGCACCGGGGAGTGTGTCTATTGCAAGTTGCAGTCACCGATGCACTAACCTTTGCCCCAATCAACAATGACAGGGCAGATCCAACTCGGAGCTTGGTTCCCCAGTCATCCTGCGCAGTGCCCAGTCAATTCTAGCCGTCCTGATGGTATCCAGATCCGACCACGCCTTACCTTGGGCCAGAGATATTTGACCATCTCCCTCATGATCGCCCAATCGGCCTTTCTCTGCTCTTTTGTAGCAACTGTCGCCTCGCTGAGCAGGTCTTTCTTCGGTGTTGCGGTGGGGGCATTTTGGGTATCTTTCGGGTTCTGTGCATCAACGGGTTGGGCGGCGGTCGGGGGTCTCGTGCTTGAAGGCTTTCGTTCCGACGGAGGATCTTGAGGTATTTGTTTCCCTAGTGGGTTTTTGCTGGCCGAGAACGCTCTGAGCTGTGCATAGCTCGCAGCTCGCCATGGTGCAGCTGCGCGTGGGTCGGCGGGACCGCAGCGTATGAAGCGCTGGGAGAAGCGCAGACAAGGCGGTCGGGCTGCCCGGGGCAGCATGATTGCTGGTTGATGTCTAGTCGCGGGGTGTCAAATATATTAGGGATGTCTCTTTCTAGTGCCAATGGAGCATGGTTCAGGATAAAAGGTCGCCCTCTTTCTCCGGGTGTTGGCGACTCGTGACGGGGGATCGCCGGGGTCGGAGGAAAAAGGCGGCGGGTTCAATCAACACTTCGGAAATCACTCAATGTTCGGGTAGACGGTTCGGACACCGTTGGGGAGGGGATGGTAGAAAGTATGGTTATTAAGATAGGCAGGTACCTAGGTAAATTATCAGAATGACTTAAATTACAGCGGTGGTGAGGAAAAAGAACTCAAGGAGATTGCGTGATTATTGGAGCAGAAGATGATCGAGGTGGTTGTGTCGCAATCGCCGATTCCAGCACCACCGGAACGGATGCCCGGTATGCAACCCTCTTAACTCTCTTTTCTCACGACAAGAGAATTTCCCAGTCATACTTTCATTTGGTCCTGGTTCTATCTTGGGTGATCCCTTAAATTAGAGTGATCGGTGCACGTTTATTGACTTATTCAATAGAGAGAGGCAGAAGGGTAGCCAACTGAATAGTTCCACTACGTATATATATATTTGAGGAAAACTGACAACCCCTACCGATGACATCACGGGTGGATAATTATCAACATCGTGTGCCTAAATCATGCAGTAGCATTCATATCCCCATATCACTCGAAAGATATACCTGGTACCGATGAATGAATCATCCCCAGTTAACAATGGTACTATTTAATATGTACCATGGAGCAACGACGGGTAATCAATATGTCCTGGGTGTAGACCAACGTACTAACGTTGTATAGCAAGTAAAGAGTAAGGCTGAAGATACTATAGATGTCTGGTGATTCTCAGGAAAAATCACATTTCCCAAGAAAGTATCACAGATCATCCAGATCATCCAGATCAACTGGGACACAACAACCCACTCTCCCACAAATCACTCCCTGCACCAGGGCTCGTGGCCATATATCAATGCTGCTACCCCGCGCCCGGAAGTCCACGAGCAAGACATGGCACATAGATATACACGAGATTGATCATCCCGAAGAAATAGAGAAAGACTGTGCGTTTACAGCGCTTCAATGCCGCTCGGCCAGACCTACGACAGTTCCCATTTCCAATTTCCCAATGCAGCGAATGGAAATACTATGATCACTCGAAGTGGTAGTTAACTTTAGTAAATACAAAGAACACAGAGATTGAAGAATTGTAGTGAATAGACTACCAACTCTTAAAACGTACAGTAGCAGCAAAGACAATCGTGGGTTGTCCTTACCCCTTTCATCTTAACTTCTTGAACTCTTGATTCGAGGTATTGGAAGGGCGGAAACCATACAGAATTATAGTATTCATTAAGAGGCGTCCAAAATAGGAACAGCCCGGTTAGCTCAGTTGGAAGAGCGTGTGGCTTTTATGACGTCACAGGCGTAATGATACCTCAATGTCGTGGGTTCGAGCCCCACATCGGGCGCTATTTCTTTTTTCTTTTTTGGTTGTCCTGTCTGTCTTCTTGCAGACAGGGAGAGACGGACGGACAGACAGACATCAACAATTCCGGGACAAAGAAAGGCCAAAGCAACGGTCAGAATTGGGTAGATAGAGAGAAGAGCTATGTTGACAGAAAAGGATCAGATGAAAGCTGATTGGCAGGGAGTGGAAAGGAAAGAAGAACCTCTGAAATAAAATGGGACAGATATCGACGGGAATAAATGTGCTATTTATGCATTATAATGCTGAAGCTATCATCCGAATACAAAAGAAGTGAGCAAGAAGTGTTAGACACCTATTCATGAGCTTATATTGGATTCTCACGTCTACGGCGGAATTTCTGTAGCCTTTCTTGAAAGTGACTATGTGTAAATAAACTATGTCGCTTGAGTTAATTCGATATTCCTGGATAGCCTTGGTTTCTCTCGAAATTGTACTGAAATACTACAATTGTATCCCCCTGAACCAGAGTATTTTTTTCATGGCCTCTGCACCACATACTGGATATCATGTGAATCTCTCACCTAAAGGCCTCCTAGACGCGTGCTTTTCCATACTTGGTCGTAATGACGTTGTATACATGGATGCCACTAGATCGGGGGCTGAAATAATTTCCCATTTACGAACTGTTATGTCTTGCTCTTTTGATCAATCTCATCGAATCATGGGATTATTTTCCCGTGGGTCTGTGATAGAGGAAGACCATGAGTGCAGGCCCCGGACCGCCTGTATGAGGCACGAGCCTTTCATAGGAGCCTGGGCAACCAATAAGCTTCATGTATTTAAAGTAAGTCCTACAAAGATATAACTACACCTAACAATTGAGGGTCCAAACTTCTTGTAAATACACTGTCCCCATATTGGCCCAGACCGTTGACCCAGCAACACAGGAGCCCATGCCTGCCCTTGAAAATCGAGAAACGATAAACCATTCGATTAAAAGTAAGGTAGATAAAGGCGAGTTACGTGCATACCAGCAGGGCATGGGCTAACCGGGTCTCATACCGGCACAAAGGGATAATGGCGACGTTATCTGGCTCGACTCTTATACCCCCGTCTTGGCTCTGGCGAGAGCCTATATGACAGTGAGCATGTCTCACCATACTGACGTGGTCGCGATAATTAATATCGATGCCGATAACTTATGTAGGTACCTGAATATTGCCAAGCCACCAAGGAGCTATGTATTTTATACCTTGTAATTCGGACAATATCGATAGCATACTATTATAACCATTCCAGACAGCATGTGTCAGAATTAGCCCGGTTAATTCAGTTGGTAGAATGTGCGGCTTTTACCATTAAGTTGAAAGTTAACCGCAAAGTCGTGGGTTCGAGCCCCACATCGGGCGCTGTTTTTTTACCCTCCCTCTCTCCATTTTTTTAATATATTATACCTATACATACCTATTGTATGGAGAGAGATGAAGTACTGGATTTTTGATGCACGGAAACTGTTTTATTACTGCCTAATCTTGATACACCTCCGCTGAATATCTACCGTACGTCATGGTACCCGGTAATGTTGGTGATGTGATTACCTAAGCATTGCCAAGACATTTTCCCCAATCAAGGCGAAGCAAAGCACGACAGGAAGAAACACCGCGGAAGAGCCTCTCGTCCATCCAATCTTATCGGGTAGTTTCTCGCTGCTCCTGCGATCTCTGTTGGATTGCCTCATATAACCATGAGTCAACCTTGGAGGAAGGGTGTGCGGTCTGTCTCCTGGGCTCGCGTCCTTCCGCCTCGCGTGCAACAAGGGTTTCCCGCATCCCAGGCAAGATGCGTCCAGATTCGCGCGGCGCCGGCGGAACAGCCTGCCTCCGTGAATGGCGATTATCTTCCGGTAGTGGCCACTGCTAACTCGGCGCAATCAGCGGGTATGTATCGACGACCATCAGCTTACTCTTGATCTTCTCTATCCGACTTGTGTGTACAATTTGTCCCCAGCTAACAGAACACTGAACGCCGTCTCAGATGCTCGATTCGATGTCATCGGTGCGCCCTACTCGTTATTGTCTGTCTCTCTATCCCCGTCACAGAATCTTTATACTCGACGAGGAACCCTGGTTGGTTTGAGTGGGAAGGCCGATAATGTATGCTACGCGCAACAACCTGATCCTGCACTCTGCAGTATACAATTGTTGTTGACAATAGTTGATGTCTCTAGGTTGTCTCGACTTTGAGCGTTCTGGAACCATTCCGCAGGGCGGTCGTTGGTGTCCCATTCCTCTACCAAAAGGTCCAGCTTTAGCCCTCCCTAAATAACAGACAGATCGATGTTAACGTTACCCGGTTAGGTCTCCTCAGCAAGCCCCGTTACTGCCTTGATCTCCGTCCGTTCTCCCGTCACATCCTTCGCTGTTGTCCACCTCAACGGTTCAGTGGATTGGATGGTAGCGCAAAGACGGGCACTGCTCGCCTGGACTGGCCGTTCGCTCTCTATTCGACCCACAATTAACACAAACTTGGTTCGTTGTCCTCGATGCATGTCCGATTCGAGTAACTGGACTAATTTGCGAAGAGCCTGGTCCACTGGGGAAGCTCCCAGGTCACTGGAAGAGGCCTGTTGGCGTTGGTTGGTACGGGCCAGTTATACTCGGTTGAATTGAAGGCTGGAGAACAATACATTGTTCACCCCAGGTATTTCTCTTTTTTTTTTTTTTTTTCCCTCAGCGAAGAGTACACGGTGTACTGGGTTCTAATGATTCAAAGCAATGTTGTGGCCTATACCATGTCTTCAAACCCTCCTCGTCCATACCGCTTCAAATCCACCACCCTGAAATTCCAGGTCCCAGGCCTGAAGAGCCTGCCGCGACTGATCCAAGATTCTAAATTCATCCGGGACATGTCAGATTCCAATACGTGGAAGAACGCCATGAAAGTCTTCCACCGGCTCCGCACGTGGTCTCGAATGACCATTTGGGGTGATAGGGTATGTAAAATCCCACAATATCTGTGATCATCACATTTCTAACATTAATATCCAGCTCTTCCTCCAGTTTGATGGCCCGGCAACCATCCTTCTCCAGACTCGCGGCCCCCGAATCAACGAAGTTCTGACCTCACATGAAGTCAATGAGATTGCCGACTCACCCAGAGGTCTGACGATTGGCCCAGCAAAGCCTTCAGAAGAAGCCCCCTCATCGAGGTCTGTTGAGGATCTGGCAAACGAAGTTGAAGGATCGGCCCAGCGAATCGCCAATATCACCAATGAAGGAAAGGTCTTTTTCACGAAACCGGGGGAGAAGATTTAAGATGCTCCATCTTCGGTCCTGTTATATCCAACGTCTCTACATGAAGCGAAAACCCAACCCTGTAAAGAGCTAGATGTTTCTCTTGTTGTTTCAGGCTTAATGTATTATAGATGGCTTGTGTTTGATCACATGTCGACCTGTCTTCCCCAACCAAGGCCTTTCTTTTTTTTCTTCTTTCTTTTTCTGTTAGACAACAAATGCAGTCATATCATGTTCGAGTCTTGAATTTACCTTGAACGAATCATGAAGCGTTGATGGCGGTAGAAAGGCAATTGGTGGGCAAGAGCGAATTTAATTGGTCGAGGTGATATCCTGTCAACTCCCTGATGCTTTCCAGCATGCAAGACATGGTACTCCAAAAGACAAAATAGCAAATTCTGGAACTTCGTCCCAATAAGAAACATAATAACGCAGACACCTATCAACACCGTCGCTGCAAAAGAATCGAAATAAAAGACCGCAGTCATGACAAATGCACCCCCATGTTGATACCAATGCCGAAGAAGGCTAATGATGTGCAATATGCAGAAACGCCCAAAAAATGCGAGTCCATAGGATGAATGGATAATCTTCGTGGTATGCCCAACGCTCCATAAATGCGCGTATCTAATATCAACGACAATCATACTTTAATCCTCTCTATACCAATACCCCGTTTCTCATATTTTCAACTGTCTTGACCCCAACCCCTTTCAACTTGCTTAATTCCATGAGACTGTTGATTTGCACTTGGGTGTTGTCATCGCTGTGGTTGTTGTCCATATGTTGATCCATCTCACAAAGACAGTCAACAATGGCCTCGGCCTTTTTTACCCCGACACCTTTCAGTAACTTGATCTGGCTTACATCACGAGAATTGATGATGGAGAGGAGGTGGATGGTCCGCGGTGAAAGGGTTTCTTCTGTACAGTCAACGACTGAAGATTCATCATCCAGTGGCGACTTTGTTTTTGTGCGCTTCGTGCGCCTGGAGCGGGAGATCTCGGTAATGTCGTCGTCACTTTGTGGTTCATTGATTTCATGGACATCGTAGTCTGCATCGAAATCTTCTGCTTGACGCTTGGCCCCAATTTGTGGTGGCTGTTTATTCAGTGACAACATGCTCCCGAATCCTCTCTTCGCAGGGGCAAGCGCAGGGGTATCGGCTGGCTCCAGAGTTAGACGAGATCTGCCTTGTGTACGCTCCTTTAACTTGGCAATCTTCGATACAAGTTTCTCGTTGTTGGGGAAGAAGGGAAGTGCAAGTTGATACATCCTCAATGCGGAGCTGTCTTCCCCCCGCCCTTGGTGTTGTTTCGCCATAAGCAGATACGACAAGCCTTCGGCTCTTGCGTCTTCAGTGCCCTCGATTCGCTGCTCAAGGAGCTCCAGGCGCCTTTGTAATTGGTCGTTCAACTCGCGAACTTGTGTTTGCCTTGATTGCTCACTGACTGCTCTCACCGCCAGGATTTCTTCCACTTTCTTTTCTACCATTTCTTCAATCCTAGCCGCGGACATATCTTCATGATATTTCTGTGGTGGCGGGGGCTGTGCAATCCGCGAGACTCTAGGTGGCCGGAAAGAGTGAGTTTCTGAAACCAATGAAGACGGTTTAGGTATCTCGGGCTTCTTGAACTGTGTAGAAAGCCTGGGCAGTGTCTTATCAGAATAGACACTAAATGCTTTGACCGGCTTGGTTTCGCCGGGTTTTGTTTCATCCTTGTTTGCGTTTGCTACAGCCGCAAGGTTCACGTTGGCAGAGGATGTTAGTGGTCGGAGGGGTTGCCGCTGGGAATTCATCATCGAAGGCCGGGTAGAAGGCCTTGGAGGCCCTTTGAACATGGGCTCATTCTCCACCTCTCGGACTTCGATCTTTTTAGTGCGATTGGCGAAATTGAGGGAGCTTAGTGTATCCAGGTGGTAGGATTTCACGGGGGCTAGATTGAGTATCATCACGGTTAACCCATTATTTTGACCCAGTGACAGGATTCTTGTCATCTTCGACTCGCGATACGGAATTCTCGAGTGCTTCTTGCTGATAGCTTCGACACACTGTGCCAGAACAAAAAGGCTTTTGTTGATGCTGGCGGATTCAACCATACGCTCCTTGTCATTCTCTGTCCGACGGTTGTCCTCCGAGCCTGCCAAGTCAATAGCAGACGCGGTGCTAATGAGAGTCTTATCACCAGAACTAATAGCTACCCTCACACAGAGGATTGCATGCGACCGCGAAGAGTGCGCATTCAACTAAACAGTGTTAGCTGGTTATCTCGCCAGTGTAGCAGGTATACTGACCTTTGTCGCAGAGGTAGATCTGTTGATGTTGGCCTGGTCATACAAGACTTCGAAATCTTTCAGAGTCGTGCATGGTTTCTCAGTCAAGCCTACGACTACAGTCTTCCCGCCATTATCCCGCAGAGGCAACCCTGCAAGGGTTCTCTTTTCTGGAGGCTCGAACAGATCGAAGACTTTGTCATTGTAGATCTCATAATAGCTTAAAGAAACCTTGACCGTCGTCTCGCCATCACTGTCCTTTTCAATTTTCCGACTGCGTCTGTATATGGTGCTTAGGAGTCGGGGGATGGCGCCTCTTTCAGCCAGGCTTTTACCACCTCGCATCGTATGCGTCTTCCCAGTGCCTGTTACTCCATATGCGAACAGAGTCACGTCAAGACCATTGAATAGCTGTTTAACTGTGGGGGCCACTGCGGATACAATCAGAACACTGTCACCGAAGAAATGGCTTCTGGAAACGAACCCTCCGCGTCAAAAAGCTCCTGCTGGGACGCCTCTGCATCATATACAGCATTGAATTGAAAGGTGTATTCCTCATTTTCATTCTTAGGATTTGGAATCCGCACAACATTATCCCTATCTCTCAATGCTGCGAGCGCCGCATTGTCCTTTGAACTTTCTCTGTCGCTTTTGTTGTATATAGTGTGGGGGGAGGAGCCCGAGCGGAGGATAACATCCAATTCCCGTTCTGACTTCAGAAGAGGTCTCACACGTGCAACCACCCGAACGCTCATTATGTAGGTGATCGATTGTTGACTTAGGGGGTCGTTTTCGTTACAAGGTGTCGTGTTCCCACGTCGATGTTATTCTGGAAGCGGTATATATAGCTATTTTCCATAAAGCTTCATGCAACACATGTGAGTAAAATGAGCCGCGCAAGGAGTAGACCAGGCTCTATGGTGGGGGAGCTTCGATTCTTGCAGCTTCGAGTTGGGTAAGATATTCGGCGCTTCGACCAATGAAGGCGACACCAAAAGATACTCTAGCTACTTCGGAGGTAGGTAACTCGTAGGTATGGTTGAAGAGAGGACGAGGAGGAGGCAGGGTGCCTTTGAATAGAGAGAAGTAGAATGGAAGAAACCGCAGAGAGGATGAAGAGGCTCATGGAAAGTTAAGAGGAGAGAAGGAGCTTCGTTTTGGTGTGCGATTGGCGGCGGTCAGCTGTTGGCCCGGCAACCTTTGACCCGTTGGAGTTCGTTCCCCAGCATGGGAAGTCCACATTCTCCCTCCACTATCTTATTACTAGGTACTTGGTAGGTAGTGGTAGTATCTACACAGGGAAAAAGAAAAAGAAAATCTCTTTGCATCAGTTTGTCTTCCAAAAAAATCCACTACTTTGGTACGTAGTATTATGTCTGTAGCCTACTAAGATATGTTACTCTTAGCTGTTAATAATATTAATTATAAGATTTCTACTAAGGGTGTTAGGGAATATGTCAAATTAACCTTGTTCTGACGAAACAGTTAATATCATCTCATGTTTTATAGTATTATTGTATATGCTTCACGTGTTCGTAGAGATAATAATAATACTGTAATAATGAATACGTCCAGGAAGATGTCGGTTACCGTGGTTAGGCTAACCCCGTGATTGGCCCGTGACCGACCGTGACAAGAGCCCCCCAGAGCGGCAAAGGCCACCGTACACCACCGGAACCGCATCAGCATCATCGTCTCGTCGACTTCGAGTCTGTCTTTTCCTCCCCTTCCACTCTTCCTCATTCACACCCATCCACCCTCGCGCATTATCTCCCAGTGGCCCTCTCTCTGGAAGTCTCCCATTGCTTGATGTTTGGTTGAATTTCCCCATCATTTTTGGTTGTCAGTATGCTGAATCACCTCGGTTCTTGGATTGAGTCTTCCCTCCCCTCTAATTCTATGATGACTGACCGCCGCATTAGTGACCCTCTGACGGACACGCGACGAGTACATCCCCACGCCTGCCCCCCAAACGACCTTAACGCAATACAAAAATCCGCTCAATTTTTCAACCTACTTCCTATATAACCCTCCATGGCCGCACCACAGGGTGGTTACCCTCCTCAGGAAGGGCACGGTCAACCCGCCGACTACGGCTCTCCAACTCAACAACAGGGTCCGACCCCGGCTCAGCCTGGGGGGAAAAAGAAGAGAGCATATGCCGGGGGAGCCTTTGAATTTGGTTCCGGTGCCAATGCTGCCCTGGGGGGTCAGTTGCCGGCTGGCGGTAGCTATGGAGCTTATCCTCAACCCCAAGCTGGGGGATACCAACAGCCCGCCTACGGTGCAGACCCTTCCCAGGTCCAGCCTGCACAGGGGTATGCCGCTCCGGATGTTTCACAAATGACCCAGCAGTTTGGTGGAATGGGAGTGACCGATCCGCATCTGATGCCCCCGCAGCCGGCTCCCCAAGCTCCTCAGCCTCCCCGTCCTGCGGCACCCCTCAATCAGCTCTACCCGACGGATCTGATCAGCCAGCCGTTCAATGTGGCGGAATTGGACTACCCACCTCCTCCCATTAACCTACCACCAGGGGTGCGTTACCAACCGAGCTTGCTGGATTCATTAACCGTTACTGATTGTTTGTTAGACCAGTGTTTACCCCTCTCCCTACGCCAACTGCCCACCGAAATACGTCCGTTCCACATTGAATGCCGTTCCAACCACACACTCTCTGCTAAAGAAGTCCAAACTCCCATATGCTCTCGTCATTCAGCCATATGCAGCCCTTCATGATGCAGAAGACCCGATTCCTGTCATTCCGGACCAGGTCATCTCCCGTTGCCGCCGGTGTCGTTCTTACATCAATCCCTTTGTGACCTTCCTCGATCATGGACATCGCTGGCGCTGTAACATGTGCAATTTGACCAACGACGTGCCGCAAGCATTTGATTGGGATACTACTTTGCAGAAGCCAGCCGATAGAGCTCTCAGAGCTGACCTTAATCACTCCGTCGTCGAGTTTGTCGCACCTCAGGAGTACATGGTTCGCCCCCCACAGCCCCTTGTCTATCTTTTCTTGATCGATGTGAGCTACGCGTCTGTTACCAATGGTCTCCTGGCCACCAGTGCACGGTGTATCAGGGAAAGCCTTGATCGGATTCCGAATGCGGACCGTCGGACCCGGCTGGGTTTCATCGCAGTGGACTCCAGCCTTCATTATTTCAGCATCCCCCGCGATGGCTCTCAGAACTCTAACCCCAGCATGCTGGTTGTAAGCGATCTGGATGAACCTTTCCTTCCCATCCCTGGTGATCTTCTTGTCACCCTTAGTGAATGTCGCGAAAATATCGAGACCTTCCTTGACAAGCTGCAGGAGATGTTCCAGAACACTCAGAACAATGGCTGCGCAATGGGATCGGCTCTGCGGGCCGGTTACAAGTTAATTGCCCCTGTTGGAGGCAAGATGACTGTTCTCAGCTCGTCGTTACCGAATCTCGGCGTTGGCGCTCTGACTATGAGAGAAGACAAGAAGGTACTGGGTACGAACAAGGAGAGCAGTCTGCTGCAGACGGCAAACTCGTTCTACAAGAGCTTTGCGGTTGAGTGCTCCAAGGCGCAGGTGTCCGTTGATATGTTCTTGTTCTCTTCCCAGTACCAGGACGTGGCTTCTCTGAGTAACTTGCCAAGATATACTGGTGGTCAGACATACTTCTATCCCGGATGGAATGCTGCTCGCGGGGAAGATGCAATTAAATTTGCACGCGAGTTTTCTGATTACCTGTCCTCAGAGATTGGATTGGAGGCGGTGCTCCGTGTGCGTGCTACCACTGGTCTGCGCATGAACACGTTTTACGGCAACTTTTTCAACCGTTCTTCTGATCTGTGCGCGTTCCCGGCTTTCCCTCGCGACCAGGCCTATGTCGTTGAAGTCGCCATCGACGAGACCATCACAAGGCCCGTCGTGTGTCTGCAGACCGCAGTCCTCCACACCACATGCAACGGGGAACGAAGGATCCGCGTGCTGACTTTGGCGCTTCCGACCACCCAGAACCTGGCGGACGTGTATGCCTCCGCGGATCAGCAAGCCATTGCTACTTACTTTAGTCACAAAGCTGTTGAGCGCGTTCTCGGAAGCGGCTTGGACCCTGCTCGCGAGGCATTGCAAGCCAAGGCCGTCGAGCTGCTATCGACATATCGAAAGGAACTTGCTGGTGGAAGTGTGACTGGTGGCGGTCTGCAATTCCCTGCCAACATGAGAGCTCTTCCCGTTCTGTTCCTTGCCCTGATCAAAAATGTAGGCTTCACCCCTATCTTTTTCTTTTAAGGAGCATTCTGATCACTGACCCATGGACGTTTTCATTTAGCTCGGCCTTCGGAAATCTGCACAGATCCCAACCGACATGCGATCGGCCGCTCTTTGCCTGTTGTCCACCCTTCCGCTTCCTCTTCTGATCCAATACATATACCCAAAGATGTATTCCCTCCACGACATGCCCGACAATGCGGGATTACCGGACGAGCAGACGGGGGAAATTGCCCTCCCGCCGCCCGTCAACTTGTCTTCTGAACGCGTTGTTCCGTACGGCCTCTACCTCATTGATGATGGCCAGACGCAGTTCTTGTGGGTGGGACGTGACGCCGTCCCTCAGCTCGTTCACGATGTCTTCGGCATGCCTGATAAATCGCAACTCCGGGTGGGCAAGCAGAATCTCCCTGATCTCGACAATGATTTCAACCAGCGTGTGCGGGCGGTGATTGAGAAGAGCCGAGACCATCGGTCGAAAGGAGCTGGCAGCATCGTGGTGCCTCACCTCTACGTGGTCAAGGAGGATGGCGAGCCCGGCCTCCGACTGTGGGCTCAAACGATGCTGGTGGAAGACCGAGCCGACCAGAGTGTCAGCCTGGTGCAATGGATGGGTTCCTTGCGCGAAAAGGTTTGACCCCGTTTTTACTAGTTTGTCTATCTTGCACCTGATGTCCGCCCTGGAAGTCATTTGACTGATGTGGTTTCATCACACGCCTACAGGTTGTTCAGTAATAATAGCTCACTGTGTCCATTTTGCTAAACTATATGCGAGAGATATCAATCAATTTTTTATGGTCGCAACAATTTCAATGTTCCTCTTTTTTGTTTTGCTTCTTTCCTCTTTTCTTTTAGCCGAGTATGGGCCTTGGAATGTACCACTATTCATTGTGATGTTATTGATTGATTCTTTCCATTTATTTATTCATTTATTTGATGTTTTTTTTTTCCCGCGAAGAAAAAGGAAAGAAAGAGAGGAAAAAGAGAGAGAAAGAAAATCTGGAGTCGTTCTCTTCATCATGGGATTGGAGGGGTATACGGTTAGGGTCATGATATAGATGTCGAATGTTTTTGGGAAAGTTGGGGTTACTGTCGCAAGGCGCATAAGCTGTTGGTCACTGGTTTCCTATCCCGATTCCGGTCAAGTGCATAGATTAGGTTAGGTAGGACCTACTCTAGCCACTCCAACTCCTCAGGACTCTATGCTAGGAGGGTTGTCTGACTAGGTAGTCTTAGTCGATATTATTATTATTGTTATTATTTCCCGGTCCAACAAACAAGAAGCATTACCGCCCAGTCTGTGTCTGATGGGCAAAGGGCTGCATTGGGGCCAACATCTGTTTGGCTGATCATGCAGAGTAGACTTTAGATCACAGCTTAGCAGGGTTAGCCATGGATCATGACGGTAGGTGTGGGACAAATCAACAAGAAGAGATGGGACTAGTTGACTGTGATAAAACAAGAGGGGGGTCCCATGCCAAGGAGAAGGAATTTGTGACTGAGGAAGTTGTGAATCGATGGGCAGTAGCGTATCTGCGAGGAGGGGGCAGTGCAACAGATCAGTTCTGAGTTGATGCTGGTGGGGACCATTGGTTTTTTGGCGCTGTTGGATTGAAACACTGGATGAGACGTGGTGCTAATATTGAGTGGAAATTGTTTTAGTATAAGATTTAGTATCTGGCTGGCTGGCTGTCTGGCTGTATGTCTGTCAGGGAGGATGAATATAGGTAATAATTAATAGTAGCTCAAGAGTTGTTGTATATTCTGAAGAGGAAACCAACTCTATCAGTTGGTGATGGTACAATGTATCCATGGTACTGTACCTCACCTTTCCCACCCATCCTTGGGTATCTGTAAGTTTGTAAGTTACCCCAAAATACTTTCCCATATCAGAACTGATTATTTATTATTATTATTATTATTATTATTATTATTATTGTTTTTGTTTTTGTTTTTGTTATTCTCCCATCGGATTCAATTATTTCTCCTCATATAATAAATAATATCAAAAGAATAATTCTCATCCTCATCCCAATATAATAATAAAAAGAAGGTATTTAATTAACCCCCCTCCAACTGCCTTTTGCCCCACCCCACTTTGGTTGATCCGCACCTTCTAATAATTCTGGTGATTATTATTATTATTACTCTTACCACCAAGTAATAAACCATAATCATCATCATCATCATAAGAACCATCAACATTCCTCAACTAAACTGAAGCTCCATCCTTAGTCCCGTTCTCGATCTTACTCCTCTCCCCCATCTCGTCGCTTTCCACTGATGGTGCAGAGAAATCCCCCATCCACCAACCTCAGGGAATTAAAAATAGAACCCAACTTGTGAAACACTCACCAGACCACCAAGACGAAGTCTCGACTTTAGGTATACACATGCTCTCCTAAATCTATTTTTCCTCCTCCTTCTTCCTCTTCTTCCTCTTCATCTCCTCCTGATTTCTCCCTTTTCTCTTCCCCCCCACCCCGGTCTTCTCATATTATACTAGTTGTGTTTGAAAGCTTCCATCCCAACCCCCTGGTTCTTATATCTATCTAGGATATTCGGGTCCCATTCCGCTGCAGACGTCCCGTGCTCCTTCCGTCCCCCCCTCCACGCCTATTTCCCCCCCGTTCTCCTCCTCCTCCTTCACACCGACTTACTCCGATCACATCTTATCACGATTCCACGCCACTCTCGACCGTCCTGTTCCGGCGTCAACCATTCTGACGGCATTTGACGGGTCACATCTCGCCTCAATACCTGACACGGCCTGTACCCCGCATCTGGTATTGGCAGATCCCGAGGATTGTCCCCCCATTCTCACGAACAGGGTCTGCGAATTGGCGACGATAACCCCCAAAACCTATCTGTTGAAGAGTGTGTAACCAAATGTAAGCTGCTCCTCTCCGTCTCATCGCAAATCCGACCCACGTGTACTTGGCTTGCGTGTCTTGTGTTATGCCCACTGCTGGTCTGCGGTACCTGCATTGAGCTTGCTGGCGTGCTGGAATCTCGCTCTGCGCTTCTCAACGCAACCCACAACTTCGCTAAATACCTACGACCATACCTGATTTTCCGTTTCGCTAACACTGTTGGGGAAAGAACTTGCCAAATATGGTGCAGCAGCTACCTCCTCAGGGGGGTTCGCGAAAGATCTCCTTCAATGTTTCGGACCAGTATGAAATTCAAGATGTTATTGGAGAGGGTGCCTACGGTGTTGTCTGGTAAGTGAGCCCCAGGGGAGGTCTAGAGCTTGGTTGACCGGTCTAGCTCCGCCATCCACAAACCTTCCGGCCAGAAAGTTGCTATAAAAAAGATCACTCCTTTCGACCATTCCATGTTCTGTTTGCGAACACTGCGTGAGATGAAGCTGCTCCGATACTTCAACCACGAGAACATTATCTCCATCCTAGATATACAGAGACCCCGCAATTATGAAAGCTTCAACGAAGTCTATCTGATTCAGGTATTATTGAGATTAAAAGAAACGTGCCCCCTTCAAGGAGAGATGTTGACCGAGCCGCAGGAGTTGATGGAAACGGACATGCACCGTGTCATTCGTACCCAAGATCTTTCCGACGACCATTGCCAATATTTCATCTACCAGACTCTCCGTGCGTTGAAGGCGATGCATTCCGCAAACGTTCTTCATCGTGATCTCAAGCCGTCCAACCTTCTCCTCAACGCCAACTGCGATTTGAAAGTCTGCGATTTTGGCCTCGCGCGTTCGGCTGCATCAACGGATGACAACTCAGGGTTCATGACGGAATACGTGGCGACGAGATGGTACCGCGCCCCCGAGATTATGTTGACCTTCAAAGAATATACCAAAGCCATCGACGTGTGGAGTGTGGGCTGTATTCTGGCTGAGATGCTGAGTGGAAAGCCGCTATTCCCTGGAAAAGACTGTAAGTTGTTGTGTGGCTGACACAAATGCCGCTGCATCTGGACTAACATGCGCGAGCGTAGACCACCACCAATTGACCCTGATTCTGGACGTCCTGGGAACCCCGACAATGGAGGATTACTATGGAATCAAATCGCGTCGGGCTCGGGAATATATCCGCTCTCTGCCCTTTAAGAAGAAGATCCCCTTCAAGGCATTGTTCCCGAAGAGCAACGAACTGGCCCTGGATCTGCTGGAGAAGCTGCTGGCATTTAACCCTGCGAAACGGATAACTGTCGAGGAGGCCCTGCGACATCCATACTTGGAACCATATCACGACCCCGATGACGAGCCCACCGCTCCCCCAATTCCGGAAGGATTCTTTGATTTTGACAAGAATAAGGATGCCCTGAGCAAGGAACAGCTGAAGGGTAGGTTCTCGACTTCGCGTGGCCCCTTTTGTAGTCGAATTTTGCTAACGAGTGTATTAGTCCTAATCTATGAGGAGATCATGCGGTAGAATGTTCAATAAATCTATGCATTTGCATTTGTTTTCTTCTTCTTCTTCTTGCCATCCAGCAGATTGATTGATCTTTGACATGCACATAATATCCGTTGCATAGATGAATCCGCCCCCTCGGTCTCCCCCTGGTTAGCTTCGTTTATGGACACGCCTTCGCCTACAGTATCGTCTCGTTGTTTGAATGATTGGCCTTGGTTTGACATTATCCCAGGCGTTTAGTGCTTCTCATAATGGAACAGATTAAGCTGGTCTTAGCTTTCACCCTGAGCAAGGTCACCCTCATGAAGTCATCCCTATTAGAAAGAATAGGAAGAAGAACAGAAAGAGAGAAAAAAAAAAGCGCCTGTCTATACATAATACATACCATGCTACCTACTACCTACTAACCTCTTTATCGATATGCATAGCTTCATGTCATATTCCAAAGTTTCATAAACGTGGCAATGCCCTCCGCAACGCCTTCTTGACTGGGCTTCTCCGCACAAACCTGCGGCTCAAAGCCCATATTCTTAACCAGATGATCCCTCGTAGTCGGCCCAATCGTAGCAACAAACACCCTCCTCCCATTTCTCCCTTTCTCGTCATTCGCCTCCCCCCTTCCCTGATTCAAATCCAACACCCGCACCATCGCATCACACCCCGTTGGCGAAAACACCACCACCCACACTGCACCCCCAGCCTCCCGCGCCAGAAACTCCTCCCCACCAGCCACCGCCGCCGCAAAATCCTCTTCGAACCCTTCCATCACGCCTGTTTCGTACACAACCAGCTCGTCGACCTGGATCCTTGCATCCGGCCCCGCTTCCTGCATCAGCATGCGCGGAATGACATCGCGACGCTGTTCGCCGACGAGGAACAGCAGCGGTAGTTTCCGGGGTGGTTGTTGTTGTTGTTGTTGTTGTTGTTGTTGTCGTTGTTGTTGCTGCTGTTCCTGCAGTAGCTGAGATGACGCATCGGCATCTGATGAGGGAGAATTGTAATGCGCAAGGATGTATCGGGCGAGGTTCTCGCCGGTGCCGGTGTCGGCGCCGTGAATGGTTGCGTGCGGGAGATGGGCGTCGCGGAGGGTGGTGAGGGAGCGAGCGGTTGCGGGGCCGACAGTGTAGAGGATGAGATGAGTTGAGGAGGAATGGGCGATGTTCTCTGTTATGGTTTCTCTGTTAGGTTTCGGTTTCGTTATTGGGGGGAAGGAAAGGATCCGTACGATCTAATGTCGCGACCAGCGCGGCGAAGCCTTCGACGGCTCGCTGGCTGGTGAATATTAAGCCGCCATATTTCCGTCCGGGGCCGGGTTGGAGTCCGCCGGACTCGAAGAGGTGGCGGATGGTTTGGAGGTTGGGGTCGTGGAAGCGGTGTTCGAGGACGGGGATGAAGGCCGGGGAGTAGTTGGCGGAGAAATACTCTTCGTAGCTGTCGTGGGGGAAGGATTTGGTCTTGAGGAGGAGAATTGGGGGGGAATTGAAGGTGTATTGGGGAGGCATCTTGTCTGGTGGTGCATGGATGGAGTTGTGGTTCTCTGGCGGAGAAGAATAATAATTATGGATGGAATGAGGGGTGGTGCCGAGGAATCAGATCAGTCGGGGCGATCATTCAATCAATCAAATCTACAAAAAAAAAAAAAAAAAAAGAAAAATACCTCAAGCACAAACGAAATCGATTCTAGTAAGTAAGAGTTATATACATTAAAAAAACACTGGCAACTACTGGTCATCCAAGACGTGCAGATACTTCTTCTCCTCCCGTCTCTCTCGCTCGGTGGCCGCGGGCAGGTCGTAGTAGGAGGCGCTACGGTAACCTTGCTACAGGGTTGTTAGTGTCTAGTCTTCCGGAATATCACACCAAAAGTAAGGACTTACCAGGTAGTGGAAGGTCAGGTTGGCCAGATCAGCAGTCTCAATGCCCAGGTCCTTGAAGGTCTTGGCAGTTGGGTCAATCTGCTGGTCAATGAACTCGCGCTCAACCTCGTCCGCCGAGATGGTAGACCACCAGATGTACTTGTTCAGGTAATAAGCCAGGGTCTTCAGGACGGGCTTGGGCAGGTTAATATGACGGCGGTGCTTGATGATTTCCTTGTCGACCAGCTCGGCAATCTCGGCAGTCGAGTAGTTCTTCGGTCCGTAGAGCTCGAAGGTCTGGCCAGCGGTGGTGTCGTCGTGGAGCATTTGCTCAAGAGCTGCACCAACATCGGGCGCCTAAGAACCTGTCAGTATGCAAGACCACAAAGCACCCATACGGACAACAAAGCTTACGTGAACGGGGAAGTAGCGCTCCTGCATGTGGTTGGCGGTGAGAAGGTTGGTCACACCGGCAAGCTTGTGAAGGAGGTTATCCTCGAAACCGAACATGGGCGCAGGGCGGACAATGGTGGTTTCGGGGTAGATCGAACGGACAAGTTCCTCACCCCAGGCCTGCGATTACTTTAGTACTTTAGATTATACCGTGGAATTCCCATTAAACGGACCTTGGTAGAAAAGAACTCGGAAGGAGAATCCTTGCTGGCGTTGTAGGAGGAGACGTGAATGAATCGGTCGACATCGTACTTGGCAACGGCTTCGACGATGCGTTCGGTGCCGTCGACGTGGACATCAGTGTAGGAGAAGTTCCTTCGCTGCTATTAGCACGTATCCAACCATCTGCATCGCCAGTCACTAACTTGGTAGGATATTGGCGGCCGACAAGATTGTAAACAACGTCGGAGTGACGGACGCTCTCCTCAATGGACTGGGTGTTCCGGAGATCGTATTCCTATGTGGTAGGTTGATGGTCAATTTCCAATCGATTGTACAAAAATTGAGTCTTCCGACGGCATCGTACCATGAAGTTAACTCGGCCAAGATCACCGGTGACCTTCAGATGCCTTTTGGCCATCTCTTCACGATAGGGAACGATGACGGTGCATCCCTGCTTAGCTAGACGACTGTCAATCACCGTTACAACTTCAATGGGTTAGCTGCGGGAACCTACCGAGTCTGTTGACAATATAACGACCCAGGAAACCAGTAGCACCGAAGACGGTCGCGGTATGTCCTATAAAAATGATTTATGTTAGATCCTCGGAGGACAATGCGACATCGCTGACAGAAGCGTCAGCCTCGGGAAGCAAGTTACCTCCTAGGGACGACCTGGGAACGTGGAGAGTTAGCGATGTTCATACCCCACCACAGCGAGACAATTGCGCTTACCGTCCACCTTGAACCTTCAAGATCGGCTTTCCGGTCCTAGTAATGGCCACATCCTGCAGATTGCGACGCTGCTGGTGGAATTGGACCCGAGCGGTGGTGGGGACGAAGGTCTTCGACCCCAGGGCGGAATTGACGGCCCGGCACTGCTGCATGGTCTCTCTTTCTCTCTCTTGCGACAGGGAAACAGGCGAGACCACCGAATTGGGTTGCGAGATGGAAAGGAGCGGAGTGGGAGGGCGAGGCAAGCTCAACAACAGGCGACGCTTGGAATCAAAGCTGGAGGTTCGGTCGAAAGTCGCTTTGGTCTCCAGAATCCCAATCGGGCCGGGCACGGGACTTGCACGCTAGTCCTGATTCGGACGGCCCTCTGAACTTCGTTTTTGCTCGTTTTTCCCCCTTCAACTCGGTCAGTGTCGCATTGTCTTTTCTGAGATGGTTCTTCAAATCCTTTCTCCCCCACTCGGATCTTGTTGGACTACGTCTGGTCTATCCCTCGTCGCCGACGAACTCCCCTCGTCTATCTCGCCCACATTATGTCTGACTATTCGCGAAATCTGATTGGATAGTGGGACGGACCACACTTGATTTCAAGATCTACGCGATGACAACTACTAATATATAGTAACGATGATAATAATCTTCAAATTGCCCAATCGCTATTTCAAACTATGTTTCTATCAATCACTGGCGCTCTGCCCGCGCAATGAAGATTGTTTTCGAATGCGTCTTCCCATTCTTATGGAACACAAACGGCTCTTCAAAAACCTGGTAGTCGAAATTCAACCCCAGCCCTGCTGATTCATACAGCTTTCGCATATCTTCTGCGGTAAACCCATGTGTTTTGATCGTCTCAACCGCCGGGAAGTCCTTCTTTAGCTCGTGAGAATGGTGCTCATGGTTATGGTCGGGCACTAAGTCGACAATTAACGATACGCCGCCCTTCTTGAGACGCTCTGCAACCCGTTTTAGAGCGAGTTCAGGGTCCTCGAAATGGTGCAGAGCCATGCTGACACACACGATGTCGAAATCGGAGAACTCCGGGCCTGAGATCTCTGCCGACACAGTGTCAGCCAGCAGGTCACCCTTGTGACCGGCCATTTTCTCCGCAAAGCCTGCTTCGCGGGCGTTCTTATTATACTCGTTGACCATTCCCTCAGAGACATCGAGGCCGACAACCTTGGAAACGAAGGGAGCTAGAGCCTATATTCATGTTAGCGTCACTGACCGACAAACAGGGTACGAGGTGAGCACTGACCAAAGAGACCGTACCGGGTCCGCAGGCATATTCTAACATCTTGACCTCTTGTTCCGCACCGGTGTCGGTCCAGGTGTTACTGGCCCATTGGCGGCGACTCTGGACTTCGCGATACAGAAGCTTGAGGGCATCTGCGAAATCGGTGTTATAGCTTTTAGCCATTTGTCTAGGAATTGTCAGAATGCTGGTTCTTGGCAGACTATGGGGTAGCATTTACTCAAAGACCTGGCGGTTTTTCTCTGTGAAGTCTGACATGGTTGCTGTAGATGTTCCAAAAGAAGATGAAAGATGTTCGATAGGGGATGGTAATTTAGAGGACGAAGGTATATGCTATCAGGATAGATGTTGGAGGCGAGGGAAGGTCTCCCATATTTATGTCCATTTCATTATGCTTTCTCGGAGAGATATCGGATACTTTCAGTATTAGGTCCGCCACTAGGGTGAGCCTCACCGGAATGTAACCAACTGGATCTAGACCTGGGAGTTGTGAGTCACAGTGGTGCCTAATGATGCAACAGGTATGAAAGAACCAAGTGAGTTAGATGAGGGTGATTATGCCCCAAATGTCCATTATTGTAGTACTATGTAGGAAATCAGGAAGAGGTAACTAGTAGTTAGTTAACGTATTCCACAAGCGAGTGGCGTTCCCAAGCGAGCGGCGGAGAACATCCCGATCCCCACCCATGGGCGACATACTAGAGGCTTTATCAACGAAATAATTGCATTTCTATATAAGAACTAATTAG
>VCAU01000100.1:0-131099 GCA_015844325.1 Aspergillus nanangensis | reverse complement strand
TTGAAAAAAAAAAAAAAAAAACAAGAGTAGTTCCCAAAACTTACCTTCCTTACCTTGTTTGATTTGGAAGGAAGACAAGCCACAGCTAAATAGCCCAAGACGTTACATATTTTCCCCTCACGAGGCTGAGAGGTCGAGGGTACAGCCTCGCGCCGCCTCAGGCAACACCATAACAGCATAGCAGATAAATTGTTATGCAGCTGCGGCAACAGCCCATCCCCGAACAGGCAGGACACCTCGACCGCCAAGACCAGAAGCTCCTACCAAACAGGGGAGAAGAATATCCGCCCAGTTTCAGTTTCAGCTTCAGCTTCATCCTTCTTGATTAGGGCTATCGGCATCAAACCCCGATGGTCCCTCGAAGGACAACCAAGTGTAAAAAGGAGGTCATAGAAATTCATTATTCATTCGTATTGCTTTTTTTCCGGTTCAAAAGAGGACAACAACATAATAGTAGGTATCAATAACGTTAAAAAAAGCAAATTGCTTCAAATCCGCCCCCACACGGGGTTTCCGTTAATGATTCCCATTCGGGGTAGTCAAACGGCCGGGATATCAACAGCTGTAACCAACGCACGCAATGCAACGACAGAGTGACCCGTGACCGCGCCCCTCGTAGACCGAATCTGAATCGCGCCCTAGTCAGCCAGTCAGTTGATTTACCCTCCCTCCCTCCGTAACAACAGGCTGATTCGTACCAAACCTCTCTTTCTCTCACATCACAGTGCAGATACAGCAGTCGCATTCTTCATCGCCACAGTCGCATCCGAAACAGGGCTTCTGGACACCCTTGATGGGCTTTGTGATGGAGGAGCCAGACCCAGAAGATGGGAGGGTGAAGTTCACGGGCGAGGAGATATCGGAAGCGGCCATGATGATAGATAGCTGGGGCGGTGGATGAAATAATTTCGAAGAAGGTTGTAGTAGAGGTGTTGTACGGCTAAGTGATGACTTATGGAGGTAAGGTAGATATGATCAGTGGGAATGGAATGGGAGCTTAAGAGAGGGAGACGAGACACGAGGCTGAAGGGACCGAACGGGTTGAGCAACGTCAACAAGGCAGCCAAGTTGGCGCCAATGCGCTAAAAAAAGACTCCGCCAACAATATCGTTCGTTGTTATTGGTGGAGAGACGGTGTGGGCCAGTTGACGTCTTGTTGGGTGGATGGAGATTAATATTGATAGTTATATGTTCAGTGACGTACTGCAGACCCTCACCGTCGATCATCTTTTGACCAGTTGGTGATGCAGGATACAGGTCAGCTGACCTCAACTATCTTTGTTGACGAATACTACTAAACTACACAAAACATCAAGAAAGTATGGTAATAAGAAGGATGAATCTCCATTATAAACAACTATTAACAACAGTATTTACAACTTTTCGTCGTTCATCAGTCATTGTTTCCGGCTAATACATCTTCTATCATCGGAACACATGTCATAGCAATCACACCAAGAGAAACGCTCTCAATGTATGCTGGGGTATCGTCTAAGAATCATCCATATCAGCCTGCTTTTAAGTAACCAGTCTATCCATTAATTGTAGTCGTGAAGCCATTATCCGATCGCAGCGATTATATATCGCTTACAGCTGCTCGGCCCAGGGAGCAGCACCGGGCTGCATCTGGTTGAGCCATTTGACAAGCTCAATCAGCTCGGCGCGGCGCTCGTCCTCAAGCTGGTCCTCATCCCCAGTCAAGACAGTCTGGAAGATGGGGAGAAGCTGAGGAGTGAGCTCGCGGACGGTGGCATCCTCCCACTTGTCTGTAAAAAAAATATATTAGTTGACGTGGACCATGGACAAGTCAAGGCAGGAAAACTTACACAGCTGGCAAATCATGCGGAACAGAGGGTCGTTCTCCTCGAAATCGTTCTTAAGGGGGAGAATGGGAATGAGGGCGGGAAGCACCTCCTTGAGGGGAACGCTGTCACGATGTCTCAGGATCATACGGCTGAGACAACCGGTGGCGTTGTCCTGAAGACGGGAGACGTCCATGTGCAGGCACTGCTCGAGACGGCTGAAGATGGTAGGGAACTCCTTGACCAGCTCAGCACCGGCATTGGAGTGCTCCACCAGACGGCCAACGGCATAAGCGGCGTTGGAGCGAGTCTGGGGGTCCTCATCACCGAGGCGGTGAACAAGCAGCTTCAGGAAGCTGGCGGTGAAAGGAGTGACGGCAGAGCCCATGCCGTTGATGCACTCGGCAAGAACACCAACAGCGGTGGCACGCTCAAGAGCCTCGGTGCTGCCGGCGTACTTGAGGATGGTCTTCTCGAAAACCTTCCACAACTCGGCGAAGCTCTCACCCAGGGCAGCAGCCATGCCGGAAACGACGTCAAGACCAGTGTCAACCACGACCCAGTCGAACTCGGAGCTCTCTTCGCCAGCGGCGAGAGTCTCCTCCTCGGGACCGAATTCAAGCTGGCAAGGGTGCTGCTTGGTGATGATATCGGTAACCATGGTGATGACGTTGTGCAGAGTAGTCTCGTTGGCAACCAAAGCAGGACCACAGAAGCGCAGGTTCTCCGCCATGTTGCGGTTGATGTCGGCGACAGTAGCACTAGATACCAAACAGTCAGAAAGCTGTCAAATCCAAAACTGGAAAAAGCAACAAATAGTGTTTGGGAGTATGATCAGGTTTAGATAATATAAAACGTCGTTGACATCAATCACGCTTTGCGTGTCAAAGTGAGCTGGGTAAACGAGTGTGTTCATCATTTCATACCACCAGCGTCGAATAGAACATCGAACGCTGGTCGGAGGTGGAAAACAGAGTAAAGAAAGGAAAAAAGCACAAAATACGTACCGATCATCTTCCTCAGTCCACATCTTGAGGGTGGCGGTCATGAGAATTTCACCGAACTTCTTGACTTCCTTGGCGGGCTCAACCTTGAGCGGAAGGCCGGCCTGCCACTTGGGCATCTGACCGCTCTCCTCAGCAATAGAAAAGAGCATGGCGTACGAGCGGTGAAGAGTGCTGATCGTGCTCTTGCGAACACCCTCGTACGGGTGGTCAGCAAGAGGCATAACAGTCTCGATGGTCTTCTCGAAGTAAGGAAGGAACGCAGTCTTCGTGTGGGTAACGAGGTCACCGATCACCTCGACAGCGATCTCCTTTTCAAGAGACAGAGGAGTGGTGGCGGTGATATCGTCCCAAGCATCCTCATCCTCGTCAACATCAACATCCTCGATCTCGCCATCCTCGCCGACGGGCTCATCATCATCGTCAGCGGTGGCAACCTTGACCTTGCGTCCAGCAATAGTGACTTCCTGGCCGATGAGGTCCTTTGCGGCCTCGCCGAGAGAGACTTCGAGGTCGGTCTCGTCCTGGTCAATGCACTCAAAGAGACCCTTCATAACACCATCAAGGAAGGGAGAGAAGTGTTCGACGTAAACCTTGGACATGGCACCCCAGAAGATATAGGTGCTCTCCTTGAGGCGTGAGTGTCCAAGGTGAAGAGCTTCCTCAGTGGCACGCATGAGAGGCTCAACATACGGTTGGTAGCGCTCGGGGCCGGCGGCAGCGGCCATCTCACCCATCGCATCAGTGACGCTAGCACGGAGGTCAAGCTCGTCCTCGCTATCCTTGACCTGGGCGAATTCCTGGAGAAGATGCATGGACTCGTCAAAGTAACCAAGGAAAGAATCGCCAGCAGAAGAGGCGAGGGAGCCGAGAGCACCAGCAGCCAGGCCCTTGATTCTGAAGTCGGGGTGCTTGAAGAGCTTGTGGAGAATGGGGACCAGCTCGCCCTGGTAGGGAGCAACATCCTTCTCATCAAGACCATCAACGACGGCGTCGATGGCGCTGATACCAGCCTTCATGATGTCAATGGTGGGGCCGTCCTCTTCGCCGTTGTACTCCTGCATGGCACTGGCAAGGTTCTTGAAGAGCAAGGGCATGAGCTTCTCGTGCTCGTGGCTGAGATCTTCGGCAAGATCGTCGGCCAGGCGGGCGACGGTGTGCAGAGAAGACTGGCGCACCTTAGGCTCGGGATCAGCGAGGAGCTGGAGAACCATGGGGAAGATCTCCTTCATCTGAGTGCTGATGAAGTCGGGAGCACCCTCCACACACATGCCGAGCGCAAGGATACCGGCACGGCGGTAATCGGGGTTGCTGTTGTTGAAGTACTGACCGAGGGCCTGCAGAAGAGGCACAACGACCTGGCTAGGCGGCAGACTCTGGGCAAGCATGTCGAGGAGACCAAGGGCAGAACGCGCAGGAGTGATGTCGTCGTCCGCAGAGGATGCGTCACCAAGCTCGGTGACGATTTGAAGAGCGCTCAGGGTCAGTTGTTCACCCAGGCGCATACCCTGGATCTTCAGCTTGCGGTACTGGACGCACTGCATCAGGAAGCTGATGGCCTGAGTACGCGTATCCTCATCAACTTCGGGATTGGCAGCGAGTTCGTTCATGAAAACAATCAAGTCCTTGAGGTGAATAGTCATCAGTGCAGGGTCACAACCAAGAAGAGTCTGGAAGACCTCGAAGCCTTGCATGACGCGATCATCCTGCTGTTTGTCGATTGCCTCCTTGAGGACAGCGACCATGGAGGGGAAAAGTCCCTGGAAAGCGGTGACGGGGGCCATCTCTTCCTCGGAATCAAGGTGCATGGCGAGCTTGCTAAGCGCAAGGAGGGTGTTGGTACGGACCTCCTCGCTCTCGGGGTCCTGGATGGTCTTGCCGAAGAGGGTGAAGAGATCTTGGAACTTCTCCTCCAATCCCTCGCCCAGAGTCTCCAGAATAGTAAACAGGATGTAGATGGCAACGCCACGCTCGTCCTTGTTGCCAGTGCTGGCGGCCTGAATGAGGAAGTTGGGCAGTTCGGCCCACTCGCCGTCATTCAGATCCACCTTGGCAATGGAAGAGATGATACGGGCGATTGAGTGACGCACCAGAGAGGAGCCCTCTCCCATAGTGGCACGGAGCAATTGCTCGCGGATCTGAGGCTTCTGACCACCCTGGACCGAGACCCAGTGCTTGTTAACGAGGGAGCGAGCCTCGACGGCAGCCAACTGTCTCAAGTTGGGGTCCTCATGGCCGGTCGCGACCTGCACAAGGAGGACCAGCGAATCGGGCTTGTTATAGAACTCGCGCTGGAGGATTCCGGTGGCTTCCTTGACATTCCCTTGGGAGGCTGGAAATGGAGTTAGTTGAGAGATTTGACTCTGGAGATGTCAATGAGACTTACGATCCAAGACCACCTGCAGCTGCTGCAGAAATCTTTGTTGATCCATGATGGATATGAGGGGATGTTTTCGCACAAAAAACGATGCTTTATTCACAATCAGAGAAAAAAAAAGTCCCAGAGCCTAGTTACAAAAAGGACCTGACTGGGACAGAGAGGAAGGATGAGCTAGCTGTCGATGGAACAGCAGCTCAACAGGGTATCATATAAACAAGAAAAGAAAGGATGGAACAAAAGAAAAGAGAGAATAAAGGAAAGGGGGGAGGATGAGGAAGAGAAGAAATAATCCGAGAAGCGAAGAGGGACAAATGAAAAAAAAAATTTTAGGGTGGGCTGTTTAGTCTTGCCTCTTGCGGCTTAGCGCGTCTCTCACGTGTCGCGTGCTCCTTTTCTGTTTTTTTTCGGTTTTGGCTCCACTTGTGATGATTCGGTTTTTCTATTCAGTTCCCATTACTAGAAAATAATTAAAATAATTTTAATCATTACTCCTCCTGCTCATTATTCGAATGCCTTTCTTCCCGTGCCTTCTAGAAGGTGGGGGGGGTTTTCCAGATCAGGATTCTGTTGCAGTAGTTTTCTGTTCTTTTCTGCTCTGTAGATCCCATCCTGCGTCATGAGCCAGTTCATGCCCAACATTCTCCCAATTATTGCTCTTGTATTGTTTCTGTGGAACATCACCAGTCAATTCCTTCAGTAGCGAGTAGAGACATCATAATTTATCGGCTATTGGATATTATGTAGTCTGTATTGAAGGGTTGGTTAGTTTAGTTGCCTAATTAAAAGGGAAATAAATGGTAGGTGGAGATAAATATATATCGGAGATCCTGTGTCTTCATACTGGTGTTATGTCGACCAAAACGCACTTATGGTGATAATTATTCGGAAAGAATTATCTGTACCTATATATTTGTCAAGCATCAACTCTAGTATCAAATCAAAAAAATACTGTGAAATTCCTTTCTAACACTCGAAGACAGATATAATTTGTTTTCTTGTTTGCCAGTTCTCTGTCTACTGTTTGATCCGAATATACAAGCCCTACATCCACCAGACACATAGGTGCCAACACAAGGGGAATGTTCAGGTGAGATACTGAGTAGGAATAAGCCACAACTAGCAACGGTTCACCATCATTCTCTTCAAGTAGTCGTATATTATCCAGATAATCGAAGTTCATTGTCTCCCACTGGTAGATTCTTGTCACTCCCTGCCTTGATACTAGATAATCGGGAGTTGATAGCACATTCATGTAAAAGATCATCAGAGTTCTCCTACAAGAGCAACTAATCAACCAAGGTTGTCACCACACTGTTCAGATGGTAGGGCTTAGCCAACATTAAAAACAATGGGTATTGGCTGCTACAGGAGGGAAAAGGAAATCCCGATGATCGCCCTTCACAAGAAACAAAAAAAAGAAGTCCAGGACACACAAGGCAGATAATAGGAGTAAAAATATGTGTGATGGAACTGGGATACGCTTAGCTATATACGATCAGGTTCTTATTCGAAATTACTCTCCAGGGCGTAGATATTTGAGATACTTGCGTATTTTGATAATGGGAGTCAACTATACAAACCCTAGCCCTAACCACCATCTCCATGACAGAGACCCGGCTGAGGAACTCGCCATATTCTGCTGTGTCCAACTACAGTTAATTGACTGACTAGACTTCTCTAATAATCAAGATTCTGCACAATCTTCAGCAAATGGTATCTCCCCAATCTATGGCCGATGCAGAACACGAGGAGCCAAGGCGCGAAGGACGCAACCCCTGGAAGCCAACCTATAACAAGCACCCGACGCTACAATCCCGCGCATAATACAGGTAGAAGTTACTTTGTCCAGTGCGCTAAACGACTAGACGTTTCGTCTATTGTTGGCCAGAGCAGCATGTGGCCTAGGGGGTACGTGCAGCAGACCAGAGGCTTCAAACTAAAGGCTCTAAGATCAGAGAGAGATAATAATAGTACGAGGACCCCAAAACCTCACCCTCTCCTTCTCTCCCATCCCCCAAAATCCCAGCTTCTCTACCTCAATTCCCACCCCCCCCAATTCATCATCCACCATGCTCCTCCTTCTCTTCCTCCTAAGCGCAACCCCTCTAAGCGCAACGACCGTCACGCTCACAAACCAGCCCGCATACGCAGCACAACGCCCTTGCGCCACAGACTGCTTCTACGAGGGCTTCTCCGTAGACGGGGGGCCAGACCGACTCGCCAACCAAATCGGCTGCGACACGGACCCGATCGAAAACGAATGTTTCTGTCGCCCGGACATGCAGCAAGATGCGATCAATAACCTGCAAAGCTGCGTAAACAGCGCCTGCGACAGCAAGACTCGTGACCTAGACAGTGCCCTGTCCGTCTATAACGACTACTGCACGAAGAATGGGTACACGCGCGAGGCCATCACGACTCCGACTTCAGGTACGACCACCACTTCTCCCGCGACGGTCACGGTGACAGTCACCGTCACGGCTGGCGCGAGGCGCTTGCAACCGCCTTTTCGATTGACTGGTTTCGTCTTGTAGGCGGGGATAGTCCGGTAGAGACGGGGGATGGGCGGTCGTCGGCGACGAAAACGACGTCGTCGTCATCGTCGTCGTCGTCGTCTTCTTCTTCTTCCGAGGGGTCGATGACCGAGGGGCCCCGGGAGACGGCGAGTTCTAAGGCGTCGCAGTCTTCTTCGTCTGGAGGAAAGTCGGAGGGGTCGGACTCTGGTGGGAGCGGGCTGAGTGGAGGAGAGATCGCGGGTATTGTTGTCGGTATTCTGGGGTTTTTGGCGACTATGGCGTCCGTTGTTGTCTCGTATCGGTACAGAATTCGGAGGAAGAATGCAGCTGTCGGGGCTTCCTAGGATGTCGTTGGTGATAGCAATTGCGAAGTATAATAATAATAATAATAATAATGATAATAATGATCACTCTATCTGATGCTGAGAGGTATATGATATGGCTATTCTATGATCTACATACTAGTATAAACCACACCATCCCTCTTCTAATTGATCGACAAAATCTAGGCGCTCTCACCCATGGATACACACGCTTGGTATGACAATAGTCTTAAGCTACATGCCGTCGACTTCCAACCTTCGCACACGCGGGATGTGAGTGGGGAAGGGAAAAAAAAAAAAAAAACGGTATGATCGACTGGTAATTTCCGCCCTTGCTGCACATTCCATTGTTTACCAATCCCTGCGTTCCTATACAATAATAAACATCCCTAAAGATGCCACGAGACTAAACAGGACTAGAGGGGGAAAATAAGAATAGAAATGCAGAAAATTCATCACAAAAATTCATAAAGTATAATCCACAGGTACCAACTCCAATACAAAACGGGAAATCCCTACTCCGTGATAAGATGAGACACGGGTCGTGGACCCATCTGGAAAGAATTGCATGTGGTGGCGACGCTATTAATTATAGAGGCATGATATTCGTGCACACGCGTTGTATATCTAATATTCGTCGGAATCGTAATCGTCATCAACAAGCAGGGAACGATAGCCCCTGGACGCAAGATTCTCCTCAAGACCTCCGTCGGAGCCTGGGTCGGCGTACCCTAATAAGACAAGTTAGCGATGATGTTTTTTTCTTGCCGAAATATATCAACAAAGTTGTGAAGGGGCTGGAACTACCTTCTCCGCCAAAATAACTCAGTGCCACCGGTAGGAAAATCAGCGCATGCGTAGCTGCGAAGATGATCAAGGCCAGCCAGACACGGAAGTAATATATTTCAAAAATCTTGCTGTGGGTAAATGCCAAAACACAGACACCGAGCAGCTTGGTTATTGTGATCCCACTGAAAACGCTCCCTCCCACATTGACCAGAGCGGTCCACGCCCGCGCATCCTTGCCGCGGAATTTGGATGGTACTCGGTCGAGGATAGTGCGAGAGGGAAACATGAACGCACGGGCAATGTGAGCACAGAACTCGACACCAATGCCAACACAGATGATCAAATTCACCAACGAGACGGCGTTTAAGGATACACCGGCGACCGCCATCGCACCTATGATATCCACCACTATCATCACAACGGTGGCGGTAACAACGGCCCCAGTTGATATAGAGCCCAGAATGACAGACGTGAGGACAAAGATGATGGCAACAGCACACCCAAGCAATGTGCCTGTCAATTGGACAATAGAGACATATTGGTCGAAGAAAATGTACGTCTTCGAGTAAGGGAAAACGTCAATTCCGTGTTCCTCCGAGAGACCCTGAGCAATGCGTCGTGCAGATTTGTAAGAATTGATGAAATCCTCCTGGGTTCTGAGCGGAGTGTGCATGGTTCTGAAGTGACTGGCGTTGGTCATGATATGTTTGGGATCGATGACGAGAGCATTGCTGTATGGTGCCTTCCCACCCAACGGGCATGAAGCATCCGTAGGAGCTTGGATCCACTTCTCTAAGTAGTCAACGAACTCTGCACCCTTGGGCATGCCGTGTAAAGTGATATTCCATGGCGAATGTCTATCTTCGAAACAGGGCTTATCATCCTCCACGCAACAATCCTGCTGAGGGTTTAGCCAGTAGAAGAAGTCGTCAATCCAACTGGCTGTGGACCCCGATATATAGGACACATCGGGTCGCTTTGACTCTTGCTCCAAGACAAAAGGGAGAGAGAACTCTTCACAGGAGGTGAAGCGGCCGCAGAGCTGTCGCTGATGACGTCTCTCGGTCACATTCACGTCACGTGTCACGAAATAGACTGGAGGCCCGCTTGCAAAATATTGGTTCAAGTCGTCAAAGTATTGAATCAAATAAGAGTCGCTCGGCAGTGCGATGCGTTGGTCTAGGCCTAGAGCCACTTTAGGAATCAATGCGAGGCCAGCCGTCAGAAGCCCCAGAAAGAAAACCACGACCAGGACCTTAGCCCTACGCCCAAGGAGATGGGGGGCATATACTTTGCGAATGAATTTCTGCAAGGCACTTTCGGCGTCTTGCTCATCATATAATTGTTCCTCAGACATGCCAGAGTGTGCTTTCCGTACTGTCACACATGGGAAGCAATCTGCCCGGAGGCTCTCCACGCGCCGTTGGTTCAGGGAAAGGACAGAGATAAACATGGTGATCTGCAAAATTGCATTGATGAAAACAGCACCTGCGGCGTAGACAGCGAAATTCCTCACTGCAGGCATTCCCACGAATGCTCCAAGGGCAAACGCAACCGTTTCAGTAATTGCGGACAGAAAGATGCTGGGACCGATCCGGCCTGCGGCACGAGCGATCCTCTCATCGATCTCTTCATCAGGATGGCTTATGTTGATTCGCTCAAATTCGTGAACTATCAAGAAAATGTTGTCCACACCCACAGCCAACACAAGGAAGGGAATAACCTCTGCGATGATCAGGGTTGCTTTGACACCAAGCGCAGCAAACAAACCGACAGACGCTGATACAGACATCAAAACTATCAAAATGCCAACAATTCCAAGGGTGAACTTGGACTGAACAAGAGCATTAGCTGGGTTGACGAGTAACGATCTCCAGGTTACGGTAACCGAGCCAAGAGCCAAAGAGGCGTATATGAACATGACGATGTAGCTGATGACAACGATCTTAGCATCCGTGTTGCTAGATTTGTTCAACTCGTGCTCAACACTGATTTCTGTATTGAAAGAGACTCGGAGGCCTCGCTCTTGAGCTTCTTCTTGCACGACGTCAAATATACGCTTGAAGCTTATCTCCCAATCGATTGCATCTGTCTCGCCTTGTGTCCCTTGGGCATGATTATTGACAACCCAGGTTGTAATAAGCGCCTGAGAATCAAGGACGTCCCCAGACACTTCATAGCCGCCAAAAAGCATCTCAGGCTTGAGGGGTTGACCAAAGTCAGGCAAACAGCTGGGATCACCAGGCGAATTGGCACAATGGGCAAGGCGATCTTCCCAAGTTTCAGGATCGAGATTATACACGGATCCACCAAAGTAGCCAGTCACTGACTGAATTACACAAGAATCACCCGTGGGCTTGAAGCATACATCTTCCAGAATAAGACCACGGTCCAAAGAGATCATTCGGCGAACCCGAGATTCAACATCAAACCACCAGCTCAGCGTTTCATAGCTAATAACATTGGCATGGCTGTCAGTGGAGCTATCGTTGACCAAGAATGCTTGCTCCGCTCGATAGAAAGGTCCAAAGTTGGTATCGAAATAATCCTTTTCCAGGGCAGCCGCCGAAGTAGGGCTAACCCACAGACGTACAGGGTCTGTTTCCACGGAAAACCGCAACCAACCCAAACTGATCAATACCACAACGATGACACTTGACACGATGGTGATAGCCGGGAACCGTGCACACACACCACCGATCCGATGAAACATCGCGTCCAAGGCGGAGTTCAGTTTATATACACTAGTTGGAGTCTCGACGTACCCGGTCGCGTGAGCCATATCGTCGTCATCTTCGTCATCGCTAGGGGCCGGATCCTGGAGAAGCCGGACTCTCTCAGGCTTGCGATAGCGGTGTTCTCTGTATGTGAAATAACTCGAGAGCCCCATAACAAAGGACAGGAAAACAGAGTATATAAGGATGACAGAAAACGAGAGGCAAGGCAACAGACCCACGTAACAGTGCGTGTCCATTTCCACAGGGGCCAACTCGGGGCAAACTTCCGGGCAGTCCACACAGGAGCAACGGAATGCATCGTCTGGATCATTGCATGCCTTAGGCTTAATGGCCAAAGGTTTCATCCCATTTGGATCCGGGCCAGCGGGCTCAGTTCGGTAATTGATCTGGAAAGGGCTACCCAGAAACTTCTTATCTCCTAAGAATTTGAGAAACTGAGTGTAGTTCTTCGCGCCACCCCCGATAAAATCGATGGCTTTGCCACCAGAAGCACCATTTTTGACGTTTTTACAGCTATCGTAGAATCCGCTCTGGTATTCCTCAGACCAGATGTTGTCTATCTCCGTGACGAGATACTTGTCGTTCTTCGCTTTCTCTGTTTGGGTGACGTTGACGAAAAGTGATTGGTCAGGGGAGCATGTAAATGTGCAGAAAATGTTGAAGAAGTTGTCCTTGCAGGCCGGGCAGGAGGAGATGATTCCCTCAGCGAGCTTGAGGTTTTTCGCGAGCGCGTCGATCTAATCAGAACGAATTAGGGCTTCATCGTGGAAACTTACGCAAATGTATTTTCATACCTGTTCTTCCTCACAGCATACGTCAGTATCTTTCCATTTGCTTCCGCACAGGTTGACTAGCTTCTCCTTCGCCTCTCGTTTCGGCTTCTTTGCCCGTCCGTTATCAGGACATGGTAGCTCGCTCCCAAAAAACGACTGTTTCCCACAGTGACCTCGTAGTGCGCAGCGGCCTTCCTCGTGTATCTTTGTTTCACCATGAGCTAACGTTGGCGTCAACAGGGAGCCAACGCTGGCGATGATTGTGATCAACGGGAGTCCCCGCATGATCGGGGGGAGGAAATTGGGCCGGTCGGAGAAAAAAAATTAAGCTGTTTTGATCAAGGAAGACCGAAGGGTTCGTAACACGAGAAGAGAGCGGCCCAAGTGGATCAGTCGAGCGACGATGTTAATCTGGTGGGACAGTGGTAAACAGGGGAGCGCCCCGACTCAGATGACGCAAGACACGGGGCACGAGGGCGATGGTTCCCACTTGGAGTAGTTCTAAATCGGCAGAAACGATCTATGAAACAAGAGAAATCAGGTCTACATAGAGGGTAGGATACAGGCGGATCATGCCATGAACCATGAGGTGTGTTGTAGAGGAGTGGAGGAAGGGGGAGGATTGAAGTGATGGTGGAGATGATGGAGGGAAGAAACAAGGTTCGTTCGTACCTCCGCACAGTAAAGAAGGTGCGCGGGTACTTGGTTAATTTCATGTTGCATGATGACAACACCAGATGAACAACACAACCCCCGTTCTCGGCAGGCGGTGGGGTTCTGCCGCGGGATCCACCGATGCAGGTCCAGACATGGATGCCTGAGGCTGGAGGATCCCTGTTAGGCAGGAACAGCCGAGGTATCAGCAGACAAGATCACTTTTATTACTACATTTTGGACTTATCCCATACATCATGCACCATCCCATCACCACAACTACTATCAGGGTTGTTCCATGGATATGTCACATCATACACGTCCTTGCAGGCTGCAGTCTGTAGTGGATGTTGTCATCTGGAGGGTATCAAGCTCTTTCGCTCGTATAAATGTTCGCAGTAATGGTGGATCAACTACAACATGCATGGGGATCACGACGAGTGTTCCACCACGAATCAAGCAACCCTATATTTCAAGCATGGATATGTCGAAGGTCACTGTTGTGGCGTGCCCCGTGCGCTGGCCTGCCTGGATTAGGTCTGCCGGGTCGAGAATGAGATTGATGAGCCCATCGGCGAGAATTTCGACCGCCTTGGGCGCTCCCGTGGTTCCAGACGTGTGAAAGATGTGACAGCAGCGGTTGTGACGCACAGTCGTAGGCAGACAGGAGTCGTCTTTGTGGGGATGTGGGCCGAGCTCCTCACGATTAATGCGAACGATTCCTATTTTAGATCGTTCAAAGGATTGTTCGGTGTCGACTATAACGAGTGTTGAGTCCAGATTCTCCATCCTGGCCACCAACTGCTGCTCTGGCAGCTTAGGGTCCAGAGGCACGCATGATCCGCCGGCGTATATCACAGCCACCTGAGCTATTACATGATTGATCCCCCGAGGTATCAAGATGCCCACACGGGAGCAAACATTGAGCTGTTGAGAGTGGACACGTCCGGCAAGACATAGTGCTTTTGCATGAAGAGTCTCGTATGACAGTACGTGTTCGCCATCTTCAACCGCGATTTTGTTATGGGACTGCAAGACCTGTTGCTGGAAAAGCAGGGCCAGGTTCATTTTCTCTGCATATTTACGAGTCGGCCCCTCTCCAATGAAACGAGGAGCCATTGTAATGAAGTGTGGACAGCGTCGCGTCGTGATGGTACTTCTGTAGTGCGGACAAAACTGAGCTAATCACTTTTGATCGCGGTAGGAGGCCCGTCATACCTGGGTTGTCTGGCAAGGAACAATAAGCTTTTGATGATGCCAGTTATTGGATCTACACCGGTATTCTAGCGGGAGTCCAGAAAAGTGCATATGATGCCTGGCTGACAAGTTCAAATCAAAAGCCCGGCTGCAACAAAGAGGGATCTGAAGCTCACTCATTAAAGCAAGATTTTTTATAGAATTCATACCCTAACACCTTCATGCAAACCATTGACTTTGGTCTATGCATGGGTACTCCCAAGTGATTCCATGAAAGTCATTCATGGAGGGTTACTCCATCCTATCAGCCTTTGGCTTGGAGGATCACCCTTTATTAAGGAAAACAAAACAAGAAAAACAAGAGTCGCAGAGAATTAATCGGAACCGGTTTTCATCTATAATCGAAAAAGCTCTAGACTCCATCTATTTACCGTTGACAACACGATCAATGACCTTCATACTCTTCATGACCTTCTCATCTTGCAGCGTTCTCCCGACCACTTGCACGACCACAGGCATACCGAAGTAAAGGTCGTTATTATCTAAGGCATTGGATCAGTCTTGCGGGGTCAAATAAGTGGGCAGAAATACTTACACAGCTTGAAGTTCTCTTCATCCAGGTCGTTGATGGGCTTATAGTTATCAGGATATCGATCGCCCCGGCTAACAGTACCAGCAGGAATAATGCCGCTGGGATAATCCAGCAGATTCCACTGACTGCAATAACCCCACCATGGCTTTACATCATGTGGTGTTCCTTGAACACAGCTGGCCGGGCATAGGATGACGTCGATTGGTCTCTCGTCACTTGTTAACTTGGCCGTGGCGTTCCAGTGAGCTAGATATTCGCTCCGGTAGACATCTCGAGCAGTGTGAAGCTAAACAAAAGTTAGGACGCCCGCAGTGCTCCAGGCAAACAATGGATAGTTTGAAACCTACTCTCCAAATATCGTGAAGATCTCGCATCTTGTTCGTCGGATCATCTAGCAATCGTTTTGCGCATGGAAGCATGGGTTCTCCACTGGCCGCCAGGGTGTTCTTTATATCGAGACCACCGTCTGTGAAGTACAGCGGAAGAAGAATATCCGACCAGGCCCTGCCATGATCGTAGGGCTTGAACTCAACAACTATCCGACCGTTAGCATGGGGTAGAGTATAGGGGAACTGAACATACCATCATGACCTGCAGCCTTGAGTTTTGCGACAACCTCTTTTAGCACACGGGTGATGTATGGATGTGGCATAACCACCTCATCCCACATCATCACGCCAACTTTCAAATGGCCAGCGTCGAAGTTTAGTTGCTCGTCTGTCTTCCACGGGAGCTCGATAAGCGGTTCCTGAAACCACGGTTCGGCGTCAGAAACAATTTTGAAGAATAAATCAAGATCCTCGATGCTGTGGCCCAGTGGTCCTGCAACGGCCGGAATCGGATCATTGCCTATCATAGTGCATTCCCATCCTGTTACTGGGACTCTCTTTCCAGACGGCTTGAATCCGTAAAGCCCATTGAAGGTCGCAGGCACCCGGATGGAACCACCTGTGGTCAAAATCAGCCAGGGAATTTATGGGCATCTATCACAGCAATGCATCTACTGACCAATATCTGACCCCAGCCCAATTGGAGACCCACGAAGAGCCAACAAAGCACCTTCGCCGCCACTGGACCCTCCAGGCCCAAGTTTTGTATTCTTAGGATTCAGCGTGCGTCCATATATGTTGGACACAGTTTCCAGGACCATCATGCACTGCGGGTTGTTCGTCTTCACGTAGAAAACCGCGCCCGCCTTCCTGAGAATATCTACGACGAGCGCATCTTTCTCCTTTGGGGGGAATCGCGAATAAGCGATATATCCAGCAGTGGTCCTCAAGCCTTTGATGTTATAGTGATCTTTAATTGAGAATGGAACTCCATGCAGGGGGCCGATCGGTTTCCCAGTCTCTTCGAGGATGCGGTCGAGGCCCTTCGCCTGTTCGATTGCGTCGTCGAAGAAAATCTCCGTCAGACAATTGACCAGCTGCTGAGCAATTGCGGCGCGGTGACAAAAGGCAAGAGTGACCTCCAGCGATGTTGTTTCTCGGTCCACAATACGTCTTGCCAGTTGAGATACAGTACACTCGGTGAGCTCGATTTCGCGATTGGTTAAATACTCGAGTGGCACCTTTGTGACATCGTCAGGTAAGCTGGACAGTACCTTTGAGGGTAGCCTCCATTCTTCTGGGATCAGCGAATCGCGGCGTTGTTGGTATTCCTAGGATAGTGAGTTTCCGGTGTACCATCGACCGACAATCGCACATGGGCTGGCATGATAACCAGCAGCCATTGTAACATACCTTGGCTATGTCCTGCCAAGGGCGAGAGAGATTAGTATCCTTCGTCATGTCGATAATATGTCTCTTGGTTTTGGGGATGTTGATGTTGAAAGCTGGATGGATTGAACCACGATTAGCTTCAACGTTATCCGCCTCGTTTTTTGCTTCCCCTCAGGAGAATCCCGATATCAAACATTTACCTTGGGTCGGAAGCGGGGTTTGCTGTCGGTCCTGCAGCTAACATCATTGGTATCTTGGCCTAGGTTCTTAGACCTGCAGGGGTCTTCTGGATTTGGGGAGCTGATAGGCCCTGGGAAGCCGAAGGATCGTCCTCTCCACCATTATCGGGCCATGGCCTACATCCCCGAGTCCCGATCATCCAACAGCCGTGGGTAAGATATTTGTTTTTTCCGGGTCGAGCTCCCCCGGCTCATTTGGTATTTAACTCAGGCTTGGGCGACGGAACCAATGGAAATGGGGGCCTTTTGTTAGTTGCGAGTGAGGACCCTATCTCCCCCGAAGCTGAGACTTTTAACAGCTCCACTAAGCACCGGAAAATCATCTTTCTTACCCAGTCTGAGCTGCATAAAGGAAGCTTTGTCATCGTGCTGGATTTGGCCTTTCCTTGGCCCCTTTTATCTCGAAAATTCGCAGCAGGGGTGGTTTTAGGCTTAGTTGCTCTCGTGGAACTCTGGCGATGGCGGTCAACAGCAACAATGGTACCATCCCTGGGACCATCACTCTGGTCGATTTAGAGCATAGAATTGCTACGCGTCATTCTGGACAGAATTCGGATATTGTGCTGGTACCTGCCCCATCAGATGACCCCGATGATCCCCTGAACTGGTCTCCGCGCCGAAAGCTTCTCTCCACAATATGTGTCAGCTTGTAAGTGTTTTGAGTGTTGGTACCTAGGTCTCAGATGCTGATTGCGGTTGAAACAAAGATGGACTATTTTTATGGGTATCACTGCCTCGGTGGTATACTCTGTAATGAAACCACTGTCCGAGGCAACTGGCCTTTCTGTGGCAACTCTCAATGAAGGCACTGGGTACATGTTTCTGCTGGCTGGATGGGGTCTTCTATTCTGGCAGCCTTTTTCGCTCCATTATGGCAAGAGGCTTACCTACCTCCTGTCAGCGGCGGGGACGATAGTATGTGTAGCTTCCTAATGAAATCAGCAGGGACATGCTAATCGTTCAACGATAGGGAATAACCATGTGGGGGTAAGGGCTCCTCGGGCATCGATTCTTGCATTCAATTTCTAACTATAGTTGAAAGGCCGTACTGCTCCACGAAAGGAGCATGGCTTGCACGCGGTGTCCTCCAGGGATTTATCGCCGCCCCTATCGAGGCACTCCCTGAGATCTCCGTGACTGACGTGGTGAGTGGCACCTCCCTGTTGACTGAAGTAAGAGACGAGACAAAAACCAGTAGTATTTATGCGGCTTATAGTATTTCACTCATGAACGAGGAACATACATGGCATTGTACGCACTGTCCCTGACTGGCAGCAACTATTTCGCGCCTGTTATCTGTGGATTTATCGCCGAGTATCAAGGATGGGAATGGGTGTTCTACTATCCTAGCATATTCCTTGGGGTGGTAACGATATTTCTCTTCTTTTTCATGGAGGAGACAAACTATGTCCGCCGCTCGGTGGAAATCGTCCAGACCGATGCCCTCGAGGCAGATCCAGCAAAGGCAGACGAGTTGGACAAGGAGAAAGGAGAGCAACATACAGCTCCTGTCGACTCAAACTCATCTCAGACTGGCCAAGTATATGTCAAAAAATCATTCATGAAGAAAATGTCGCTGCTGAACTTCGACTCCTGGCTACCGGATACCCTGCACTACCGAGCGTGGCAATCTTTGACTTTCCTCACCTGGCCTGTGATTTTCTACGCTGGGTAAGACATCTATTGACTGGCTGTTCAATAGTCGAGCCATGATAAAGCGCTGACAACCCTCACTCCATGTCTCTGCAGTTTCTCCTATGGCTCATACATCATCTGGTTCAACGTCATGAATGGCACTGCATCCGTCATCCTAGGTTCCGAGCCATATAATTTCGGGTAAGCCCAAAAAGGAACAAAGTCGATATGCATAAGTGGGCAACTAACAAAATTTCAAGATCATCCATGGTCGGCCTAAGCTACCTAGCATGCTTACTGGGCGTATCAACAGCGTAAAGCCTCCTCCCCAACCACTTAAATAATAATGAGCCCCCCTGCCAACTAACAGAGTACAGCGCAATATTTACCGGTCGTTTCAGCGACTGGCTGACTGTCTATCTCGCGCGACGTAACGGCGGCGTCATGGAAGCCGAACATCGCCTATGGCCCTTCCTCCCGTGCATGATTGTTGTGCCGGGCGGGCTATTACTCTGGGGCGTTGGCGCTGCGCATCATGTGCATTGGTTCGGACTCATCTTCGCCATGTGGCTTCTTTCGTTCACCAACGCGTGTGGCGTGACTCTGAGCGTCAACTATATGGTTGATAGCTACCGCGAGATTAGTGGGCAGGCAATTACCACGGTGATGCTGGTGCGCAACACGATGTCCTTCGCTATATCCTATGGGTAAGAATGCGCGCTTGTTTCTTTTCTTTTCTGATTTCCCGGTCCCATTGTAGAAGATCGCGTGATTACGATACTGACAGTTATTTAAGGATAACGCCTTGGGTTGAGAATCTCGGATACCAGAATTGCTTTGTATCGGCGGCTTTCATTGGCATGACCGCATGTTCGTTGTTTCTCATTATGATCAAATTCGGGAAGACATTGCGGAGTCGATCGAGCGAGCGGTACTGGAAATTGGTAGAGTCTAATATCGCTCATGGGATCGTTCATTAGAAGGGGGACGGTTATGGTCATGGTTGTGGGTTATGTGGAATTGAGGAGATTGGGTGTGGATGGTTGTGGATAACAGGCTCGAACGGAGGAGATTCTGCTGAGGGATGGAAGGGTAAATTGCCGGGATGAATGGTTTATATATGATCAAGGACAAATATCGTTCTTGATAAAAAATCTAATTAGATCTAATTTTGCCTAGGAATAGACATTATCTTGCGATGCAGATTTCTATCGGTCTAAACGCTTAACAACGAGTAAAAACAAAAGGAAACCAAAAAAAGCGACCAAATCGAAAGTTATGGATCATCAGACCAGATCTGTTGTATCCAACCTTGGCCTATATAGGGCCGTTTAGTTGCCGCAGATGAAGCTTAGTCTCAAATCGCCCTCTGTCTGGTAATTCGGAGTCCCTGGCCAGGTCGGTGGTGAGTCCAGCTGCAAGGGAAGGGCAGTTGAGCCGAATTCTCGACAAAAAAAGCCCCATTTCATTCCATCTAGCGCATGGACGCGACGTTTGATGTGAGCGATTCCGCCGACATTTCAGTCAGGCTGGCGAGCGGAATGGCGTGTTGTAGTTTCTTCCTTGAACGGAGAAGTCTAGGAGTAGGTAGGTATATTCCAACCACCCACGGAGAGCCACTTTGCCGACAGAAAGTAGGTAGGTAGGTAAGGTAGGTCATAGAAGTGAGAGAAAAAAGACCATATCATAAGCCCCCATCCCATGTCTTTACTTCTGCGCCACCTCCTCCAACCCCTTCAAATACCTCGGCGCCAACTGCTCACAAACCTTCCAAATGCGCCTGCGATTCGCCACACCCGTCAAACTCGGATTATCCATCCCGTACCGCGGCGCGGTCATGTTATCCAGCCACAGATAAAGACGCTTATAGTTAATATCGTCGGGGAGACTGCTCTTCTCCTTCCCCGCCTTGAGGGCGTGGAATTCGCTCAACCACGGCATGTCCCACTGGATGGTCTTTTCCCAGAAATAATTATGCTGGGAGACGAGGTGCATGCTCAGCGAGGCCTCGGTGAGGGCCTTGATCGACTCGCCGGGGAGAAACGAGCAGATGCGGTAGATCATTTCCAGCGGCAGATTGCCGAATGGGCTGGTTGGAGATCGCCCGTTGAGATGGATCTTTGTGGGCGGGACGCGCAGGTCTTTGTCCTCGGTGACTGAGGTTTGGATGAATTTCTCTAGGGTTGGGGTGTTGGTTGGGTGGGTGGCGCAGTACTGAGATGATGGTTAGTTTTTTTTCTTTTTTTCTTTTGGTTGGGGGTGTTGCTTGCCTCTGCGCCGGGGATGCATTCCCAATAACGGCCTTGGGCTTCTTGCACATCAGGCCCGTAGGTCACGTCCAGGGCGGAGCCGGACATGTTGCATAGGTCGTTCATAACGGTGTAGAGCACATCGGTGTTGACATTGTTGGTGTCGGTGGACCCGGTCAGCGTCCGGGTTAGGATCTCGTAACAGCACCAGTGGAAGGGAATGACGGGGCCTCGGGCGTCATCTGACCCTGAACCGTAGCTGGAAAAAGGGCAATGAGGGTTAGACGGGTGGTCTGACGACACATACACATAAATGGGTTGTTTTAGACACACCATGCAAAGACATTGCGTTGTTGGGTATGACCGGATTCTGGGAGTCGAGATGATCAGCATATGCAAAGACTGAATTGATTTAGGGTTGGGCAACCGAGGGACAAAACTACTTACCTGATTCTGTCTTGACCGCTATTTCTCCCTACCAAAAAAAAAGAAACCTCGGTGAGCGCCCAGGTTCCACCATGCACTCAGGGGGAGAGGAGGTGGTGGCTTACAATATCTGCATAATATCCCGGGCCAGAGATAAAGGCTCTGCGAGGGGGTTAGCAAGGTTTGAGATTGAACTGAAGATAAAAAAAAAAAAAAAAAAACCATACTTGGATTTTGTATCGGGTTGGTCGCTGAGTCCCAGACAGTATGCTTTGTATAACCACGAGACGTTATCCCAGCCTACAATGCGGGGATCGTAGCTGCGGACAGGATCATCGCGGGCCTCATTTTCGTGGGGCAATGGTGGATTGTTGCTGCTGGCCTTCATGGCGCGGTATCTCTTCTCGATCCACCGGCGGCGGCGCTCCAGGGAAGCTTCGGACGGGGTTTCGATGTGCATCCCGCAGAAGCCCACGCCACAGATGGCACAGTAACAGTCATACGCCATGACAAGGAGGAGGGGGAGAGAGAGAGAACAAAAAAGAGAGAAATGATAATAATATTTAGAGAGAGAGAGAGGGAGAAAGAAGAATTGAATTGAATTGAGTCGATCTGATTCTGGGGAAAGAATATTCTAATATAATCTGGAATAAAATAAAACTGGGGCAAAGAAAGAAAAAAACTGGACAGGCGAAAATTAGTCAGTAGATCCTCAGTGGATTCAACCACCAGAACGAACAAATAAAAATCCCCATCGTGATCAAATCAACCCCAACGACGGAATGGAATTAATTGCCTTGGACCGTCATTCAGCTTTGACGTGTTCATCGACGACCGGATTAGGGCGGGCAAATCCGTCCTAAATTTGGCCTGGAGAGAGACAGAGAGCTTTATCGGCGGAGGATCTTAGCGTGGAGGGTGACGATAACAGCATTCCATCGAATGATTTTGATTTTGATTTGTTTCTATTCCTAATTGATGTTGTAATATTGATTTATTCATCGGATGTATATTTATAATATTTAATATCTGAATATATATATATATATTTCTATATTTCTACATCAACGGGTTCCTGAATTTCCAAGATCTGAAAAACCGTTCAGACAATGGATTGTTCCATGGAAGGTACTTTTGGTGCCTGGATGTACGCCAAGACCTCGGCTTTTCAATCCGTACGCCACCAGAGCCAGGATTTTATTCCCAGTACAGTCAGATCATCTTTTTCTTCTTCTTCTTTTTCTTCTTTGTCTTCTGCATTATCATGATTATCATCGCCAATCTATTATTAAATTGTTTGATCTTTACTTAAAAAAAGACTCCCTAGGATTAAAAAATGGATTTCTCTCTGCCGAGCTACCCGATCATTTTAATGAGATCGTATACAAGACATCCCATCTCCATTGAACTCTCGCTTCGAATTTCCCGCCTTCACAACTCGTATAAAAATAACCCCTGAACGTGAAGAACCACAATCTAATATAATAGAAATATATAATATATCAGAAAAAAACCCTGAGGATCCCATGACCTTATTCCTTCGCCGCCCATCGTGCCTTAGTGGCCCTGACGAACGCCCCGGGAGGATCGTAATTTGCCACATCAACCAACCGATTATGATCCCATCGTGGCAGATGAATTCACCCCACGGTTAAACTACTCGTGTCAGAGCTAAATTACCCTGACGTACTTTTGTCAAGAAATTAGGTAGTATGGGACAAAAGTAAACCAGTATGGGTTGGGTTAGTAAAGCCACTAGTGTTCGGTACATATATTTATCTCCCCACCCTTGCACGTTATTAGTACAATGATTGACTAAATATACTTTTCAAATATGGTTTCTCCTCATTGCTGGAATCGGTGTGACGATATTCCCGGCTCCCACAACAGACAGCAGACAGGAGACACGGAAGCTGGAGCCGCCCCATGGCTTAAGAATCCAAAAGATTCAGACCTCAGGAATGGCTGTGACTTTAGCCCAGAGTTCACTGGTAACTAGTATACCGTCAACTCAAGCCACAATGATGGATGCTATGCACATATTGGGGCAAAGATCAACATGAACCTGCGAGAACTTGTGGCCGAGGTATCCACACAACACAATAGTCCCTGTGCTGTCCATTGGGATGTATGTGGTCGCGCTTATAGGTAATAGTGGGCATTCCTCGTCCAAAAAGGATTGCATCTTCTTCATCGAGAAAAGAAGTGTGTAAAGACTTGGCCATTGGACGAGTAACTCATGGGACGTAATGGTCATTCATGCGATACTCCATGATATTTAGGACTGCAATCATACCTTCCTTGGCTATATCGTCTTTGGGGAATCCTCTAGAGCTTATTCAACTTGACTTACCGATACATTTTTATACAGGATTACTCTTGAGGTGCAGCAATGCGATCGACACTTTGAATCAGACAGGGGATCATGTCGTTATGTCCTGTTGTTTCAGTTCTGACGGTTTATGGCACTCGTTTCGCCAACTTCAGAAAGCCGTGGCCCAATACCAGCCGAATGCATGCTCAATGGAGAAAAAGGGTCGAAACCGGTGATAGTCTTGATGGCGCTATGAATATCTGCTATATCTCTTCTGCGCTCCCGCCTTTTAATGAACGATAGAAGGAATGAATATTCGTTGGCATTGACTGTTCTGTCCGGGTGATATCGACGGGTACTAAAACCACCTACCAAGTACCCGGGAGCCATTTTGATGATAGCCGAGGTGCTAAGCTGGCAGACTATAGAAAAACTCACCTGAGGCCATGATGCACAATATATATATATCCAGACAAGTGGATGAAGGCGTAGATCCTCAACTCTTGGCAAACACAACCCCAGAAATAGAAAGCTTGACCATTGACTAAGAAGAAACTATCCACGGGGACTTAGATACGTACTGTCAACAGCCGAGAGAGAAAGAATCGCACCATTTATTGTGGAGCGAGTGGGACAAGAACGACAAACATTAACATTAAAATCATCATCATTACTATCACGATATATATAAATCCCTGGAACCCCCCCTTCCCCTTGTAATCCCCTCCCAACAATAACAACCAACTCATAAATAAAAAATTACCAATGGCCACCCTCTCCGCCGCCCACTGGGCCACCAACCTAACCTTTTCCTCCCTCCCCCCCAGCGCCATCCAAGCCGCCATCCGAAGTTTCTACAACTGGGTTGGCTGCACCGTCGGCGGCAGCAACCACCCAGCAACCACCATCGCGCACCGATCGCTGTGCCGCTTTTTCGGCGCCCCGACATCGGCGCTGCTGGGCACCCGCGGCTCGGCGGTCGATGCGCAGCACGCCGCCCTTCTTAATGGCATTGCGTCGCACGTTCACGACTACGACGACACGCACCTGGAGACGATCATCCACCCGACGGGACCTGTGGCATCGGCGCTGTTGAGCTTTGCGCAGTCGTTGGACCGGGAGGTGTCTGGCGAGGAGTTTATCACGGCCCTTGCGGCGGGGATTGAGGTGGAGTGTAGGGTTGGGTTGGGGGTTTGGCCGAGTCATTATGATGTGGGATGGTGAGTTAACTACCTCCTACCTTTTGTCTTGTGCCTTGGGTGATGGTCGCGATACCTTCCCTGACATTGGGTAATTTACGGGAGGGACTTGACTTGCTTGGCAAGGATCACTTTGTCACTTGTCTAGCCCGCTTACTTACCTATTTACCTACTAACTAACTAACTAAATCGCAAAAAGGCATATTACTAGCACGACCGGCTCGATCGGCGCAGCGGTCGCAGTCTCGCGGCTTCTTGGCCTGGAATCCCACCAAATGGCACACGCCATCGGCATAGCAGCAACCCAGGTAACCGGCCTGCGCGAGATGTTCGGGTCGCATACCAAATCCTTCCACCCCGGGCGCGCAGCCCAGAACGGCCTTCTAGCCGCCGTTCTAGCATCAGAGGGCTACACGAGCTCGCTGCAAGCCCTGGAGGCCAAACGCGGCTGGGCAAAGGTCGTCGGCGAAGAGACCCCCGACAAACTAACCTCGCAGATCGCCAGCCTGTCCTCCCTCTCCCTCTCCTCCTCCTCCTCCGGGGAGGGAAAATGGGAGTTAGAGAAAAACGCCTTCAAACCCTTCCCCTGCGGCATCGTCATCCACCCGGTGATCGACGGGTGCGTGTGGCTCCACGGGGAGCTGCAACGACGCGGGATCGCGCCAGAGCAAATCCAAAGCATCCACGTCGGGGTTCATCCGCTGGTGTTGGAGCTGACGGGGAAGACAGCGCCGCGCGACGGACTGGAGGCGAAATTTAGCGTGTACCATGGCGGCGCGGTGGGGGTTTTGTATGGGAAGGCGACGCCGGCGCAATACGACGATGGGGTGGTGACGGATGCGCGCACGATTGCTCTCCGCGACAAAATCTCCGCCACGGCGTTGGCAGACATCCGAGCGGATGAATGCCGGATGACGGTTAAGGTTGCGCTGAACAGTACTACTAAGGAGGAGTTGACGATCCACAGGCATGTTGAGCATGCGGTGGGGAGTCTTGATTCGCCCATGTCGGACGCGCAGCTGACGGCCAAATTCATCGACCAGTGTGTCGGGGTTCTTGGGGCCGCGCAGTCGCAGGTGGCGAGTGACTGGTGTTGGGGGTTGGAGACGGCGAAGGATGTGCGGCTAATTGGGGAGATCGTCTAGTTTTGTTGCCTGTTTCTGCTGCTTTGTGAGTGGGTGGAAATGCCAATTTGGGGTCGACGGAACTTAAGCTCCCTAGCGCTAATCCACTGTTTGCTTCGAATGCTTCGAATGCTTAGCCCTAAGTGGCCTCCTATAGGCTGCCCGCCATGTGCGGAGTGGCACAATCCGTCGCAATCGTCCAGAACTAAGCCTGAAGCATACCTGCTTGACGATTCTCTACCTAAAGCCCCATATAACCGTGCGAGTGGGGAAAAAAAAGATGGGAAGTAGCCTCGGGTTTTTAGTTTTCCGGGGTTTCCCCAGATTTTCTTTTATGATAAAGATAACCTATAACCTACCCTGTGTGTGCCCTTGATATTCTCTCTCTCCCCTTTTCCCCAGTTTCATCCTCAAGCCGCCCTTCCAAGGAGAAACAAACACCATGTCATCAGAGAAGGAGATGTCCGAGGAGATCCAGCAGAAGGTCGATGTGGCCCACAACGAGACGGCATCACCCCTTGTCAAGGATGGTGGCCCATCGTTCACCGACGAGGAGGCCAAAGCCGTCTATCGCAAGTTGGATTGGAACCTGATGCCCTTGATTTTCATCCTATACAGTCTGTCCGTGCTCGACCGTGCCAATCTGGGTAATGCCAAAGTGGCCGGCATGGCAGATGAGATCGATCTGAGTGGTCGACGATACGACTGGCTGGCGACAGTATTCTACATTGCGTGTAAGTCTGAAAAAAACAAAAGAAAGACAAGAAAAAAAAGACTGACCCATCTTCCCTTCTCCTCCAGACATCCTCTCCCAATGGTTGACAATCGGCTGGAAAGCCTTCCCCCCACACATCTGGGTGGCCTCCGCCGTGTTCCTCTGGGGCCTCGTCTCCACGCTCCAAGCGACATGCACCAACTGGGCCGGCCTGATGGTCTGCCGCGCGTTCCTGGGCACCATCGAAGCCATGTTCGGCCCCGGAGTCCCTCTCTACCTGTCGTATTTCTACCCCCGCGAGAAACTCGGAGTCCGCACGGGCATCTTCCTCTCCGGCGCCGCGTTGGCAAATGCGTATGGAGGGGCGCTGGCGTACGGCATTTCGCAGGCACATGGTTCCATCGGCTCGTGGCGGATTCTGTTCATCGTCGAGGGTGTGCCCAGTTGTCTGTTGGGTATTGTGGCTTGGTTCTTTATCCCGGACTCGCCTCAGACCGCGCGGTTCCTCAATGACCGCGAGCGCGAAATTGCTATTGCGCTGTCGCTTAAACAGCCGGGAGATCGGGAAACCAGCGGGCTACAGATTAAGCAGGTTCTTGGAGCGCTGTTGGATTATAAGAGTGAGTTCTTTCTCCCTCTATCCCCTGTTTCTTCTTCATCTGTTCAAAAAACCCTGGCTAACGAACATAACCACAGGCTACCCCCCAGCACTGATGTACTTCGGCTGCAACGTCTGCTTCGCCTCCCTCCCCCTATTCGTGCCCACGATCATCTCCGAGATGGGCGCATTCACCTCGATCCAGTCCAACGGCCTCAGCGCACCCCCGTACTTACTCTGTTGGATCTGCATTATCGTATGCGCCGTCATCTCCGACCGCATCAACCTGCGCGGGCCGTTCGTCGTCGGCGCCGCCCTGGTCGCCGCCATCGGCTACATCCTGCTCGCCACTCAGAACACAGTGGCCGTCCGGTACTTTGGCATGTTCCTCGCCACCCAGATCTTCGTCTCGGTGGCTATGATCCTGACGTGGGTGGGGAACACGCATGCCACGGACTCGGCGCGCGCCGGAGGCCTCGCCATCCTGGCTACTGGGGGGCAATGCGGGCCGGTGCTGGGGACGAACATCTTTCCGCACTCGGATGCGCCGTACTATCGCAAGGGCATGTGGATCTCGTGTGGTGCTTGTTTGATTGTGGTTGTTATGGGGACGGTGCAGATGTACTTGCTTTGGAGTGCGAATCGGCGCAGGGATAGAGAGTTTGGTACGGAGCGCGATGAGGATGGGAATGTGAGGTCGTTTAGATATACGGTTTAAATGTGTTGAGAGGGTTTATCAGCATGGTTGGTGGGTTTTGGGTGGATATATTATGTGTTTTTTTTTCCCGGTTAGCAATAGGATTCGATCGATACTTTGATGCCATCAGAAATAACATTGTTGTAGCTATGACACATCAGACTGTTCGCTGTGATCGGCGAGAGTGTAATATAAAAGCGCAATAACAACTCCACCACACTAAATGGCTCGCTTTCTATCTTTGTTCGGTACATTGGCGCTTCCTGTTTCTTGGCCAACAGTTCCATGCCCATTCCTCTATTATAGTGGACGGTGGAACCAAGTCACAGCCCCTTTCGGGCGGCCAAGCGCTTAGTAGGCTGCCTTGTCTTCTTTATAATACCATAAACACCTATAGAACCCTCTCAATGTAAGAACCATTGCAGTTTTCACGGACTCCTTACTAAGATCACTCAATTGAGAGCTTTTCACCTTGTGGTGGAATAAAACCATCGTGGTGTACGCAACAACACTGTCCGCTTGATAACTATGGTCCGGCGCCTCTGGGGAATACCTATATTTGAAAGACTTCGAATCATACAGACACAATGAAGCTTTCCAAGGCATTGTCGATAATTTCTGCATCTGCAGCCTTATACATCCCCCGTACTTACTGCACCCCTGCCAATCCATTAACTCGTGCTGATCTACGAGTAGTCATTTCCGCACAAGAATGCGACCCCAACCAAATGGACCCGCTCAGCAATGGCAGCGGCGTATGGACGATATCATCTCAAGACCAGCTAGAATCCATTTCGAACAGCTGCTCAACCATGGTCGGCGACATCAACATCGCATCAAACTATACGGGGTCTTTTATACTACCTCGCGTGTCAAATATCACAGGCGTGATCTCGGATATTGGGTTGGAAAACAACCTCACCAGCATCGAGCTCCTCGATGCGGCCTTTCTTGGAGGGTTTGATCTTACTGATCACAATTACTTGTCCATCTCGGGACCCAATGTGACCGAAGTTGGCCGGATCGATATTGCAAATGGCTTGTCCGTCAGTGTCTCGCTTCCAAGACTGGGGACTGTCGCTGAGATATCCCTATCAGGCGGGTTCTCCAAGTACGTTGTATTTGTTCAACCTGATCAAAACACTATGGCTGCTGACATGCGTCAAGTCTCGATTTCAGCGGGCTGAAAAACATCACGTCCAAGCTGGAAATGTGTAGCGATGCTTCATGCAACCCTGAGTCAGGGGAGGCCTTGAATGCCAGCTTTCCGGTCCTGGAGACTGCCAGGTCGATGAAGATAATCGGCACAATAACAACGTTCGTCTTCTAGATGCCTATGTTTTTTTCTTTTTTTTTTTTTTTTTAAGACCTCAGACTAATCGACCACCAGGGTCTACATGCCCAACCTCAGGGCAGCATACGTCGACTCGCTAGCCGTCGACGGTGCCATTCTCGAGGGTCTATCGATTTATAACGCTGGGGGCCCCATCGCCATGAACTTCCCCAACCTTAGCTTGGTCGAAGGGAAGCTTGAGCTACAAGGAGAACTTAGCGAGTACGTTTTTCTTTTTGTTTTCCCATGCAGAAACTATTGTTTGTTTGTTCATCTCCTGATATGCACCAGATTCTCAGTCCCAGAATTGAAGAATACAAGCGCAGCCATTATGATGGCCAGCTCTTCGTCATTAAGCATCGACTTGAATTCACTAGAGGCTGCGAGTACTATCGATCTTAGTGGACGAATTTCCTCGTAAGCTACACGAGCAGCGTTTTATAAAGAAAACAGCCCCCCGTTACTAACTCAACGGATGATTCCCATAGTGCCCAATTCCCCTCCCTGCAGTACGTCAATAGTATCCAAATCCATTCAGATATCTACCTCGACTGTGAAGGCTATAAGGACGCAAAGGGACGAGCCTTCGACCCCGATGATCACCATGAAGGTGATAATGTTGGAGTATTCTCCTGTTCAGCACCACCAGCGCCTGGTAACGATGAAAACGATAAACCCTCGATTCCCGGCATCATCGCAGGCTCCGTGATAGGCGGGACAGCCGTGATCTTAAGTATTGTGGCGGGGCTATTGTTCCGCGTCATTTGGAAAAAGCGAAAGAAGTCGCCAGTCGAGCGAGGGTCGTTGGAGCTGCGAAATCGTGTCCACGGGAGGCCGCAGACGCCGCCGCCGCCTTATAGTCCTCCGGAATATACTCCTTGACCCTGTTTTGGTATGTGGTATGCATTTTTTCATTGGAGTTTGGAAGATATGGCGGGTTCAATGTTGTTGTTTCTTTGTCATACTCGGGAGTAAATTAATTTCTTAGATGAAAGCTGTTCTATGGATTTGGACTTATCCTGCGTTTGTAGATTTAACATCGCCCCCAATACCAACACAGAATTTGGGCGAGTATAATTATGATGAGCCTGCTCTGGGGTGTATCAGGTAAAGTTGGCATTCATTAGTGCACTTCCCACGCCAATAGGAGAGAGGTCCCACTGGGGCGCAGCCGATCTGCATCACTTTAGCAGGTCGACTCCTGATTAAAGTATATGCAACACAAGCGCAATACTGAACCAGGACTGGGGTTATGAATACTTCTTCTCGTCTGTCCACAGTGTCAGCCTTGCCTGACGATCGTTACTCCGCCTCATATACTCTACTTGGCGACAACAAGATGAACTTATTTTCAGTAATACGTACTAATGACTAGTTTAGTTATGTTTAATGAGAAAACCAACACACACTAGCGGTCCCATCTTGGCTATTAGTCTCGCCCCTGGCCATGCGTATAAACACCAAAGACCGGATGATGGATATTCATGTCAGCTGCACAACCCAAGAGCCATGACTCCCAGCTTTTGGTACCTCTGGTATCTCTTGATTGTGCCCGCATACAGCTCCTATTACTTTACAAACCCTCCTCCGGATTCGGATTCAGACAATCCCATATACGAGATCGGATCTGTGATCAAAATCCAATGGATCGCAAGCGATGGCGAAACCGACAACCTGGATCTCAGCCTGTGGCAGGAGGGCCCCAATATAGAAGCATCAGTATTTGGTAAATGGCGCCTTCGATCCCAACTGACCAGTGCAATCGACGTATAATGAAACTGACGCCCACCAGAAAACGTCACCGGCCTGTCCGAGTACCAATGGACCGTCGAGACAGACACCGATCTCTCCGAATCCAACCAATATTACTTCGGCCTTTACATCTCCGGAAACCCCGACGGCGTGGCCTGGACCCATCATTTCAATCTCACGGAACCCTCCGTGACGACCTCCTCGTCCACCACAACCCCGACCCCGACCCCGACGACACTGACAACAAGCTCGACCAAACCCACAAAGCATGCCATTCCGACAGCAAGTCAGACTGCCCTCTCAGAGCCCACCTCGACGGGTTCCAGCGGTCTCTCGACGGGCGCGAAAGCTGGCATCGGAGTTGCTATCCCGGTGGCTGTGATTGCGGGTGTTGCGGCGGGCATCATCATTGCTCGACGCTCGAAGCGGAATACTGCGCCATCAACACCGCCGGAGGTGGCACCGTTACAGCCGCCTCCGCACGAGATCTTGCCCTACGCGACCCCGAAGAATCATATACTTCCAGAGGAACTACCGGATACCTCGGAGAGATGGTCGACTATGGCAGAGATGCCTGCGGGGCAGAAGTAGGAGGCGTTCGAATGCAATACATATATACCACGGCCCCATTAAATTTGGCGTATCGGGAGTTTTTAATCGGATTGATTGATTATTTTGTTTTATGGGAGTGAATAGGAGCCGTGGAAACAGGTGTATACAGACGACGTACCGATTAGCAGACACTTAATTCATATTGCATCGATTCATTCCACAAAAAGTATTTCTTATACAAACAAAGACAGCAGTTATTCGGAATTTACGATATCCCTATAAGATGCGATGATATTGCTAAGCCCCCCGTAATAACAGGGCGCGGCGTAATCATTACATATCTAAAACCCGAGCCATCCCCGCTTCATCAGCATCGGTCACTCAGCTTCTCTCTTTGGCTTGCTTCATGAGCGCCAACATGCCTCTGCAATCTCTACCATTCGAGATCAGGTCCATGATCTGGGGTTACTCGCTCCCTCAAGATGTCCCCGAAGTGTGCATCGGATGGCCGACATATTTAAAAGGAGACCAACAGCTTCAGGAGCCTTATCTGGTCGACACGGCATTCCCTGTCCTGATGCATATTTGTCGCGAGACACGCCAATTCGTCCTGTCACCGCCCCCAAAATCCTCCCACTTTGCCCCTCGCTTCCGATTCTCCAAGGAAGCTGGCTGCAAGGTTCCATACCGTCATTTCCGCCCGGAGCTTGACAAGTTCTACATAACCAACGGGCAGTACGATCACATGTTCCAGATATACGAATTCAATCACGAAATTATGCATCAATGTGTTCACCTGGCCATCGAGATGGCTATTTGGAGTGCTAGCAGCTACTGGTTTAATGATTTCGTCTTCAAGCATATGCAGAACATTAAGACCATTTCCATCGTCTTCCCCTCCTCGGACAGCGATCGATACACCTTTGACAACAATGTCTTCCAGCCGCCCACACGACGATGCCGGCTCGTGGAGATCAAACAGCCCAAAAAGGTTATGGGCACGGCTTTGATGCCGTCAAGTAGTACCCGGGGGCGTCTATCACCCGGCCACCCATCATTTCAGGACTGGGTTGAATTTCGCTGGCAAGGCGCTGCCGAGCAGGCTGATATTACATGGGTCCACATCTACCGCGAAGGGATTTACCATGGCAGTGCCTGGGATCGGGAATCGCAGTCTTTTGTCGGTGTTATACGAGCCGCATTCACGTTTAGGCAATTCAAGCGCGGCAACCAGGGCGAGGAAACTTGGGACGAGGTTTGCCGGGATAGACTGCATCCTCAAGACTACGAGCCAGAGCGAGTGGAAATGACGCGTGATCCGACGGAATGGAGGGTCAATGATGATGAGGCGTGGCCACCAGGAAGCCAGGGTTCTTAGATTCCTGGATGGAAGGGAAAAACTGACAGACAACAAAGGCGGTAGATAATAATCCCCAACAATCAGTCTGATGCTACTCGCACTTAATATGTGTTGAAATGCTGGAATTTGGCGTTCCCCTCCCCAGATCCACCCCCGTACCCCATATTGGGGAAATTGAAGAGCCAATGAACTCCCATACCCTGTGTGTAACTGATTGTTAGAGAAGTTCTTCTATCTGCAATATTGCTCTCCAGAAATATATCTTGCATATTTGGCGATGTAGAGATAATTATTCTCCTCATCCTACCCCAACGTGACGGATATCTCTCATATAATACCAGCAATATAAATTCCCCGCTACTAGCACTACACAATTGACCATTCTCCCCTGAGAAGAAAAAGAAAAGACACAAACAACCTTCAATCGCCATGCAAGACCATCCCTGGCATAATCTGCCCCTCCAGCTAGGCCGATCTCTCGACCAGTTCAACAAAGCAATCCAGGACGACGCACAATTCCTGGCCTTCACCCACACCGAGCACATCCCCACCCCCATCACCTTTGCCATAAAATCCACCACCGATGACGATGCAATCCTCCTTACTTTTAGTCAGCGATATGGCTACGCCAAAGTTGGTAAATCCACCGATGCCCTGTTCACCCTGACCGCACTTCCCGCCCAATGGCAGGGCTTGTTCACCAAGAACCCCCAAATGCCCTACCAGAGCTTCTGGGGCCTGTATGGACAGAACATCCGCCAAGACGGGGTGGCCGTCCTCGGTGACCAGCTCGCCTTCCTCAAGTACGCCCACGTCTGGCGCGTCATGCTCGATGCCCTCCACGATGTGTTCTGCGGAGCGAACGACCTGTCCCCCCAGCCCGCGCAGACGGACGACTTTCTCGTGGGACGGTATGTCTTTGTCGAGAACGCCGCGTGGGGGCGATGCAAGATCTTCTACGAGCAGAGCGGCACCGGGCCGACAAAGATCGTGTTCCTGCATACCGCTGGGTCGGATAGTCGGCAGTACCATGGGGTGATGAACGACGCCCGCATGAGGGAGCAGTGCACGATGGTGGCGTTTGATCTGCCAGCGCATGGGAGGAGCTTTCCTAGCCCGAAGCTGCCGCATGGGGGGTATTTCAATAGTGAGGATGCGTACCTTTCTTGCATCGCTGGGGTAATTAAGCGGTTGGGGTTGAAGCGCCCGATTCTGTGCGGGGCGTCCATGGCCGGGCAGGCGTGCATTGCGGCGGCGATCCGGGCCGACGAGGTTGGGGTGTGTGGTACCATTCCTATGCAGGGGTAATACGTTTCCACTCTTCCTTGGTCTGGATCAGATGGTCAGATGCTGACTCGGAGTTTTTAGCTGTGAGCGGGTGGAGATGCGTCGAGAATGGCAGGACAAGTCACCGTTGGTCAACAGTGCGACGTTCAACCCTGAATGGGTGTATGGGGTATGGTTATGCAGGCTCTTGAGGGTGACGAACGTCTAATTGATTCATCTCCCAGATGATGTGCCCAACCGCGCCAGACGAGAACCGGCAGCTCCTCTGGCATACCTTCAGCTCCCAGGCGTATGGAGTGTATCACGGGGACTTGGACTTTTACTTCAACGGCTGGGACGGCCGTGGCCGCGTAGAGAAGATTGACACGACCAAATGTCCCATCTACTTCCTTGCGGGGGAGTATGACTGGAGCAACACGATAGAAATGTCAGAGGCGACGGCCAAAAAGATCCCCGGGGCGAAGTTCCAACGCATGCCGAACCTGGGACATTTTCCAGCAACGGAGAATCCGGCATTGTTTGTGCCCCATTTGTTGGAGGCCATCGACCATATTGTAACATCTGTCTGACTCGAGGAATCGCAAGAGATGGTGACTCAGTCAGATCTTAGCTGATTTTCGGATCACTTAAATAGTAATCACGCTGATGTTAAGATTTTCGATGGTCGGAAACATCGCGATTCCGAGCGAGTCCTAGAATATCTTGTAGCATATAGTCGTATGACACTAGAAAACCGACATATCATGGGTAGAGTTTTACGGAGTAGGTCATATTAGCACTCATCATCTGGGCGTTGGACTACCCCTTACATTAGTTTGGCATTGTTATCCAGATGTAGGTATGTGGCATACTCCTGGGTGATAGGATTGGACACAACCTTCGGATGTGCAGCAATAAAGGGAGAGATAGGCGTTGTCATCTTTCTTCCTCCTGCAGTATTTTTGTTAGTGACTATCTCTATCTTCAATGAACGACTTTTTGTGCCCACGGACCTATATCGAGAGAAGACTGATGCTTGCGATCTCTACTAAGTGGCCTAGAGACAGTGGTGACGACTCGACTCCTCTTTAGTGACTGCCTGTCACAAAACCTTATATGACTAAAAATCACTTATACCTACCTACTATCTTGGGTAGTCAGGTCAAATACGATCTATAGTAGCAGAGGATTTCTGATTGGTGAATCTACACCTAAGTGAACCAGCCGATGCGATGTTCTAGCCTCTGGGTTGCTAGATGCATGTGAGACTAGCAACACCTACCAGCCATAAAGACTTCCAATGGGAACTACGGAGATAGGAGGAAGAGAATTCCGGCCTGCCCAACAAAGCGCTGGGGGGTATAAAATCTTGGAGAAAAATATATGATGTCAATTATGTCAGATTTTCGTATATGATGCTTTGGTTGGTTGGGAGGTTAAATGCATCCATGGCTACCTTCTGCTCTCGACCCAAAAGTTCCGTATGTGGCTGAGAGTTTACCAACCACCAGGAAGTGGAACTGAAACTGACTCGTAGTTGAACACTAGCTGACATTGGTCGGTAGCTGAATGAGATGCAGATATACTCCTTGTAGTCCTCAGATTGAAAAAAGAATGCAAAAAGATTTCAAATATAGCTCTTTGTATCCCTAAATTATCATGAGAAGCACCAGCACAAACGTAATGCAATTTTCCAGACAGCTACATACAAAACGTAGTATACAAACTCCTGCTGGTTAGGTAGGATACTCGAATCAGATCCTCTCGGGTGATGCCATCGGTCTCATTTAGATCGCCTGTAGATTAAGTTTTATGGGTAATAACAAAAAGTGAGATTCAATTAGCTTCGGAACCTGGTATAATAGTGGACTGCGTTTATAGTGGAAACTTCCTAGAATACACAAATCTTTCTTCCGTGTGATTTCTCCACGAGCCAAAATACCCCCCTTTCTGTCTTGGTTAACGGCCAAGATCGACGAGGATGGAACATGAATAGCCTAGCCGGTGCTGTCATTGCTGTAAACACCACACTCTTAGTCTTCACATTTGTGGTACTGGCTCTTCGTGTCTGGTCTCGAGTCAATATCTCGCACAACTTCGCAGCGGAAGATATTGTCATGATAATTAGTCTGGTACGTCTATGAAAGAGTCTGAATGATTTATATATTCGAATCGGCGACTAATCTGATTTTCTGGCTCAATAGCTTTTCTTTGTCGCTGAAGCCGCCATTTCCCTTTCACTCCTGCGACATGGACTTGGAAAACACGTATCGGGCGTCCAGTCAGAACAACCCATCGTTGTGATTTTGAAGGTGAGAATAGCATTAGGGACTATATATGTTATAGGGGTAGGAATAGCAAAGATTTCAATCCTGCTGTTTTACCTCAAAACTTTTGTGATCAAGGCTGCCTCCATCACGATCATGATTCTCATCGTCATAACCACCATCTATACAATCGCCTGCGCGCTGGCTTTAATCTTCCCATGCCACCCTCTTGCGCGCTCGTGGGACTTGCGCATAGTGCATGGCTATTGCATAAATCGCTTCGCTGTCTACTACGCCCAATGTGGATTAAACCTATTTATTGATCTTGCGCTTCTTATCCTACCGCTCCCACTTATATGGCGACTCAAAGTGCCAGTGAGAGAAAAAATAGTCGTCTCTCTGCTTATTACACTGTTCATGACTGCCATAGGCATAGGATCAGCGCGATTTTATTCCATCCATGCTATTCAAACCGGAGGAGACATAACTTGTATGTATTTCCCTGATAATCACTTCGGGCTGGGGGTCACGATCTAACATAGCAAAACTTCCTAGGGAACACTGCTCTTGGAAACTGTTTGTCACAGGTGGAGTTTAGCGCGAACATAATCTGTGGATCGATCATTGTTATGCGACCTTTTTTCAGGAAATATGTTCCTTCTGTTGTCGGCTCCTCAGGCGATTCCGGGAGACAACTCGCCAGCTCGCCGAGGATATCTAACGTGTAATTATTCTCACAAAGATATTTACTGGAAGCATAGTTCGAGATCCAAAAGCAAGATTTCCGTCTGGAATTGAACTGATCGATAAACCTCTCACCAAGACTCCTCGTTTACTTACAGTATAGTAATGAAACAGCTGGATATCTCTCTTTGGCCATACTTCCTTCTGAGTCGGGACATCTCGAGGCAAACAACCAACATCCTAGCCTACCTAAGGTATCGACTTCCCTCCGACCCGACGTCTATCGTTGTTTCCGGCAAACAAAACTCTCTGCTCTGTTTTGTTCGAGCATCCGGATCCTTCTTGGTTCTCGATCGTGGGGAATAGTATGATGCGTAGGGAGGAACAAACCCCGCACATGGCGGGCAACACTGACGGCCAATTACCAAGACTCACAAGGAAGCCAATTCCCACCTCGGGCCAATCGAAGAGAATGCCAATGTCATGCCAATGCTTGGCCTCGCTTCTTCTACGTATCTCCAGCCTGATTTCGCCAAGTCTCTACATCTCCTCCTGACTCAGTTCCTCGGATCTCAATGGCTCTGTTGGCATCCTCGGGTAAATGACCAGATTCGCACCCCCCCAACCCCCCCCCTGACACGAAAAGTCAATTGATTTCTATGTAGCCGTTTAGCTGACCAATCGACCTATTTATAACGGTGCATGGGTCAAACTAAAGCGTCATAGACAAATAGGATGGGTCAGTTCCTGGGGGAGACCCCATTACCCCGCGTATGCAGTTCTATAGCCTTCTTCAACAAGCAAAAGGTTATCCGGGGTAAGCACTTAGAGTTCTTGACTCCCCTTTATAAGAGAATGTCTTGGGGAGTCCAGGGCAAAAGATGTCCCATCTTTTCTCACGCAATTGGCACCCCTGTTGTAACTCCCGCGTTCAAGAACCCAATTTAGAATCAATAACGATGGGCAGCCAGACAGACCCCGAGAAGAATATTCCCCCAGGCAGTCTCAATGAGACACAGACTGCCCATGATGACTTCGTTGGGAAGGAAAGTGACCAGAATTTGGACGATCTTCTCAGTCCAGAACACCAACGGAAGCTGATGTGAGTACCAGCCATCTCATACAGACAGCTATTTTCCTGGCTAACACTCCCGCTCAAACTCTAGTCGTCGAATTGACTTACGACTGCTTCCAATTCTCGGCATTATGTATTCAATCTCCCTCGTTGATCGCACCAACCTTGGGTTGGCTTTGGTTGCCGGACTAGAAGAAGAATTGGGGCTCCATATCGGTAATCGCTACACGATCATTGTCATGATATTCTTCGTTGCATATATGTAAGTCTCATCAATTGGGAAACACTCAACATGGGCTCACCAATATACAGCTTCTTTGAAATTCCAAGCGTATGCATCTCGGGTTTGACAGCTCTGCCGAAACATGGCATTGTCATGACTAACATATTTACAGAACTTGATTCTTCCCAAAGCTGGTCCTGCAAACTGGCTCGCTTTCCTGGGGCTCAGTTTTGGAGCCATATTGATTGGCATAGGGTTTTGCCAGAGTTGGATTACCATGACAATCTGCAGAATGCTGCTTGGTATAATGGAGTCCGGTTTTCTACCCGGTATGTCCGTCTGCTAGTAGCATGATCCTGCCATCTCTACTAACACTTGGAAAGGTTGCACCTATCTCATCACCTGCTGGTACACACGTTTCGAAGTTGGAAAGAGGCTATCTGCCTTCTGGGTCCTTTCAGTTCTTGCGAATGGCTTCGCCGCAATCTTCGCATATGTACTTACTTTACTTGATGGTAGAGCCGGGCTGCTTGGCTGGAGATGTAAGTGATGATCGAAAGCGATGTAGTTCTGCTTTACTAATAAGAAATAGGGATCTTCATTATCGAGGGAGCCATCACCTGTGTCGTCTGTATCGCAGGATGGTTCATAATCATCGATTTCCCAACCAAAGCAGGCAAATTTCTTTCGCCCCCCGAAACAGAGTTTGTCATTGCTCGTCTCAACCAAGACCGCGGAGATGCCGAAGAAGACGAAATTAGTCTGTGGAAGGTGATTCACCACCTCAAGGACTGGAAACTGTACTTCTGGGCAATCAACCTCATGGCTTCCACTATGCCTGGATATGCATATTCGTATTTCCTGCCCATCATCTTGCGCAACGGGATGGGCTTTAGTAGCACACAAAGTCAACTTCTCAGTGCTCCACCATATGTTCTTGCGGCCATTATGACCTACATCTCTGGCTGGATTGGAGATCGGTATAAGATCAGAGGGCCCTTGATTGCGATTCATCAACTTCTAACAGCGGTTGGAATGCTGGTGACGGCATATGGACAGTCGAATGCTGCACGATATTTTGGTGCTTTTCTTGGTAGGTCCACTTCCCATATCATATCACATTTAACATGCTCTATATTTCCGATTCCCATACTCACCTATATTGTCCAACAATAGGGATTGGCTTTCTTCAATTCTGCGTTCCCGGAGTCCTTACTTTCCAGGCAAACAACATCACGAGTCACTCGAAGAGAGCCGTCGCCAGTGCAGTCTGTATCCTCGGTGGCGGAGTTGGAGGCGTCATCGCAGGTGTCGCGTTTAAATCCGCAGAAAGCCCCAAGTACACGGTCAGTATTGAACTCTTTCCTAGTTTCCCGATGCTTGAATTCTGGCTAACTTGAACAGACTGGTATTTTCACCACGATAGGTATCTCGATACTTAGTATTGTTCTAATTCTCATCATGGATCTGTACTTTTGGCGCTGCAACAAGGCTGCGGCCGCTGGAACACGGCGGAATGAAAATATGGAAGGGTGGTTTTACACCCTCTGAGGTGATCATCATATCTGGAAATGTAGTTGCGGTGGTGGCATATGCGGATGCAGGGCACCTTGCAGGTTCACCATGTTGACCATGCATATGTTAGATTTTGTCCGTTAACATAGATCTTTCGGGGCGGGGGATGCATGTGTTATAAATCAGCGTATCTCATAGAAGATAGACCGTCGGAATCGTCGTATCATCGCGAGAGTCTAGTGTAAGTCACATGATGTTGACAACCCTAGGATCCAAAGGAGGGCATTCTTCCTCACACGTCCATTAAGACTATGATATTATACAAGAATAACCCCTTCATGGGGTATTTAATAACTATTCATGTCTTGTGGGGGGGGGGGGATATATCACGTCTCAATCTATTCTAGTTCCGAATATCCAAATAATAAGCTTCCGTCATGAAGATCTCTCTTTCATATCCAGACGTGGCCACCTTGCTGCTGCTAGGATGTTTGGCTCGCGATGCGCTAGCTCGTCCCAAGCTTGGTACTGCGGATCTGATAACGAGGGGACCATGGACACTTGGATATGATGCGCAGTCTTCAGGGACGTGACCATCCTAAAGACCCACCTGCGTGTGTTGTCGATACACCAGCGAAGGAAGCCAAGACCCCCCAAGGACAACTACTGGCATGGTCTCTACGGCGATGAGACCTGTCGCGGTTGTCCAATGGCTTTTCCACCGACGATGCTGGAGAGTGGGGTGAGACCATGATGCCATGTACCCCAAATTGGCATCTTGGGGAACTCCTCTGTGGGTCACGCCACATTACAAAGCGCCCAAGGGACAAATGGCAACAAAAAAAAATACCCCCCCTCTATCTAGAGCTCATCGCTTCGCGCTCCTTGAAACAACCTTATACATCTATCCATTGATATTGCCCATTTTTAATTATGGCACCGAAAACAATGAGAGCCGTGCAAATCCAGCAGTACAATGAATCCTACCACGTTTCCGAGGTGCCTACCCCCTCCCCAGCGCCACACCAGGTACTTGTTCGCATCAAGGCCGCGGGCTTCTGCCATACAGATCTGATGGCCTTGAATAATGAGTTTAACACGAAATTGCCGTTTATTGGGTCACATGAACCAGCTGGAATCATCGAAGAGGTTGGCTCCGCCGTCAGAGGTTTCCGGAAAGGCGACCGAGTGGGCTGTATCAACTTTGACAGTGTTTGTGGTGAGGGATCACCAAATATGAAGGTATGCCAGTGATAGTACTGATGGCGCTCAAGGCAAATGCCCAGATTGTAAATCGGGGCTTCCAATATACTGTGATGCTCCTTTTATGAAAGGAATAACCGCTGACGGGGCGTGGGCGGAATATATGAATGCGTGAGATTGTCTGCGCCTTTGCAGTAATTCTCCTGCTGATATGGAAATTGTAGCGATGCACAATTTCTTGTGAAACTTCCCGATCAGATGGAGTTCAAGGTGGCTGCTCCCCTTATGTGTGCTGGAATCAGTATCTACGGCGGCATTGTCAGAGCTGGTGTGCCCAAAGGCGGCTCTATTGGTATTGTCGGGATTGGCGGACTGGGTCATATCGGCACCCAGGTTGCTAAATGCATGGTAGGATTGCTTGGAACTACTGGCTTACCATATGAGCAATAATTGACCATAACGCATAGGGCTACAAAGTCGCTGCCATTGATGTGAAGCAGTCGGCGCTTGATGCAGTAGCATCCTACCAACACGCCCCTGATGTGCTTATCCTGTCCACTGATCCAATAGAAAGCAGTCATGAAAGGCTTAATGCCATATCCGGTCCTTATCCTGGACTCGACGCGACTATACTTGCTACTGATCATCCGGCGGCGTTCGAACTGGCAGCAGCCCTTACGCGGAAACACGGGACGATGGTTCTCTTAGGCCAGCCAGAACAGGGAATTACCATGTCGTATCAAACCACAATCTACAAAGATATCAAATTGGTCGGGTCTTTGGTTGCGGATACAGTGCAGGCCCAGGAATTCATACAGCTGTTCTCTGATAATAACTTGCACGTTCAAGTCAAGCAGTGGAAGCTGGAGGAGGCCGAGCAGATGAAACAGGAGTACTTGGCTGGGAGGTCAAATGGGAAGAATGTTATAGTAATGGAGTGATGTACCCCTGTGGGGAGGATAATTCATACATCCAAGAATTATCTAAATTTCAACATAGACCAACGAAAAGCAGTTGACTGATGTAGATACTCATTACAAGACACGGAAAACAGGTCTACCCAGCCTTCTGAGCTGGTCATCGAGAGAAAGTCCTTTCAGCCTTGAATCCAGTTGCTTCTTCGGCGCTTAGACATATTCGAACAGAACTCTGACCTCATCAGTAACCTCGATCATTACAATGAGTTATTGGTTTGCAACTTGCTCATTCTTTTCCTTGTATGTGTCGAGGACGAGACTATGCAGTCTCCAATGGTTCGCTGCGCTGTGACGGATATTCTAGAATCCTGTGCGGTGGTGCAGGGCACGGTCCCTGTATGTAGCCAAGCTGATGCTTTTCCCATTATGTACAGCAGGCATATATACCAGGAGCCGGGTTCACCAGGTACTCATCATCAGGCGTTTTGAGGTTCTCAAATGCGGTTATACTATCGTGAACGTAACGCTGGTCCTGAATATCCCCCAGGAAGGATGGAGTGCCCAGAAATTGGGAGGAGAGCCGAATACCCAGCTTTCTGTCTGTCATTTGTTCTAAATAGAAGAGCGAGCTCCGAAAGAAAAGCACTTAAGACTTCCGTTTCTGCCGAATGGTCTATCCATCTATTGTCGCACCGGTACACGAATCATCCATTGAAGCACCTCGTACACAATCTGACTTACAGCAATAGCCGTCCTCTCGGCGGCATCGTCGTAAACCGGCGAGAACTCAACCACATCCGCACCCACGATTTTCACGTCCGCCATTGCCAGGCCATTGATGATCTGCAGTAGTTCACGTGTTGTCCAGCCACCTGGCTCGATAGTCCCAGTAGCAGGGGTAAAGGCTAAATTATATATCAGCCGCAATATCCTTGGGGGAGAAACCGACTTTGCATACCTGGGTCCAACACATCAATGTCCACACTTAGATAAACCGGTTGGTTGCCAACGGTTGCCACTATCTTACGAATGACGGCATCTAGCCCCATGGTGTCTAGCTCTCGTGCTCGAATATACGAGAATCCACATCGAGCGTCGTTCTCGAGGTCGTAATCTTTTTCGAAAAGCATCGACCGCGAGCCTAGGTGCATGTTGCTGTCATCCGACAGGAGACCTTCCTCATGCGCGAGGTGCAGCATGGTACCATGTGTCACCTCTGCGTACTTGGACAGCCCTCCTCCTAACTGCTTCGGATCCCAGGTGTCGAGATGGGAGTCGAAGTGTAATACGGCGACCTTGCCCCAGATAGGATACAAGGCCCGAAGAGCTGGAAGAGCTGCTCCCAAAATTAGCTTCAGTTATCTATGATTTTTTTTTTTAAGTCTTGGGGGTTGTACTAATTGTATGATCTCCACCAATTGAAATCAATCTGACATTGTCACCCTTCTCCGTGTTCTTGGGCCGACGAGCACCGATTTGCTTCCAACCGTGCTCGAGCTCCTGTATGGCCTGTAACTTATCAAACGGCGTATTCGAGATATCGCCACAATCGACTACTTGCGCCCAATCGCGGAACGGGTTTACGCCGTGGTCCATGCTGAGTGAAAACACATCTATGTCAGTAAACTTTTGTTCCACCCACCATCTTAGTCAGAAACTTGACCTGCCAGGAGTAAGGCCATAAGGCTGGAATCACAAGCTGTCGACTTGAGTGGAAATAAAAAGCGTCCTACCTGTAACCCATACTAGGAGCCAACCTCCGAGCCCCCATCCGTGCGCCTGCGGGCCCGAACCGAGCACCGGGTCTGTAGGTGACTCCAAGGTCGAATGGAGCGCCGACGATCCCGATGTCGAAGGTATTGTCGCTCTCGGTGCTGTAGCAATTGGTCCAATTCAAGTGAGCAAAGGTGACTATTCCTTCGTAAGGTGTATCTTCAGAGAAGCTGTCTTTCACCGTGAACTCATCGTGGTCTTTTACGAAGACATTTTGGCGACGTCCAAAGATGCTGGCCGCGATGAATGATTGTGGCTGAACCGATAAGGGAGCTTGGTTGCTGGCTGAGATAGCTGTAGAGCTAGCTTGATGAGCCCATGCACAAATGGCAATCAGGAGCGCGTTGCTATTCGGGAATGGGACCATGGTGGCTTGATGCGGTGTCTGTTAAGATGCCAAAGTAGTTGTCCGGTGAGAAGCGGAGGGGGGGAATGGAAACTCGAGGTTGGTTGATAGGCTATCAGTATTATCTCAGACTAGTGGCGATAAGCAATGCGCTCTCTGCCTCTATTCAGTGGTTATTACCCCTCGATCCTCCTGGAAATCCTTCCAAATACGCGAATATTACCCGATCGAGGGAACTTGCCGCTGCCAACCTTAATTCGACCTGATAAGGTTAGGTAAAGTGTTCCTTCTTTTATTGTAGAACTACACAAGGGAAGATTTGGTAGAAAGGGTCACGAGTATGCTTGGTATTGCGATGTATTGGATTAGGGAAAGGGCCATCATGCCATCATTTGATCCACCGAAGATCATGCCAACGACTTCCTCTGTCTCCGCGTCAAAAACCAACGATTCCGAGTCCCCTGTTCCTACAAAAGGTTGTTTATGATTAGGACTGGACATAGTATGTTCAAGTGTGACTATCTATTTCTCCTTGCCATTAACAATTCGAGAAGCTATTTCGGCTGTGTTCAGTAGCGAGTAGCCCGCAATCGTGAAACCAGTTTTACTCCCGAGCTTGCACAGGAGCCTGTTTTCCTTAGGTGTCTCGAACGAGAGACCACGTAACCTGGACGCATTACAAGGGTTCTGAACTCCGATCTAATCTTTGCGTAAGATATTGGATGTAACAAAAACGGATGTGACTTTCTTACCTGGTTCTCCCCAACAGGCCGATTGTTGTTAGGCTCGATAAGACTCCAGTCTCTTATGCTGAGCTGAGATGGGTCAGTTGTTGCTGCCACTTCTTTTAAGCCCGAGGCAGCGAAAACATGTCCGAAGTGAAATTGGTTAGTCTGGCCGAACTCATTGATCTTCCTTCGTTGCTTCTCACAGGCGGTGATATCAGCACAAATGGTCTTCCAACGTTTCTCGTCCGACGAAACAATCAACTGCTCTGGCATTTTCAACTGTCACATATACAGGCTGATGTTTGTAGAAGTTTATAGTCGAGTCCAGCTGGCGGATGGCTTCCTTCAAGTACCCGATGCTCGGCACGTTCATCAGTAAGCTCTTTTCCGCCTCTGGGTCGTCCACAGGGACCCCATTCGACTCCCAGTAGTGGAAACCTATCATTTTGTTAGCATGGTTGTGGTTCGCTTGACTGTGGAGGAAAACATTGGATACCTTGAGCTTCTGAAGTTGGCAAAATATCTCCATCGGGAATGACACAATGGGTGCAGGTGAGCCCAAGCGACAGCCAGCTCTTGGTCCAAGTGCAGGAGGTGGAGGGAAGAGGGACAGTATCGAGTTTGCATGCTGGCTATTCGAACTGTCAAACATCTACTATAGGACGAGACACGTATTCATTACAACCTCGCTCTAGCATCCCTGAATTAACTAAGCGGGAGTATATATAGTAAAGGGATGGTTGGCACTATAAGAGAGATACTTAAAGAGGTATGAATGTCTTCCATAATTAGTGGGCCAAAGGATGAAGTAACAGTAGATTCTTTCTGGTAATTCACTAGTTCTCTACTAGTTCTGGAGAGTTCTGTGTAGTTTGTGTTAGTTAATTATACAATAAAAATTTTTGATAAATTATATAGAAATTGATTTAAAAAAAAACATAATATTAAAGTGGCTCAACTTGACTAGACTGGCTGAACTCATTGACCTACTTGTACCAAAACGGATCTATTACTTCAACTTCCGGGGTTGAAGCAACTTCTGGGGTTGATCTTTCCAGCCTCCACCAACTCGTGGGATCTTCGTAGTCTATAGGTTCATGGACCTCTCTAGCCGGCATGTTGCGGTACTTATAGTTGCATGCCAATCTGCCCCACCCCCTGTCCTTCTTTATCAACACAGCCACGTCGTTCAGCTGGAAATTTTGCAGGATGGCGAGGATCTCATCTCGAAAGTTCTTCCAATCCCTCTCCACGGTGGGCTCTACATATATGAGGATAGCTGGCGGACACTCCTCGGGGGTCTCACCCCTGCCAGCCCGAAAGCATCCCATAATGACAACTCCTTCGAGACCAAGATCACCAATCTCATCGCGAACCTCGTTCCAGAGCGACGATATCCTATCGCTCTTTAGTGCTGAGATGGCGGCAAACCGTTTGTCCAGCGCCTCACCATAGATCTCGACCCCAACGTCAGTGATCCCCTTATCAATGAGAAACTTATGAACCATGCGACTAATGAATATCCAGCCTCCACCAGGTAAATTCTCCCCCTGTACAGTAACGCGCACAACGGGGGTGGCTGTATGGGTTTCATCATAAAAGTAGGCGCAATCAAGAACATCGATGCTAGTAATAGCGAGGCCCTCACGACTGCAGAGATTGTCTAATTCCTGTATCACCCTGCTTCTGTCGCTGGATGTGAGGCACAAGGGATGGCCGTTGCGCTCAAAAGTATCCGTATTCCACGGGAGCTCGGGAAGATATGGGCCACCTGCTCGCAAATCCGATTCCATGAAGCCATCAGATTCTATGGCAGGATCCTCATCTGTGGAACTGCCATTGCACCGTTTAACTCGAGAGCCGTCAGGGAGCTGCCCAGAGGCATACGCAGCTTCAGGCGGGCTAAGAGGGATTATTAACAAGTCCATAGCAAGTGGTGAGATAAGTTATCGCTCTGTAGAGTAGTAATACTGAGAAATAGAGAGAGTGAGAGTGAGTGAGTGAGTGAGTATGTGTGTGTGTGAGAGAGAGACGGAAAGCAGTAGTTAATAGAAAGAAGACTTGAGATTAGCACAAGAATTTAGACAAGGGTAGGCTTTAAATAAATACAGAAATGAATACCTACTAGGTACATATGAATAAATACCTAGCTAGGTCCATATGATGTGGTCCTTTTGATCTAATAGTTACCTGTGAATTATGTGATCATACCTAGGTATGGCTCTAATTCATTCACTGGGTTCCCCTTGATATCTTCCTCGGCCTTAATTTCGTAAAGTTGATGACATCACAGTGACATTTAATACACTCGACAAATTCAACATCTTAAATTTCTTTTATACCTTGTGTCTTACCTGGCTGCCTGACTGGCATCCTTCTTCTTCCTCTTCAAGGAAGTCAACGAATTCAATCATCTTCATCGCCTCAACACCTTGTACATAACAGTTGTTTATATATATATATATATATATATAAATTACTCTGAAAAATCTTCAATGACAATTTTTGCTCAGACACTAACACAAATGACCAGCCAACGATGTATCATACAAACGAAAAACCCCCTAAGTTTTTTTTTAGTTCCTCCAGCCCTTAGGACCCCCCCAGGTGCCCTTAACCATAGACTCATAGTACACCCACGGGAAAAAGTCCTTCTTCAAATGATAAAACGCCTTCCGCGGCACGCCCTGGTCGATCCCAAACCAGTTCCCAAACGTCTCCTTCGGCACACCACCATACTTGAACTCCGCCAACATCACCTTCCCATACTCCGTCAGCAGCGGACAAGAGGTATACCCATCATAAAGCGGCTGAGGATCCCTGCCCTCCAACGAGCCCACCAGACGCTCCACCAGCACGGGCGCCTGAGCCGTAACCGCCGCCGCCGTCTTCGAAGTCGGCAAGCTGGACGCATCCCCCGCCGACCAAACATTCGCAAACTTCTTATGACGCGTGGTGTGATCATCCACATCCACGAACCCAGCTTCGTTGGCCAGCGGGCTGTTCTTCACAAACCCATGCGGCCCCATCTTCGGCACCACATGCAGCAGATCGAACGGCTGCGTGACCTGGCCCCCGGGAGCCGCGAACGTAGCCGTGTTCCCCTCAACCGCGACCAGATCATGCTGGAACAGGCCCTCGACGCCGCGCTCCTGCCGCATCTTCTCCAGCTCGGCGTTGTACTTCGGCACGCCGAACATCGTCGGCAGACCCGTCGCGTAGCTGATCTTGATCGCCGACTGCGCCGGGTTGGCAGGGTCATACAGCCCGGCTTCCTTCCAGTGGTCCAGGGCGAGCCACATGGCCTTTTGGGGGGCGCCGGCGCACTTGATCGCGCCGGCGGGTTGCGTGAAGATGGCACGCCCCTTCTTCAACCGGTTAATGTTGGGGTAGACCTTGTCGCAGTGGTCGTAGCCGTAGATGGACGAGACGAGCGCGTCCGGGTTGGCCAGCGCCTCGGGCAGGCCCTTGATGCTGTTGAAGTTGACGGCGATTCCCGGCACGACCACCAGGTGCTCGTAGTTGACGGTGTCGCCGTTGGCGAGCGTGACGAGGTTGTCGGCGGGAGTGAACGCCTGGACGCCGTTGTTGTAGAATTTCAGCTTGGGGTCGATCAGGGTCTTGAGCGGGCGGCGCAGCTCTTCTTTGGTCTTGAGGCCGCCGCCGACGAGAGTCCAGCCGGGCTGGTAGTTGTGCCATTCGGACGGGTCGACGATGGCAATGTCGTCCTGGGCGAATTTGCCCGTGCGCAGCAGCTGGTGGCTGATGGAGAGACCGGCGGTACCGCCGCCGATCACCACGACCTTGTGGTTTTTGGCTGCTGAGCTGACGGGAGCGGCTGTCGCAAATGTGCGCGTGGCCGAAAATGTCGGGGCATTGATGGCTGTGCGGCTGGCTGCACAGGCCGCCTGTGTTATGCGACTGTGGAACATGTTGTTTGGGCACTTAACTACCTATTTAGGGCAGTGAAGATTTTATTAAGGGTCGTCGACTCGTCGTATTATTGATGGTGAAAATGCAAAGTTGACAGATCCGGCGTTGTCACGTGCCATCGCTGCTGATAAAGTTTTGCATCGTTTGATGCGGATCCCCTGGATCACGCCATATTGTTATTTTCTACTTGTTTATTTATCTAGCGAATCGTACACAATGTTTCATAGAATAAGATACAGAGTATCATGGGAGAGAATGATCAACATATTCGACTCCATAATATATAAATAAAAATAACATGAGCTATGAGTCCTGGAGACAGTTTACTACTACCCTGTAACTCAGGGACCGGTTCCCTCACGTGACACATACGAGACCCACATACTGGTATACTGCCGTACTCTCCGCTTTCTCTATATGGAACGGATCGGTCACTCCGTTTGACAAGCAATAAACAAATAGTCTTGGAATTCCTTGGCCGGTTATTGTCACTGACTCGGCGCATATATTGCCATGCGCTGCACTCCACTCTGCTCTCTGGGCTTATGCCCCAATTGAAAGCCAATAAGTCTCTCGCAAAATCCTGATATAGAAAATCCATGGATACCCGGTTGGTGGACAAAAATGTTGATGTAATATATCCTACCGCGTTGTTATTGCTTTTTACCCGCTCTGTTGTCCATCCGGGTATCATCTGCCCACGAGTAATAAAGAACGTATCTGCAAGATTCCTGAATCATTTGTGCAGAAAAAGAAGAAGCTTCAATGTCGATCCTCCCTAATGGGCCGGCTTTTTGCCAGCTCCGGTCCCTGTTATGACCAAGATTGGTGGTAAATTGGAGATGTTAGTGGCCTCATGAAACAAACGTTCTCCGGACGATCGTCGTCGGACATACGGAGTACATCATTAATATCAATGAATCGACAAAAACATATATAAAGCCGTCGGTCTCTCATAATCTTTTCTTTTTTCTGTGGTTTCTGTGGTCCGTCTTTTTTATTAAATCCAATTGATCTCTCTTTTTTCTTGCTTTGTTATTCAACATGAAGACCGTCGTAGCGCTGATAACTTTGGCCAGCGCCTTGACATTCGCTGAAGCCCAATCAGTCCAGGGCACAGCAGAAGGCTTCGCTTCCGGAATCACCGGTGGTGGAGACGCATCACCCGTTGAGCCTGCCGATATCGATGAGTTGACAACTCTTCTGACCAGCACTGACCCCCAGGTCATCGTGTTGACCAAAGAGTACAACTTCATCGGCTCTGAGGGCGATACGACTGCAAACGCCTGTCAGTCATGGGGAACTGACGATGCGTGTCAGGACATCATCACGGATGACTGTGGCGATTCTCCATCCGTCACCGTCACTTACGACGCCGCCGGTCCAAACCCCATTGATGTGGCGTCGGACAAGACGATCATCGGTGTCGGAGATGCTGGTGTGATTAGAGGAAAAGGTCTTCGCTTCCGCGACGGGGCCACTAATATCATTGTGCAGAATATCATGATCACGGAGCTCAATCCGAAGCATGTTTGGGGTGGTGATGCCATCTCGTTTGATAATTCCGACTTGATTTGGATTGACCACGTTCATGTATGCCTCTTCCTTCTACCGCATGGGAATGTTCTCGCACAGAAGGAACTAATAATATACTAGACGTCCCAAATCGGTCGCGTTCATTACTGCTTCGGACACGAGGCAAGCCACCGTATCACTATCTCCAACAGCTTCCTGGACGGTGATACTCCGTACTCCACCAGCTGCGATGGGTACCAGTACTGGGGCATGGAGCTCGTTGGTGCCGATGATCAGATTACCTTCAAGAGTGAGACCTCCCCCCTAATTCAAACAACATCCAGACCCCAGTCCCATTAACCCCGACAATAGAAAACTATATCTACAAGACATCCGGCCGCAGCCCCGCCCTCAGCGGCAGCACTCTCTTCCACGCCTGTAACAACGTCTGGGAAGACAACCCCGGACACGCGATCGAAGGTGATACCGATGGAAAGGGCCTGTTCGAGGGGAATCTCTGGATCGACGTTGCCAACCCAGGTGACGACTCTACCTTTACAGCGGGGGCTCTGTTCACCTCCCCCGACGATAGCACCAACGCACAGTGCGAGCAATATATCGGCCGTGCCTGTCAATTGAACGTTTATGATAATTCGCCTGAGGTCGCATGGGATAACATGGACTTTTTTGGGGAATTTGCGGACGAGGCTGCGGTTGCGGAATGCGATGATGCTGAGACGGGGACTGCGTCTGTGGCGGTGGATGCGGGGAATACCCTGTGATTGCGTTTTGAATATATTTACTTCTAATTAGGTTGTTTGTGGCAATAAAAACATGGAATATGTTGAGTTGACTAGTTGTGCAAATGGCGTAGGAGTATCATGAGTTGCTTGCAGTCTATCCATGCCAGGGGTGGTTTTGAAGGATCAAGGTCAATAGATTTAAATAGCAGCGCTAGGACATTTTATCCATGTCCCAGTCATTTGATATCTCTGATTCATGGCCCATGACTCGTGCCTACTCCGCTAATGAGGCTGCCGAAACGGAGCCCCTGTTTCAAGTTTCATCTGCTACCCATCTAAATTACACCCTGAATATCATTGTCTGTGTTGAAATGATCCCCGATGCGTGTGCCCCCATTTTCGACAGCTGACATAGAAAAGCTGACTCCTCGCTTCTCCGTCCAATCGCACGCATGTCTGGTAACGGGCATAAAGCCGTTTTTTCCGAAGGAGGCGGAACTACGAAAGCAGGAAGAGGTATAACTAAAACACAAGATATAGAACATAGAAAGAGAGGGTATGAGAAATCAATATATTTAATCCAACTCCAAATAAATCAAATAATAAACATGGACTATGTGAGCCCCGATAATATTTAGAGACCTCCCGCCAACACGATAGCACGGTTGATTACTTTACCAATGCCCACAACATCCTCAGTCGAATTTGGAATTATATGGCCCTGATCGTGGATATAAACCGAGAGGCGATCGGGCTTACAGACCTGTGTCGCCAACTCCCCATACTCGAATGGGCCGTATTTCTCGATGACCGAATCCTCCCCCGAACTCCAGATGTGCGCTGTGGGTATATCGACGACCCGTCCGATGTCATCGACCTCTAGTCGCCGAATCCGGCCCTGATGGAATGCTTTGTAGTCGTACACCATCACGGGCGTCGAGAAAAACACAGCGAGCTTCACCGGTGGCCGAGTGTTCTCATCTTTGGTTTCATAGTGGTAAATCAAGCAGGCGAGCGCAATCGCTGCGCCAAGACTGAACCCGAAAACTGCATCGTAGGGCCCATAGGCCTGGATGTACTGCTCAAGGTCACAGACAGCCTGCAGGGTCGACTGCAGCTGGTGTACGTCACAATAGGCAAAGACCTCATCTCCACTAATGTCTGTAGGGCTCAGAGTTAGGAAAACTGAACGTGCTCATGATATAAGTCGCAGTTACTACTTACTTTGCCCACATGGAACACTTCCCTCGACGAAATCGTAGGTGTGATCGCCACCTAGCTCATATCGAATCGCGGCTAGACACACACGCACTGTGGTTAGTTTACTGGGTATACCAACGCATTGAAAGCGAGGCGGGACTGAGACCTGTTTGCTATTCAAAATCCTGCCCCATGTTAGCTTGCATCCCAACCTGGTAGCCTGGGTATGCGCAGCCAGGGGAAAAAGAAGAAAGCCACCTTGGAGTTCATATCCTTGCCGTGTAAGCTAGAAGGCATTAGAAAGTTGCGCGGTGGGACAGCAGGGACAGATGGCAACGCACCATAGGAAATGCATCTTAGGAAATGGAGGATTGGATTGACGCAGGGTAATTGAATCACGATTCACGGGAGGATCTAGTCTATCGGACTATCGAGTCTATAAAACTTGCCCTTCTCACGGGATGGTCCCACATGCTGTCATGACTCAAATCCCGCAAAAGTCACTATTGCAATATCCATCCCTAGACATGTGCATGTATGTGGGTCTTGCCGGTGCAGGCACCTCCAGTGCCGTGGCTAAAGGTAACAGATATGAATAGACTGATGCGTATTCTATCTCGGGGTCTCCGTGGCTACTTAAGTACAGTTTTATAAAATCAGGCTACTATTGGTGGCCCCAACCTTATCTTGAGTGCACTCCAAGAATTACGTTGATAATGACGATATAGAAGAAACTCTCATACCATCGCCTCTGTCACCAGCAGGATTCCGGTACCAAGATAAAAGGAATCGTACGTCGTGGCTGACAACAATCAATAATAACGGAAGATGTGAAGTTAACCCGACAATCCGATTAATTCTGAACGAATCATATTGATTTTCTGTGGCATCATTCAACATGGGTTTGTCTAGTACCGACCCATTGGAACCTTTAGCTATCGTTGGTTTCTCCCTCAAATTTCCCGGCACTGCCATTTCCCCCGAATCCTTCTGGGACTTGATCCTCCAAGGGCGTCCCACCGCAAAGGATGTACCATCGGATCGGTATAGCGTGGATGCATGGCACCATCCAGATCCTAGTCACCTCGATACTGTCTCCCAACGCGGAGGCAACTTCCTCGAAGGGGACCTGAGTCAGTTTGATGCCGCCTTCTTCTCTATTACTGCTAGTGAGGCAAATGCTATGGTCCCCCAGCAACGCATGATTCTCGAGGCTAGCTACCGGGCGCTCGAAAATGCCGGGATCACCATGACTGATGTTTCTGGGTCGAAGATGGCCGTCTTCAGCGGCGTGTTTGGCACGGATTACCAAACCCTGCACTCCAAAGACCCGCTGAACCTACCCAGATTCAACGCTACAGGGACGTCCATGAATATGCTCGCCAACCGGGTGAGCTGGTTCTTCAATCTCGACGGTCCCAGTGCCAACGTGGACACCGCCTGTTCGAGCAGTCTCATGGCCATTCACCTCACCTGTCAATCTATTTGGAGTGGGGAGTCATGCTCGGTATGTGATAAGCCTGGTTGGGCCGGGTTGATAGTATCGGACGTAGACTGATGCACATCCAGGGTTTAGCCATTGGCTGCAACGCAATTCTCACACCAGACAAAGCTATAGCCCTGGATAACATATCCGTCCTTTCGGGAGACAGTCGATCGTACAGCTTTGATCAACGGGCGAACGGTTATTCGCGCGGAGAGGGTGTGGGCGTGCTGGTGATTCGGCCATTGCAGGATGCTATCAGCCGTGGGGACCCCATTCGTGCCGTCATTCGGGCATCAGCCTTAAACCAAGATGGACGAACACCGGGAATCACGCAGCCAAGTATGACCAGACAGGCAGAGCTAATTCGCGAGACCTATCAGCGGGCAGGTCTTGACTTGAGCACCACCCGATATTTCGAAACACATGGAACTGGTAAGGACAACATGCAGGGCTGAATTGCCACTTCGGGACCCGGATGGATCTAATATCATCTGGCTTGTAGGAACCAGCGTTGGAGACCTGATTGAATCTCGCTCCATTGGAAGCGTCTTTCGCGAATACAGGAGTGCAATCGACCCCCTATACTTGTAGACGCCCCCGCCCCCACTGCCCTCGATCAAAGACAAGAAGCTGACGGCATCACATAGAGGGTCGGTGAAATCAAATATCGGTCATCTCGAAGGTGCAAGCGGGGTCGCAGGAGTTATCAAGGCAGTACTTGCCCTGGAAAAGGGGGTGATTCCCCCGAACTCGGATTTCCAGACTTTAAACCCCAGGATTGACGACGAGTTTTTTCACCTTAAGGTGCGGAGATTCGCACCCTCTCCCCATAACTCGCACCCCTAAAAATTTCACTCATCTTTGTAGGTCCCGACGGACGCCGTCCCTTGGCCGAGCGATGGATTGCGGCGTGCGTCCATCAGTTCCTTTGGTTTCGGGGGGTCGAATGCGCATATCATCATCGATGATGCCGCTAATACGTTGCGAAACCGCATGAAAAAAATCAACTCCAAGAAAATCAAATTCACCAATACTCAGTTAACCAATGGCAGCCAGTCTTCAATGATGCCTAATGGAGCGACTAAGAACATCGACGATGAGGCCAGACTACTGGTCTGGTCATCGGCAGACAAAGATGGACTCTCACGGGTCAAAGAGGCTTGGAAGACATTTTTCGCGTCTGTGGAGGTGCCACCGGGAGAAAAGTGTGTTTATCTCAATAACCTGGCCTTCACACTATCTATTCGAAGGTCTTCTCTGCCATGGAAGAGCTTCGTGGTTGCACGCCCTGATGAGGATTGGACAACGATGGTAGACAGACTCGCGCCCGCGTCGCTGGCCAACTCATCCCCGAACGTGGCCTATATATTTTCCGGAGTTAGTGACACACATCTGCAGACCAGAGAATATAGACAGGGAAGCTTATTTGTTTGTAGCAAGGAGCCCAATGGCATGCGATGGGCCGTGAGTTGATCCACACATACCCGGTGTTTCGCCACAGCTTAGATGAAGCCACCAAATACCTTCGGGGTCTGGGATGTGAATGGGATCTATTAGGTAAGAGTCAGGCATTGAGAACGCCGATATATTGCATGCTGGGGGCTGATACAGGAACCATCACTCTCTTAGATGAGTTGTGCCGACCAGAAGCTGAGTCCAATGTGAACAGAACCACCTACAGCCAGACGCTTTGTACTGCCCTCCAGGTGGCGCTGGTTGACCTTCTCAACTCTTTCGGGATCTCCCCTAAAGTGGTAGTAGGTCATTCATCGGGAGAAATTGCTGCAGCGTATGGATACCAGATCTCAAGACTTTGGCTCCCCTATATCAGGTACCCTGTATTCTAACGCGGATCCAGATACACCGCGGGAGCAATCTCAAGGACTTCAGCCTGGAGGATCGCATACTACAGAGGTATATGGGGTAGCTTTTTAGAAGAGCATAGCCTCGTGCGAGGCGCAATGTTGGCAGTTGCGTTACCAGTGGATGAAATCTCGCCTCTTTTCGACCAGATGGAAGAACAACACCCCATTTTTCGTCTCACCGTGGCCTGCATCAACAGTCCCAGGAGTGTCACGATATCAGGGGAGGAGGAGCAGATTGATGACCTGAAAGATCTCCTTGACAAACAGAGCGTTTTTAACCGAAAGCTCAAGGTCAAGGCGGCATACCACTCATTCCAGATGCACGAGATCGCGAAACAATATAGAGCCGCAATGGGGTCGATTGAGTCCGGTGTGGAACAACCACATGCAAACCTTCGCCCCCAGGTGGTCTCCTTGTTGACTGGGACTTGGGTGGAACCCGGGGCTCTACAGACAGCAGACTACTGGGTAGAGAATATGATTTCCCCGGTACGGTTTGCAGATTCCCTCAATGCCATTGCTTCCAGGGTGGATCCTCCTACATTGAAGCTCGATGGCAGTCATCTCAGATCGCTGGTGATTCATCAAGTGATTGAGATTGGTCCTCATTCCGCCCTTCAGGGTCCAGTGAAGGAGGTTTTGAATGCAGCTGCAAGTGGTTATGTGGCCTATGCATCCGCGATCGTAAGAGGAATTTCGGCCGTCGACACACTCCTGAATGTGGCGGGTCAACTGCATGCTGCTGGTTATCCGCTTGACTTGCAGGAGGTGAATAGAAACAGTTCAAAAAGCAACCGGTGCCATCCTCAGTGTTTGAATGACCTACCCGAATATGAGTTTAACCACACCCAGTAGTACTGGCATGAGAGTCCGATGGGTCGGAATTGGCGGCTGCCTTGTATTGCCAGGCATGACCTCCTGGGCTTCCCAGATGCTAACTGGAACTCTCTGGAGCCGCGATGGAGACATCGTATTACACCATCCACTATGCCCTGGGTGCAGGACCATGTAGTGAGTTCTCCTTCGTCCAAATCCTCCCCCCATTACTATTATGGTTCATCGCCCAGGCTCAATACCTATTGATGCTTACTTCCGTGTCCAGGTGAATGGTGTAGCACTATACCCCGCAGCGGGAATGCTCGTCATGGCTATTGAAGGCGCCAAGCAGCTGGTTAGGGAGGGTCGTGAGGTCTGCGGATTTACCATCCAAGACACCGTCTTCGAAGCCACGGTGCAGATTCTGGAACAAGAAGACATAGAAGTCAATTTCTATATGCACCCGGTGAAAAATCTGAGCGCCAAAGACTCTGACTTGTTTGAATTCTCTCTCTACACCGGTCCAGGACCTTCATAGGTTGTCAACTGTACGGGACTGATCCGAGTTGTCTATGCAAGCCAAGATCAAGATGTCAACACAACGAAGGTGGAAGAAGAGTTGCGAAAAGATAAAATTCAAGAGTTCACGGAGTTTCAATCAACCTGTACCACCCAAGTCGACGTGGCGTTTCTTTACTCACATCTGAAAAAATGCGGATACGACTACAGAGGCTCTTTCCAAGGTATTTGACCCTGATGGCCAGAAATTTGTCGTAAGTAAGGTCGCTCACACTCTTGCATCAACAAAGAATACCATTCACCCTACGGCGCTGGATTCCATTCTCCAGACAGGAATCTGGACATCGAGTAAAGGAGATACGAAGGCTTTCCCTACTTGCGTCCCTACGCACCTAAAAAGCATCTGGATATCTGCCGAGGGCCTTCCTGGTTCAGCAGAAGTCTTCAACGTGCTCACTCGGGTTAACAGTGATTCTCTTGCTGACCTTTCCTACGGAATGTCGGTATTTGATGCTTCAATGAATCGGCCAGTCATGGTTATAGATGGGCTTGAGTGTACGACTGTTAATGCCCCTCTGTCTGAAAAGACCAATAATCCAGTCAATGGCAACTTTTCCACGGAGATTGAGTTCAAACCAGATATTCGACTCCTTCAAAATGATGAGATTGACAGGATTTGTCGCCAAGGGGTGCAGACCTCCCCGAAGATCAAAGACTACATGACAAACGTGCATTTTCTCGTGCTCGCGAAAGTCTTGTACATTTCCCGCAACATATCTCAACAGGAATTCCAGCCTAAGAAGGAATGGTATCGCAAATACATTCGGTGGGCCGAGCACCAAAAGGACCTGCGAGAGAATGGGGAAAGGGTGTTTTCATCTGGCCCGTGGAATGCCCGGCTTCAGGATCCAGAATTTATTCACCAGCTGGAGGACAGTGTCTCTAATGGTGGAGTTATTGGAAAATTGGCCGTCAGCGTTAGCCGCAACCTCGAGGATATGTTGACTGAGGTTGTGGATCCTTTGGAGTTCATCTTTTCCAGTGGTCTGGTGAAAAATTATTACGATGCACGAGTATGGTCTCGCTCCTCTTCATTCTGCGAATTTCCTGACCCCAATCGAGGCTTCCCCAAACTGACAGAATGTAGTTTGACGTCGCCCAATATAAGCAATGGCTCTCAAGGTATTTGGATCTCCTTGCACACTGCAACCCACAGATGAAGATCCTCGAAATTGGGGCAGGGACCGGGTCCGCCACTAGGCTCTTGTTGCAAACCTTAGGCTCCAGACCGGATGGATCTCACGGCTCACGATAAGCTCAGTGGGATTATACCGATATATCTCGTTCGTTCTTCGGCAATGCTGCCTCGGAGTTCAAGAGTGAAGGTGCACGCATGGATTTCAAGGCATTAAATATTGAGCAGAATCCGGAGGAGCAAGGCTTTCAAGCAGGCAGCTACGACATGGTTCTCGCATCTCTAGTAAGGAAATACACCTTATTCTCCCAATTTCAGTGACTAACGTGTCGGGTTCCAGGTGTTACATGCCACGGCAGATCTCTTACAAACGCTAAAAAATGTGCGTAGGCTGCTGAAACCGTAAGTTTTCTTTATCTCGCCCCCATAATTGCAAAACATACCGAACTGATCATTGTGTCAGAGGCGGCAAACTTGTCATGATTGAGTTAATTAATCCGTTTCAAAGCGCTGCGACATTCGGACTACTGGAAGGCTGGTGGCTCAGTGAGTGCACTTCTCTTATACAGGCCGTAACCATAACTCGAGAGGACTGGCTAACTCGAAAAGGCTCTGAATCCTATCGCACTCTGGGCCCAGCCGTCGATCGTCCCCAATGGAATGCTCTATTGTGTCAGTCTGGCTTCTCTGGATGTGATTTGTTTTGTTCCGACTTTGATGAACACATGCTCAATGAAACTGCGGTTATTGTTTCAACTGCCAAGGAAACATCTACGTCCCCTGATTGGAATCCGAAGATCGAGATCGTGTGCGACCCAGCCGATGGGCTACAGTCCAATCTTGCGAACCTGCTGGCGGGAGAGTGCCTGGCTCTTAGACCGTCATCGCATGTCAATTGTGTGTCCCTCGGGGACGCTAGTAGTGGGGGCGATGACTTATTTCGAATCTTCCTACTCGAGTATGGCAAGCCAGCTCTTTTTCGAATGGATAGGGGATTGTTCGATGGCCTCCGCTCTCTTCTAACATCCCGTGCAACAACTCTTTGGATCACTTACTCAGGAGGCACGGCGTGTGCCGAGCCCAAGCTGCATCTGATCGATGATCTGTTCAGAGTCTTGCAAGAGGAAGACGCACAGCGAAATCGGTTCATCCTGTCTTTACAGGACGAAAAGCATTCACAATCTATCATGTGCATTATAGACCGCATCTTGACCTCTCCAGCTAACCTTGATAATGAGTACATCCTGGAGCATGGAAAGCTTCTCATTCCTCGAATGGTCAACAGCTCGCGACTCGATCGTGTAGTCTCCCTACAAATAACAGAAAGCGAAGAGGCTTTGCTCCCATTTGGTTGTGGGGGGCCACTCCAGTTAGATGTGAAAGCATCCAGTATGCTGGGGGGGTTCAAGTTTGTCCAGGCTGAGCTACCCGCGTTGCTGGATGCACACAAAGTCGAGGTCGAGGTCTATTACGTTGGGGTCAATTTCCACGATGTATTAGTGGCTCTAGGCCAGGTGCCCAGCGATGATTTGGGAGAAGAATGTATGGGAGTGGTTACGCGGGTTGGGGAATCCTGCAAAGCGTTCCAAAAAGGTGACCGAGTGGCGGGATGCATCACCAACTGTTACGGCATGCGAGCTCGATTCCATGAAGGAGGCGCTGTTGTGCGGATCCCCCCGGGCGTTTCATCTATCGATGCAGTCACTATCCCAACAAACTTCGTCACGGCCTACATTGCTATTGCCGACAGAGCTCACATACAGTGTGGGGAATCAATCTTAATACACTCTGGATCAGGCGGTACTGGGCAGGCAGCTATTCAGATTGCTCAGCACCTGGGCGCAGACGTCTTTATCACCGTGGGCTCGGAAGAGAAAACGCGATTTATGATGCAAAAATACAATATCCCGGAGTCTCGTATCTTTTCTAGTCGCTCCATGGCGTTTGCGAAGGCCATTATGCATCGCACCGCAGGTCGGGGCGTGGATGTCGTGCTGAACTCCCTCTCTGGAGAAGGACTTATTCAATCATGGGAGTGTATTGCGCTGTACGGCCGATTTGTCGAAATCGGTGTAAGGGATGTGTTAGCGAACAGCAAGCTCCCGATGGGACAATTCCTTAGGAATGTGACCTTCAGTGCGTTGGATATCTCCGCAATGCGTACCGAACGGCCTGATCTATGTCGTGTGGCGCTCGAGACTCTGGTGACTCTCTTCGAGGAAGGGAAGCTCCATCCACCAGAGCCTATCCAGATCTATGGAATTGGTCAAATGGAAAAGGCATTCCGCCTCATGCAATCAGGCCGAAACTACGGAAAGATGGTGATAGAGATGCGCGCTGAGGACCCCGTGATGGTTTGTCTCCCTCCACTGTCACAGAGCCATCCGAACTAACTACAATTTGACAGACTCTGCAAAAATCCCAGCCAAACACGTTCTTGAGTCCGGGTGCGACTTATGTCGTGGCCGGTGGCCTCGGCGGGCTAGGTCAAAATCTCATCCAGTGGCTACTTGGCCGTGGTGCTAAACATCTCATGATCTTATCGCGCTCTGGGGCCACCGGACAAGAAGCTAAACTGTTGGTGGGCGACCTCAGGGCTCGCGGGGTGACTATAAGATGTCCTTCATGTGATGTCTCGGACAAGAAAGCTGTGCGTGCCGTCTTCGAGGAATGGGGGCCTCAGATGCCCCCGATTAAAGGGTGCATTCAGGCAGCTATGGTCTTGGAAGTAAGTTCTTCAGCCTGATGGAGTGAAGGAACATCATTTGTTACTAAAATTGAATCTCACAGGACACCAGGTTCGATAACATGTCATATGAAAGCTGGAACACTGCTGTACAGCCTAAGACACACGGCTCGTGGAACCTTCACCAAGTTCTTCCTGAGGGTATGGACTTTTTTATCATGCTCTCTTCGCTAAACGGAATTATCGGAATACAGGGCCAGTCTAACTACGCAGCGGGAAATACCTTCCAAGATGCTCTAGCCCATTATCGTAACAGCATCGGAGAGAACGCGATATCACTTGACCTCGGAACGTTCGCTTTCGCGGGACGCCTCGCTAGAGATCCCGAACTGCTTGCGAGGGCTCTGGCTAGTAACTCCCATGAGCCTGTAACAGAGAGTGAGTTCCACGCCGTGCTGGACTGCTATTGCAACCCCGAGGCGTGGAGGAAAATGCGGCTGCCGATTCAGCCTGTTGTGGGATTCCGCACGGGAGCGGGTACAGCTGCCTCTGCATATTGGTCTGAGAAGCCCATGATGCGGTATGTGACCCTTCAGGGGGCATGCGAGGGTGGCCAAGATGGCCCAGGTGATGGGCTCAATCTTGCAGATGCGTTCCAGAGCGCCAAATCCGCGGCCGACGCCTCGACTTCTGTGCAAACGGCCCTTTCCCAGAAGCTCTCTGGGACACTGTCACTCCCCGAAGCTGATCTCGATGTAAACAAACCGTTACAACAGTATGGGGTGGACTCGCTCGCCGCTGTCGAGCTGCGAGGCTGGTTCTGCAAGGAGGTCCAAGCCGACATTGCAACCTTTGACATTATTGGGCGCGCGACAATTGCATCCCTCGCTCAGTTGGCGACTGGACGTAGTAAGCTGGCCAAGAGCTGGTCGGAGTAAGAGGGCAATGTTATAAGTTGAATTCACTGCCCGGTGCTTAGCCTGACCTCGTCACCTTGATCATATAAAAGTTTCGCCTTTCTCTCTTTTTCTTTTTCTTCTTCTTCTTCTTCCTGTTTCTGAATTCATGAGGTCTCAATAGTTCAAATTGACACATTTTTCCTCTTTCGATCTAGACGCTGAGATCATACAGAGTTACTCAAGCAGCCCATCGCAGTAAACCAAACAGATTATCTTCATTATTCGTCTATGTGTACCCGCACCGTGTCTCCACATGAAAACTCTCTGCGAAATCCAGTCAATAAAATATTAGGGTCCAACCCCCCCCGAGTTCCAAGTCATGGCTGGATCAATAAACAAAGGATGGCTGGGTGCGGTGGGAATATTGATATTCAAAAAGTTGCCCAGGAAATTATCAATGTCTGGATCAAACATCGGATCCGCCGCGAAGTCATCAAAATTACCGCTCCCAAAATATGTTGAATCATATGGCATTTGATTTTTCGCAGTCGATGTCCCGTTGGGAAGAGTCTGTTGTTCCTTAGACCTCTCCACACTTTCAAGCGATCTGGGCTCTGAATATGCCGACGGCATCGAGGAAAACGTATCAGTTGCTGGCGTTTCCAAGTCACCGAAGGGGCGTTTCGTCGATGAAGTCGATCCTAGCTGCTGTTCTTGCCTCTCTGCCGTATTATTCGTGCCATCTAATGCACGCTCACTCAATCGAGTCATTATCTTTGCTAACCACCACGTCGGACTCAAGGCCTCCAGGCTTCGGTAAAATGTCTTCACGTGCTGCTTGGCGGTATGTTGGGTGCTGGGCAGCTTGCATCGTTTGAGTTGTTTGTACGAGAGCGCGAACGCTAATGATATACAATAGGAGATCATTGGTAAGGGGAGAAACTGCCGGACATCACACATCTGCATCAGCGTGGCAATTCGGTGAACTGCAAGATCCTGTCTCAAGTACAGGGTGCGTGATTTGGGCTGGGCTCTGAGACCCCAAGGTCGTGAGGAAAGTACCTCGATTCCGTGATACGCCAACTCGAGAGAAACTGGAAAGATTCAGCCGGGGGTAATCAACCGGATGCTTTGAGGCATAAGTACTTACGCATTTGTTCCATCGGGATTTCTTTCCCATTGAAAGTTTCGAGAATCTCCTCAAACCGTGGAATTTCGGGTTTGTTCTCGTCGAAGGAGGCATCTAGCATTGGGCGATAAACCGCGGTCACTTCTCCCATGGTTGAGGCCAACGACAGCCAGACACGAAACGGCGCGTCAAATAAATTGATGATGTCGGGGAGTTGTTGTCCCAGGTCTCGCTCGTGAATCACCAGCGGTCTACCGTGTACAGCACCATTCCATTTGTCAAGGCTCCATAGCGACCAGAATAGCGCAATGAAGGGTTTAGTTTCCTCCGTCACCCCACCGGTGTTGAGATGTATTCCGATCGTAAAGGCGTGTTGTATGGCCTGCACGAGATACATGGACCCCTCTTCGAAACTCTTTGGCCCCGGATTATGTAGGGAAAGAAGCGCAAGGATTCGAATAAGAGTCAATCGTGTCCGTTCTAGCTTTAATGCAACTGCAAGAGTCAGGTCATCATAGAGCAGATTGCTGAATTCACGACTGGGAACCGTGCCGGTCCGTCCTTCTAGTCGAAGTATGGATGTTGCATCGGGGTCTTTGGACGCCACCAGACAGATGGCTTGCAGGAGCCAGGAAGATATGGTTCCTTCTTGAAACTGCGTGCGGAAATCAGATTCATCAATCAGCGGAAGAACCGGATGAATCCGACGAAAATAAATATCCACCAGCATTTCCTGGCTTCGTTTAGGAGGCAAGATGGGGAGTTTCCGCCCATCCTCTGGGCGTTGTCGGTATGAAGCCTCCGCTGTAGGGCCGAAAGGTGCACGATCGCTGACGATTTCCTCATCATGCTCGAGAATTTCGTTCTCCTTGTCCAGCCAGATTCCACAGTCACCCTGATTTGCACGGCCGCGCAGTAACCTGGCACTTGCATCACCGACAAAAAAGATAATCGGATTCAAGTCACCGATGAACCGATGACCAGACGACCCGTTTTGTCTCCTGTTAATCTGGGTTGAAATCGGTTCTTGTTCCTGATTAAGCTGATACCCTGCCGCCGGCCGGACCCTTGATGATATAGGAGCATCTGCAGGAGTTTGTGGGCTATGACTCTGTTTTGGAGAATATGGGATGAAGTCGCGGGAGGCTCTAAATGACGCCGCGCTCTCCGAGTTCCGACTTCTATCCTCATGGTGGCATTTTTTCTGATCCGCTGTGGTGAGCTTCTAGCCCCACGCCACGTGGAGATACAGTAACATACCTTGCTTCGTCGGCACTGGTCACAAGCCCCTCCGGTGGATTTGCGCTTTGTGCCTTTCGATTCTGGGCCGATATGGAATGTCAGCTCCATGAGGTGGGTGGACGGATTCCTGAGAGGCGAAATTTTCGCCCGATGAGGAGGTGGCCGGCAGGATGAATAGAGACCATAAGAGGGGAAATGGAAACAGGCTAAAGGCGGCGATCGAGCTGATTAGTTCATTTCATGCAGCATATGTCATCGATCGGAGAATTAATTAACGTCCTATGTGGAAGCTTCGATAGCAATAATAAGAATAATAAAAAACGATTAAGGTTGATTTGATTGATTATTGATCATGAGTCAAATTGCTGCCATTCCTGCCCTATCTGGAAGTATATGCCGCTGGATGGCGGGAGGGCTAACCTCTTTGGTGCACCGCTTCCGACCTCAATTGGGAGTTTTCCCGCCTATCATCAATTTCAATTGGTCCCGACTGGGCAAAGATGCTCCACTATGCCAATTTAAGGTGATTCCGCTTCCTTCCCCAAACTGGCACCATCTTCACGGAGCTTTTGGTATAAAATCTCCCATGCCACGATGATATGCGTGGAAATGATTAACAAAGCTGCGGTATCGATATTTCCTAGGAGTGATATCACTTCTAGTCCTCATTCATATGAAAATGGGCAACGGTAACAGCTTCTACTGTGCTCTAAGGTTCGATCAATCCCATCCTTGCTTCCATATTACTACTTCTATTCAAAACATGCTAATATAGCCCGCAACAACATTCAGGCTAGATCGATCATGCATATTCCTCCCTACCGCGCAAAATCCTTTTCCAACGCCTTCGCTTTCCGGAAAACTCATTCTTTCCCTTCCGAAGCCTATGGCCGTCAAAGGGATATCTGTAGTCCTCGAAGGAAGGGCGAAGCTGTCAGTTTCCATGCGCCTCGATCCCATATCCAATCATTAATTCGAAACAGACCATATGATGAGGGCGCGATGTTCAGTTCCTTCCATGAAGAATTCACAGTCAATCGAAAGCAATCATTAGCTGCATCCAAAAAACTCAACACGTTCACCTTGCCCGCCGGAGACTACGAGTTCCCATTCGAAATCCTCCTGGATGGGAACCTTCTGGAAACGATCGTTGGTCCGGAGCATGAATACCATTCATACGAGGTGTATGGTGTAGTGGAGCGAAAATGGAGCAGAGACATCATAGTTTCGCAGCCTCTCCGACTTCACAAAGCATTCGCTCCTGAGCCAAGTGACATCTTGGTCTCCGACCCGACAGTATGTGTGACGAAGTTTTTTTCCCCGTTCGATTGCAGAATCCAGCTAACCCACAGCCACAGTCTATTGAAGGCCATTGGGATGATAAAGTTCAATACAGCATTTCAATCCTCGAGTCAAACATCCCTTTCGGGTCGAAGTTCCCCGTGCAATTCTGGTTGGCGCCATTATCAAAAGGCCTACAACTTGGAACGATTCAGATTGATATCCTTGAACAACATAATTTGAAAATCAATGCGCCAGCCGTCTACGCGGGGCAGTTTAACTTACAATATCTCACATCAACGAGAGAACACGTCATTTTCAGCCAGCGGTACAACAGCACAGGAGAGCACGTATCCATTGGATCCGAGACATTTGATGTGGAATGGTGCACAGCGAAGACCGTCACTCTTCCACAGGATCTGGAGGTCTGTACACAACGCGTGAATACGAAAAACATCAAGATCCACCATCTGATCGCCTTCACAATCGAGTTAAAAGAAGAAAGCGGGTCGACGTCAAAGGTATGTGAACATAGCTACCATTCTTACCTACTCCATGATGGGTTTTTCTGATAGTTTTTTAGATTAAAGGAACTATCCCGGTTAATGTCTTCATGTCGCCACATGTTCTCGATGGGAATAGCGTGGTTCACGGCTCGGATATTGCGGAGCTTCAACAAAGGCACAGCTCGCCGCCCCCGTTATACAATGATCACAAGTGTGATATGTTGCTTTCCAGCTATTTGCAAGTCGTCGACGAGGTACGCACTGGCGACGTAATACCACCCGCGGGGCTGTCCGAGAACTCTCACTTTGAGCATGGTGAATACGAGTGCGCGCCAAGCTACGAAGCTGCAATAGGAACGCAGAGAATCCTAGTGGATTAATTCGCCTGCTGGATCGTCGAAATTGCCTGTTTATAAGATATACCTGTGTTTTTAGCTGGAGAGCGTGAGTAATATGTAATGAATTAATGTCAATAGGTATGCTATATAATTTATGAAGATATACGCGGTATTAATGAACCTGAGGATAAATTCCAGATTATCATGTTCTATACATTGTACTACTTTATTAGGTTCAAATATAAATCCGCCAGCTACACCCTAAGCCCCGTTTGGACCTGTTGGATGGTAAGATTCCTCCCAGATTAAAGCAATTTCAAAAAATGTTGCACGGACATGAAATATGATCAAGACCTGTGTCATGCTACCACATGTAAAATTCAACTTCGATCAAGAGATCAGGTGGTATGAATGAACCTGATTCAAACGATTACGGCAAAGCGAATTCATGCCCTAGATCAGCCATGAATTCGGGCTGAGTTGTTGCAGACCATCATCCAAATTTACCATAACATGAATTTACAGTCTCCCCATCTTTTAGAGTGTTATATCCACCATTAATTTATTCCGTTTATGCAAAGAAACCTCTACTTATTTCACATTTGGTGATAGAAAATACTTGCCGGGCACGTACAAGCCGACCCAAATTTGAAGTAATGTAAGAGAAGTAAGGTGCGTATTTTGCACGAGGAATAAAAGCCCTAATCTCCGTCTGACAGCATACTAGAACTACCCTCCACATGCCACCAGTGCTGCAGCACAGCTCACCTAGCAGCTGAGTTTACCACACTTCTTGCAAGAGTTTCTAACTCCGTAGTCGCACGCCTTCCCAGTCGAACGGTTGCATTCATAGACATGGCTGTTGAGGCAGGCAGCGTTGATCTTGGTGTTGCCGCAAAACTGCCCTTGGACCTTATTGCAAACGCACTTGGTAGCCTTACAAGACCTCTTCTCAAACTATTCTACATGTTAAACACTTCCATGCGAATCACGGGGCACAGGGACACTTGACATACAATATTTTCGAGAGATCCAAATGGTTCCGGTTCCGGAGCCGCCTCGCGAACTTCCAATCCTTCAGCAGCGGGACCGGGCTCCAGTGGGTTAGCAAGGGCGACAGGGGCCAAGACAAGGAGAGAGAGAATCGCAGTGAGCTAGACGGAGTAGTGAGTGGTTAATCCCAATCACAGGTGGGAGTTGTGGATACCTTCATGTTGAAGATTGTGGAAATAGTTTGGGTTATGATGAGCTTGAGTAAACCGAAGATGAGACGTTCCTCAAGATGATGAAACCACCGTGAATTCCTGTTCCTTATATATGTGTCCTGGGAGGCCGTTTGATATCGTGGGATCCATATAATCAATATCCCTTCGTATTGATAGAATCCTGGGATTTGAGTCTTTGGACCTATCCAGCCTATCGTCTGTCTGCCTATACATCCGTATACCATGCGTCTAATTTCCTGTTCCCGTCCGTGGCCCAGTAAAGAAATACCTTGAGGCCTTGCCCCATCATGGAGCAACTCGTATTTCGAAATTAGTTGACCCAACAGTTCAATTCCAATCAATATCAATTATCCAATTCCGAGGTGGCTGCTTACCACGCGTCTAGCTATGAACAACCTAGTTCCCCAACCAGGTGGCCATCTGATAGATGAAATACGAAGGTATGTCGAAGTTATCTCATGGCATTAAAAATTATGGATATCTTCATTGGGGAGAATTTCCTGACCTCGAACAGGCCAGTAACGCCTTGAAGTTCGTAACGTCGTTCATCGCCTTCTACAATTTGACGACGAGTATTAGCTCGTCTACCAGGGCAATTTCGCCAGCTGAAACCACAGGATCCAAATGGCCTTTATTAATTTTAAAATGAAACCAATCCTTAGACGCCAACGTTTATTTGCGCAGCAGACGCTATGGTTGATCTCGTATTTAACCTTTATTGTGCCGCAGCTGTCTTCCTGCAGTTCCTGGGCTGAGTTTGTTTGGGCCCGTAGAGCCGCAGGTTCTCCTCGGCCCTGCAGGGCTGTGACGCCCGAAGATTACCAGACATTTTCGTGTGCTCGGATGTTGTCACACCGGATCAGCGTTCTCACTCCTCGTACGATATTCCCCGGATACACCCCGCCGCCCACGCGCTGCATATTCTGCATCGGTCAGGTTGGGATCTATTCTGCCACTTAATATGCATGACATGCCTGCTGGTTATTGTGTGGAGGGACAAGAATGTATCCCTTAGCCCCGAGGAATACGAAGAGCCGTCCTATAAACCTCGGTGCCCGTAAATAGATTAGGAGAAATCGATTAAGGCAACATAAGGTATAGTGCTCCGATAAAAATAATAATCGGCAACAGAAATTTTATTCTGTATTTTGATTTGTCCCCCTGAGATTTTTACTCCTCAGCAATAATTGAAATACGAGTATTCATTCACTGGGCTAAAAGAAAAGAAAAAAAATACCAAAGAAAACACAACCAAAACACCACTTCACACCATATAACATGTGAGCAAGGAATATAACGGCTGGCCGTCCTACAAACACACCCGTTCTACAAGTGAAAACAGACAACCATGATAGAGCCAAGCCCCCGTCAGCTGTCCACTCTAGCGAATTGACGAGCCCTCCACTTCCCAGCAAACCTCCATTGCACTGCCAGACCCACCAGCGCAACAGCCTGCACTGCAACACAAATCGTAAATGTCCACCCAATCCCACAAGCATCAATCAGGGGGGTGACAGCCGCGGTTCCTCCGGCAGCCATGAGACAGCGCGTGATGTTCAGGGCCGCTGTCGAGGCCGCGTTACGGCCCGGAAAGATATCCACCAGGTATGTAGTGGTGATAGACTGATTCGACACTGCAGTCCATCCCGTGATGAACGTCGCGATAATGGGGATCGCAATGGGGACTTTGTCTGAGAAGTGGACGGTCCACCCGTACAGTAGAATAGACATGCATTGGAGGAGGGCGTAGATCGGCATCATGCGCAGGCGGGCGGTCTCCAGTGGGAAACCCGGAGTATATGCTGTGGTGGCCGCGAAGGGGGCTTGGGGAGTGGTTGCATTCTGGGCACGAAAGCGGGCTTCCACACGGTTGAAATCCTTGTTGAGGAGTTTGCCCGAGCCTATTGTGCCGATTATTGCGCCAACACCGTTGGCGATGAAGGCAAGGCCGATTTGCAGCTCGGTCATTCCGTAGCGCTCTTTGAAGAGCGATGACATGGCGGTCATGGTCATCTGCCAGGTTGCGTAGTAGACGCTGAAGAATAGGATGATGGGGGCGGAATATCTGGTAAACAGGATGCGGACTGGGCCAAGCATGTCGATACGGGGCGGAACGACATTTTCGGGGGATTTCTCAGCTTGCCATTCAATTGTGGTCAGGCGCTGGTATAACTTCAACGGGTATTGGTTGAATTTGGCCCCGGGGGAGTGGCTTCCGTTGGAGACAAGGAGCCGGAGGGTCTCAGGAAGAAGAACCAAAATCGACAACAGTAGAACACCAGTGTAGATAGCCAGGAACCAGAAAATACCGTGCCAACCCAAGCCTGGAGAGCCAGACATGGCACCCCCAATGACAGGACCCACGGCGATGGAGATGAGAGATCCGCCTTGAAACACTCCCATATATCCCCCACGGTCAGCCGAGGTCGTGATATCGCCGACAACACCGGATCCAATGGATGTAGTGCTTGCGCAGCCGGCTGCTAGCAGACATCGTAGAATAAGCAAGGCGGGATAGTTGTTTGTGACTGCCAGTCCGATAGACGCTGCAAGTGATAGTAAGAGAGTCAAGGTGTAAGCGACTCGCCGCCCCTTGACATCAGAGAGTGGACCCCACACACTCGGTGCAAGCCCTTGGAATATAAGGAACGAGGTGACTGTTAAACTGACAAGCTCGGTGGAGACATTTAAATCGTCGGCAATAGCGGGCATGGCAGGAAAGTAGATGTTTGACACTAAAAGCGAGACTGTTTCAATAGTTAGCCCAGGGCTTAAGAAAGCTTGTAGGAGATTCTCGAGGCATACAAGTGCCAGCACAGGTGACTGTGGCCACAATTAGACGCTTCTGTCTGGTATCAAAGATCGTGTGAGGCGGAGCCGAGAGGCTGTTTTCCTGCTTGGTCTCCATGTCTATGGGATAAATAGTAACTGTTGGGATAATTTGAAAGGCCAAAAAACTTCCACAGCAGTAAATATCTATCTCTATATATACACAACCATATGTACCAGGTATATAGATGTGTGTGTGTGTAAGTGTCTCTCTGTGTCTATGTTTTATACTTCCACCCCTTGCCCTAGAGATCGAGGTTAGAAGCTCAAATTGCCTCTGGTAATGCTGCGTCTGCCTTCCTTTGTTCAAGAGCTTTCTATTATGGCTACCTACATACCCAGTTGCACCGGTAAGGTGGATCAGGAAATGCAATGGATGCCCTCTTTGGGACGGATTTTCAGTCATGAAACATTATAGATATGGCGAACTACATCATGCTACATGCAGCAAAAGCTTAGAAATGCCGCCCATCTCCGGGTCCAGCAATATTCTATTCCCGTTTAGATTTGAATTTTTTCTTACTAAGTAGTTAAATCATGCCTGATTTCTGTTGGTAACCCAAAACGGTAGCAAGGGATGTGTATCTTCCTCCTTTCCCTCATCCTTTCCAGATGACCCGATTTCCAAGTATGCCGAACTGTCGAAACCTGCTTGGCGTCGGCAGCCATACAAGGTCTACAGATCGATCTTATGAAATATTCTAAGCTCCTGTTAGATCTTGCCATTTTGATGCGCACCAGTACCCTTAGTCATATATTCGAATTTCTAGAAGCATACAGCCAGAACATTCTCTGTTGGACATACCGAATAGATTCTGGCTACAGGCTACGGATCAAGGATTCCTCCACATTCTATGACACCATTGAAATATCTTCTTGCAACCTAGTCCCGAATGACACCGAGGCCAGACCTCGCCCCTACTGAATAATGACAACACTGACGTATCAGAAATAGTCGGTTTTGTAAAATGGAACAGGTGATTTCTTTCGGACATATGTTATAATCACAAAGAGGAAAACATATTCCCTTGGACGAGGCCCTCATCAAGTACGAATGCCACAGAATTCATGGTTTGTTGTTGTGTTTGACTTAGTCCGCCCATGGATTCTTCTCTCTACAACCGCCAGAAGAACTCCATCACGACTATCTCTCTAGGTGGAATGCTTAAGGGGTGTGTAATTTGTTAAAACAAAAAAAAAAAAAAAAAAAAACTTGTGGTTAAAACAGACCGCGGCAATCCACCCATTCCCCCGGTGCAGATGGATGCCCTACTTTACTGAGTCCTTCCTTACCGACTCAGAAGCAGGTAGTACTTTCAAGAGATTTGATATGTACAAGGCCGTTTCTTGAAAGCTTAGGACTTCCAACCTGAGATTTCTTTTCCCTGAATGAGGCCAGCATTTTCGTAACGTCCTTGAACATACATCCATTGAGGCTATTAGGTCGACACAAGACCGGGATTTTCCGAAGTAAAATGCTGGGAACCTTTTTCCTCCCTTTCTTGAATTCTGTTTCGATCTTGCTCCTTTCGACTGAAAAGGTCGCGCTGGTGTAATTTTGATTTACAGATTGCATACTTGAAATGCGTATATGAAGGGAATATATTTGCCATTTAGCCTCCCTTGCAGGAAATTTCAGAAGTTTAGGGTTACGCAACAGTGACGCACTTTCAACGACGCGCGGATCAACCAATCCAAACCGCATTCACATTCATCCTTCGAAAAAATCCCATAGTTTTATTCAATGAGTAGTTGCCTACGCTAGTATTAGGGTGTCCGAACTTCGAGCTACGAATGTGGCCTAGTTACGGTTGGCATCCTGCAGACTCGCACCGCGGTTGACGAATGGGATTAGATATCTTATCATTTTATATATAAGGAGAATTAATAAAATATCTAGAATTTCTAGAATTGAATAATAAAATTGATGAAAAATATTCATCTTCAAAATGAACTAATGTAGATAGGTTTTTAAAAAAAAAATGAAGAGCAAAATTCATTCAACTCTAGATATATATTATCAACTGCGATGCTCTGCATAGCGACCTAGGGCTTTTATTTTAATGTGAATGAATAGTTAATCCATAAAACTAACCCAGTTAACACAGATATTGAAAGATTTGAATACTTTGACTTATAAGATGACATTGCACAGAAGAGTTATATCACTACTGCTTCTATATAGGTATTTATTCTAGCACTACCCTTGTCGTAGCCCAGTCGCTTGTTTAGGCTTGTGGGACAATCTGCTCGTGTTACAAGGAGCCCCTGCACTGCCACCAACAGTAAATTGTATGTATTCCCAGGCAAATACTCGATGCTCGGACCCGCTGGTGACTTTTGTGGCTTGACGTCAAGACTCGTAAAGCGTTATCTTAGCATGTCCCTGAGGTCAAAGCTACACAAACACGCCCTAGAGAGTACAATGACCTCTGCTGACAATCATAGATGGACAAAACTTCTTATCATATCACTATAATAAACATCACCTATATTAAGTGATACGAGACCGGCGAATGCTTACTATCCCCACATAAAGTCCGAGTCCGCTTAAACTCCGATGGTCTATATAAAAACAAGACTTGCCTCATTCTTCACCCCCTCCCAATTTTCAAATCATCATTCTTCATCGTATCCTACTATACACACATATATATAACCTAGTATAAAACAACCCACCCACCATGCCCCAACAAAAATTCTTCATCACCGGCGCCACAGGCTACGTCGGCAGCGTGGTCACCTCGTTCGCCGTGCAAGCCGGCCACGACGTGCGCGGTCTCTCCCGCCACGAAAAAGGCGACGCACTGCTTGAATCCCTCGGCGCGACACCCGTCCGCGGCGACCTCACCACCTTTGACATCCTATCCGCCGAAAGCGCCAAAGCCGATGTCGTCCTGCACCTAGCCTTCGACCACAACTTCACCCAGCCATTTGAGCAGATCATCAAGCTGGACGCCGACGCCGTCGAAGCCCTAGCTACCCCGTTGATCGGCACCAACAAACCCCTCGTGACTACGGGCGGGACGGCGATGGTGGTTGCCGACCCAAACCATGGCGAAACCGACGAGACGGCGCCGTTTCGCGAGACGGTGATCCCGCGCCATCGCGCGGAGCAGAACTCGCTTTCGTGGGCGGAGAAGGGCGTGAGGGTCACGTCCATCCGGCTGCCGCAGTATGTGTATGGGCGGGCCACGGAGCATGGGTTTGCGGCGCAGCTTATCAAGCTGGCGGTGCAGACTGGGGAGTCGGCGTATATTGGCGATGGGGAGTACTATGCTTCGACTGTGTATGTGGATGATGCGGCGAGGTTGTACTTTGAGGTGGCGGCGAAGGCTGGTGCGGGTGAGATCTTCAATGGGACTGGGTGCACTACTACGACTTATAAGGCGTTGGCTACGTCAATTGGGAAGCTTTTGGATGTGCCGGTTAAGTCGCTTTCGGAGGAGGAGGCGGTTGCTAAATGGGGTCCGTTCCTGGCTGGGTTTGTGGGGTTGAGTAATCGGTCTTCGAATCGGAAGGCTGTTGAACAGCTGGGTTGGCAGCCAGTTGGGCCAGATCTGTTGGAGGAGATTGAGACGGGCAGTTATGTCTCTGTGGCGAAGAAATTTAGGGAGGAGGCTGCAGGTGAGGCTTGAGTTGTTTGCCGATGATGAGCAGTCTTTATCTATCTGAAGATTGGTCGTTATGGACAAGTAGAGATGAATAGTTTGTTATTGGATTCATTAGTGACTTAATCTTCAGTACTGATATTGACTATATCGGTTTATTGGTGGACAGCTGTTTAATATCCAGTGATCGTAGATACTAGCTCAGACAATTCTGGACGATGGAATAAATAATGGCGCTCGCTCGCAGACAAAATGGATAATTGTTTCACGGACAATCCCATTATCCAGAGTACTGTTGCATAAGATTATATCTTGATGTCATTAATTGATATAAAATGGAGTGTCGGAAGCGTGGGACAGTTCGCCAGTTGGCATCGGAAGTGGCCACGCGGGGCAAGTTCCGACGTCGGCTGTTCGTCAGCAAACCAAGCAAACACTGGGAAATCTTCGGGTGTTTAAAACAGATGGAACTATACTAAGTATACTTAATAATAATAACTGAATAGTAGAGCATGTAAGTACCGTCCTCTAGAGACGTGCATGTCTACTGCATCCAAACAACCAATTTCCTTACAAGCAACGCATAGTTTTGAATTGTCCATAGAATTATTCATCGAATTATCCCCGTGCCTGTCAGCGGAGTTTACTAGAACATATAATCATACTTATCTCCGAAACCACCAGAAACCAATCACATGTTCATCGTATGTACGATTCTATAATTAAACACAACGCTAGTATATATATACATGCAATCTCAATATGACAGCCAAATCCAACCCTAACCCCAGAATTTAGAAACCCCCTCATAGCGACCCCCTCACCGGCGCAGACAATCTCTGCCCCAAATCTTTCGTCGCATCCACACACATCTGCGGGATATCGGCATCAGCAATCACGCCATTCCGGTAGTTGATGGCCTCCTCGATCTTCTTGAAATCATTGCCGACTCCATCAGCAAGCCACTCATAGGAGTTGCCGATAAACCGACTACTCTGCACCAGCCACTGCGACCGCTCACGGCGACTGAGATCGAACGCCGCTAGAACCGCCTCCAGATCCATATGCGTCTGCACACGGTCATCTTCCAATAGCGCAGCAAGAACCGCGGTGTCTTCGATGCAGAAGCCGGCGCCAGCACCGTGGTGCGGCGATGTAGCGTGCGCCGCGTCACCCGAGATGGCCACGCGGCCCTTGTAGAATGTCGGGACTGGGTTATCGCCCAGGTCATAGATAGCCCACTACCACGGGGAACGGTTAGCATTGTACGAATGTGAATTTGAAGCAGAAGGGAAGGGGGGGGAACATACCACGCTCAGCTGAGGATCGGTCAGTTTCAACAGACTCGTCACGTTGTGTCCGTAGCCGGCGAAATCGCGCAGAACTTCGTCGCGGGTGCCCTGGCGAGTCAACCGGGGGTAGTCGGACCATGGCTCGCGCGAGGTATGGAACGCGACGATGTTGAGGATCTTCCCTTGGTTGACGGGGAAGGTCAACATGTGGCCACCGGGGCCCATCTGAAGGAGTTTAGCATGAATCCATACCCACTCGAGTGCAAATACCGCCACTCAGGTCTTAGGCAGGTAAGGTAGTGGGTGACTACTTACATGCATACACGAGTTCGAAGCAAGTTCCTCCCCAATCGCCTCAATCGCCTTCTCCATCGGCACCAACCCCCGATAAGCATACTTATGCGTATACGAGGGATCCGCACAAGGATGAGATCCCCCAAACATCAGCTTCCGCACCTGCGACTTAATCCCATCGCACCCAATAACCACATCTGTGACATCCTCCGACCCATCCGCGAACTTCAGCACCATCTTCCCATCCGCAGTTCGCTCGGTGATATTCTCCAACCGCTTGTTAAAGCGCGAGATCTCACTGGGAATCAGCCGGATCAGCTCATCGAGGAAATGCGCGCGGTGCACCCCCGTCTGGCCCAGGCTGTTGGAGATGGTGAATGCGATGTCCTGCCGACTGCCAACAGAGGCGGCATCCTTGCTGTAGCCGTCGAGATAGTCGAACCAGACTTTCTCCTTGGAGGCCCACAGATTGCGCGTGCAGACCTTCTCGAAGGCCGAGTGGATGCCCGGGTGGCAAGTTTTCATCGCCTCGACGGCGTTGGGGCTGAAGGACACGCCCGCACCGACTTCCCCGAAGGCGGGGGCTTGCTCGTAGATGGTGCACGGGATGCCGCGGTGGTGAAGCGTGATGGCTAGTGTCACACCGGCAATACCGCCGCCGACGACGGCGACGTGGAAGTTCTTCTTTTGTAGGGTCATTGTTGGATGTGATGTAATGGGATAGATAGAGAGAGTGTGTGAGAGTGAGAGAGAGAGAGGGGAGAGGGATTGGATTTCAAATTACTTTCTTCCTGAGAAGTGTCCGTCCCTAGTGGTATAATATATAAATCCGTGGCGACGCCCTCGGATAGCGGCTGACAATAGATTCGGTTCTCGAGGCCCCATCGGATGGTGACGAGACCCACCTCGTTTTCCCCGCGGGGGCATCGGACTTTGGCTAGAGACGGCCATCTGCTATTCTGACTCCTCTACCCGATCTTAATCCTGGCTTCGGGGCTGTTAGACTCGGTTCCTGGGGGATTTCCAGGCCGATGGTGGTTCTTCAATCTGCGAGATGGCTGGGACACGCCCAGAATATCGGAGATCCAGGCAATTGATGTAGCTTAGGGCTATCCGATGGCTTCAGGTGGGGGATTCACCTAAATCCCCCCCATTCAGATAGTTCCGGACGCTCTACATAATTCTATTCTGTCCTATATACATTACACATATTGCCTACTGACTGCCCAGGGCCATGTGGGAGATTCCGAGGCACAAAAATGATGACACGCAAGGGGTGCGTCGCCCAGTGGGTCTCTGTTATGATCCATTTAATTAGCAATTATTATTAATCCACCTTATCCGGCACTTGTTGATCGCTCTTAACCGCGACTCTCTACACGTCTCATGTTTACCCCCCCTAGTTCCTAGTTGCCAATCGCATTCATACATCCCTGCAAGAATGGGGCCATCCACGATGACGCCCTTCTGGGGTCCCCAAACCTCGTATTTGAAGTAACTATGTCCTGTCCGACTCGCCCCTGATTTGTCAATCGTATTACTAACCGACAGCCTCTAGCTTCTGTGAAGAGGTGCGCACTATTGACCGTTCCGGCCAATCCGCGCCAACGCTAACTGCTGATCTGTCCAAAAGGACTATGTAATAACGCGATATGTTGGGGAGTTTATCAACACCCTGAGCAGTGCTGTTTATAGTATGAGAGTACCCTTCTCTATTTCCCTGGACAACACCCATTAATCCTATTTAGTTATCTACGGGATCTACGGATTGTGGCAGCTCCGTCGAAAACAACATGTCGGCTCTCGCTGGATCCCCTACGGCGGATTGATCGGAGTAGGCATTTGCTCAGGGGGCTATCATATGACGCTGAAATACCACACACAAATGTGTAGGTACTCTTGAACTCGATAACATCCGTCTGGAACCGGTATCCTAACCCCCACTGTCTGTCTGTCTAGCGGACGAGCTGTCGATGCATCTTCTGACCACGCCTCTTCTGTACCGTATCCTCACCTTCCAGAGGACTCCGCAGTATACGAGGGTTGTGGGTATGATCCTGCTTGTGGAGTTCACGGTGGTGATGGTCGTTCACATGGTCATGGACGAGTTCCTCCTTCATGCGATCACCTTCGGGATGGGCGTGTATTTGATCGCAACCAAAACGGTCAGGATCATCCCGGATCAGATCCAGGACCTCTCCATTAGGAAGACCTTCCGATGTATTGCATTCTTCGGCTGCTGTAAGTTTCGGAGCCTACAATCACCTTGTGATAGATGCTTTTACTAACACGGTAGCAGTTAGTTTTCTCTTTGGATACTTTGTCTGGCTGATTGATGAGTGGGCCTGTGGCATGTTAACCGGCACGAAGCACTATGTCGGCCTGCCCTTCGCCTTCCTCCTCGAGTTACATGGATGGTATGTTGCTTGATTCTGTCGTGGTCGATGTGATGGACCCAACTCGCTGATTCTGTGTATTAGGTGGCATGTATTTACTGCCATCGGTGGCTACATCGCCGTCGCCGTTGTAGATGTGATCACCTCGGACGAAGTAGACAGCAACACTATTAACCAGTTCGCGTGGCCTATTCCTACCGTAGCAAAGTGCTTGGCGGGGGGATCGGAATCGTCGAAAAAAGATTGATACATTAGGAGCTGCTTTCCGTCTCGATGATCCATATGAAACTGGTTGGGTAGGCGATGTTATCCTTCGCTTGGATTGGAAACAGTGTTGGCGAACCTGACGGACGATCCTCTGTGCCATAGGATGTCCATTTTATATCCATAGACTCGGCGTGGAGTTATATATTATATATTCCGGGAATATAAGAACCCACCTTATAGAACATTCCAATTCGTGACAAATAAGTTTTGTATTTCAATTCGATAATGAATTATCAAATTACCACTAACCCAGAGCAACACCACACAGTTACTAGCTCAGCTGCTGATCCATACTAATTTTCAGTCTTCACAACACCCTCCCTCCTCCGGACGTCTCCCATCCTTATATTTAAACAACCTCGAGAGATCCTTCATCGGCTTCAAAGCAATCCCATCGGATGACCCCCTAGTAACAAGTTAGCCATTGCACACCCCCCAACAACAAACCAAGACGCAACATACTGCTCATGAACCGGCACCTTCGCATCCATAAACCCCCCCTGCCCACCCCCACACAACATCGTATCCAAATAATGCATATTCAACAAATGCCCCGAGCCCTGGCGGCGAAAGACCTTCCCCGAAAACTCATTCGTGGCGGTATACCTGGCCGCGAGCGAGGTGAATTTCAACACCCCAATATTGGCCACAAAGTCGCCATCGTTCGCGTAATGCTCGATGTACTGGAGCACGGTCTCATCACTCCCCGATCTGACGGGCGGGTTGCGGAAGTGCCGGGCTGCGTTCCCAAAGGTGTAGACCTCGAGTTTGAGGAGTTCGTCGTTGGTCAGCTCGCCGTAGAGCCAGTCGATGATGGAGGCGGCTTCAATGCCGCCCTGGGAGTGGGCGATGAGTACTACCTTGTTGGTGGTGGGGGATCGGAGCGCGGAGCGAAGCTGTGCACGGCCTTGTCGGATGTCTTGGGTTTTGTAGTCGAGGTCACGTTGGACGAGGCATTCCAGTAGGTCCATGATTAGACCCTTACTAAGGGGGGTTGATGAGTTAGGATGACTGGGTCTGGGATGATATCTGACGAGGGAAAGGGGGGGGGAGAACAAACGTTGGGTTGTGAATGCCCACGATTTCTCGGCGGAAGACATTGGCTAGCAATGTGAGGTTGGACTGGAGCCAATTCTCCCTAATTCCCAGATTAGTCCTTCGGAAACCTTAAGGGAATCGAACAACAACACCTACCCCGTACAGATACCATTGATGAAAAACCACAGCTCCGTCTCATCATTGACCGCCGCGATATTGTTCTCAGGGACGCCAACCCGGCATTGCGTCCTCGGCGGTCCGTTCAGCACTCGCAGGATGGCCCAAGTGATTCCCCAAGAAAAGACCATAAATGCCACGGGAATGATCACGGGAAAGACCCAAAAGGTACAAAGGAACACGGCGAGGCTGAGGAGCAGGATGACTTGGAACACAACCAGAACAATGTGGAGGAATATGTCACGTAGGTTGAGATAGTTAGGGTACAGTTCATCCAGGGCGCCCGAAGCACACGGACTGTGAGGAACCACTATGTATATCAATAACTTCATGAGTTTGAAGACCGACTGAATGTCTGTCCAGACAAGACGAATCGGGCTGATGTCCATGTCGGGGGGAATCAGCAGGAATGGGTTGCCCCGGACTTTTCGGTTGGCGCTATAGGATGACATGGCGGAACCTTCAGAGAGCGGGATGGGAGTCAAGAAACGAAGAGGGGGAATGAAGGGGAATATCCTGATAGCGACTCAATCACTAGGTCGATAATCTGGGATTGATCGGAGGAATTTCTGTGATATATCCACATTCGATTTCCATCATTTGTCCTCCTCCGAAAGAACACGAAAAAAAGAACCCAAAAGTCGTGAGATACAAACTGCATGATGTAGTCTCGAACCTCCGTGGCGAAGATTACCATATGAGATGGGCACGAATATTCATGTGAATCCGAGAATCCACGATCTAGAACCCTGACCCACGATCTGGAAGATGAATAATCATAGCAGCCAATACGAGATGAACTTTATTCTCTCGACTTCATCACCATCGACCGTCAGATGATGGAGTATACGCCAATTCAATGGCATACCGCCTTCAGCCATGACCGGGGCTGATATCAACCGACGCAGCGTAACTGGCCGGCAGCCAGACATAAAGTTTTTCGTCATGATGATTGTCTCAAAGCACCACACCACGCCCGGGAAGGTAGGGTTGCACGGAATACTCGGAGAACGAGACAAAGGGAAAAAACTGGGGGCCTCCGTGTATATATGAACTAGAATTTACTGTTCGCAGGATCCAGTTTTCCCCATTCATCCGATATTGGTAAAAGAATTAACCCCCCAAAAAACCCTTTGTCCAAAATGGCGCAGAACACTGCAAAGGAAACTGGCGGGTCTTCCGGCAGTCACTATAATTTGATCCAGCTTCTCACCGGTGCATACAAAGATCTCTCCAGTCAGGCAGGTCGTATCTTGCCGGACTTGCAGGTCCTTCAGGGGATCAACTCGACGATACTCGCGGGGGGGACCATTGACGATAAGAAGTATCTAGTAAGAAACACTCCGAATAACTACAAGGGTTTGCGTTAATGATCAAATAGATTGAAAAAATCATTCAGACCACTGCGTCTCTGCCAAATGACTCCAAGCTCCGTGACGATATCACCAACCAATTCGTCAGGACGTTATGGACTTCGCTGCAGCATCCTCCCGTCTCGTTCTTGGGCGACGACTCGAAATACCGCACTGCCGATGGCAGCAACAATGTGCATATATACCCTGTCAATTCTATCTCAAAAGGTTCTTCTGGTTAACCGGTTATACTAGAATATTATGTATCCTCATCTCGGTGCGGCTGGGAGCCAGTATGCTCGGACTGTGACGCCCAAGCACCCCCGGCCGTCTGTCCTTCCCGACCCGTCGCTGATTTTCGATAGTAAGTGTCACCATCTCAGCTCGAATGTATGTCCGATATCAATAGCTGATGGGGAAACCAGCGCTACTCGCACGAAACGGCCCTGCCAAGGAGCATCCAACTCAGGTTTCGAGCCAATTGTTCTACCTTGCCACGATCATTATTCACGGTATGTAGCAATGAAAACCCGGGGTATTCGATTACGGAACAAAGCTAATAACGTATATATAGATCTGTTTCATACAGATGAGCACGATAGTACCAGATTGAAGAATTCATCCTATCTGGACCTGGGCCCTCTCTATGGCCACAACCAGGAACAGCAGACGCAGGTACGAGCATTCAAGGACGGGCTCCTGAAGAGCGATACATTTGCCGAAAAACGACTTCTCGGCCAACCCCCTGGTGTCAGTGCTTTGATGATTGCCTTCAACCGCTTCCATAACTATGTAGTTCAGGAGATGGCTATCATCAACGAGGCGGGACGCTTCAGCTTACCTGCTGGCGTAAATCCGGGTAGTCCCGAGTACAAGACGGCCCTGGCGAAGCAGGACAATGATTTATTCCAGACTGGGAGGCTGTAAGTGTGCACTGAATCGGCATCTATGGGGTAGTACGTTGTTCTAACGTTGGCAGCGTAACCTGTGGGCTTTACGTTAACATAATCCTGGGGGATTATCTCCGGACCATACTTAATTTGAATGTCAACCCAGTCAAGTCCGACTGGAAACTCGACCCAAGGAGACAGATTGATGTTTTCGACTCCGAAGGTATACCCCGGGGTTTGGGAAACCAGGTCAGTGCGGAGTTCAATATGATTTACCGATGGCATGCGGCGATTAGCAACCAGGATGAAGCCTGGGCGAGCGGCTTCATGAAGGAAATATTCGGACCGGGAAAGGATCCAGGTAAAGATTTCTCTTTAACTCTGAGAAATAATCCTTCTAGCTCAATCCATTAACTCTTGGGACCAGCTACTCTGCCCGTCGGGGAGTTCCTTCAAGGCCTGGGTAAGTGGAGTAATAGTATTGACCCGGAGCCTTCACGACGGGAATTCGGCGGGCTGAAACGTCAGCCGGACGGGAGCTTCAAAGACTCTGACCTCGTGAACCTTTTGCTTGATGGGACTGAACATGTTGCCGGTTTGTATTTTCCTATGCAGAAATTGTCTCGTGCTAACCCGCATTTCAAGGAGCTTTTGGGGCACACAATACTCCACGGGTGTTGAAAGCTATTGAAATGCTGGGAATTCAACAAGGACGCGATTGGGGCTTAGCCACTTTGAATGAACTGAGAAGTTTCTTCAAGTTGAAGCCATATTCCACGTTTGGTAAGACATCAGGAACAGAGGTTCTTCCAAAGGGGAGATGTTTCCTTTTAGCTAACATGGGCGTATAGCTGCCGTCAATTCGGATCCTGCTGTGGCTGAAGCCTGTATGTTTACCATGAATGATAAATGGTGAATGATGATTGTCGGTTATGATTGCTAACGCTTCTCCAGTGGAGACTCTTTATGGTCATCCCGACAACATTGAGCTTTATGTGGGTATTCAAGCGGAAGAGGCCAAACAGCCATTCTTGCCCGGCTCGGGGTTATGTCCTGGCTTTACTATTTCCGTGGCCATTCTGTCCGATGCTGTTGCACTGGTCAGGGGTGATCGCTTCTATACTGTTGACTATAGTCCAGTCAACCTGACGAACTTCGGGTAAGTCCATCATTAGAGAGAGAGCTGCAGATGGAATATGAATAACAGTTTCTAGGTTCGACGCCTGTAATTCCGACTTTGACGTTGCAAATGGCGGAGTGATGTACAAGCTTCTGATGCGTGCTTTCCCCGGATTCTACCCTTCAAACAGTGTCTATGGGCTGTATCCTTTCACTACGCCCCAGCGAAATAAAGAAATCTTCGAGGCTCAGGGGACTGCAGCGACGATGGACTTCAAGAGGCCGTCCCCACAAAGGCCAGTCGTTCCAGTCTCTACATGGAAGGGATTGACCAACGTGTTGAATGATCAGAAGCGGTTTAATGTCCCATGTGAGAGGCTCACCAACATGTTCCTCTTAACTCTGCCAGTCAAACTTCATACTAATACATATCAACCAGGGGGCCCGCATACTTTCCAACTCACCCAACATGACTACATGTTGAGTGGAGACTCGAGGGCAGATGCCAACCAGAGAGTCTTTGTCGACCAATGCCTCTACACACCGCAGAACGCCCTCGATGAAGTCCGACGGTTTTACGAAGACGCAACGTCGAAGCTTCTCCAGACACACAGCCGTAAGCTAGGACCATATTACCAAGTCGACATCGTGCGAGAGTATGTTCCCCCTCCTATCTATAAACACAAGCAGAGAAAACTCCAATCCTGACCTTAATCGAAAACTTACCTAGCATCGGAAACCTCGTGCATGCTGAATTCACCTCTGGATTCTTCGACATCCCCCTCCGCACCGAAGGCGACCTCAAAGACTTCGACTCTTACACCGACGCCGAACTGTACAACGTCCTTGCCGACCTGTTCGGCTACGTGTTCCTGGATGTGGACCCCGTCCAAACATTGAAACACTATGTCGCTGGATCTCGGGAGTCGGAAAGGCTGGGGAAGATCATGCAGAAGCGCATTGCCCACGATTCCCCCCTCGCGCAACGTCTTTTCCACACCGAGACAAACCACAAGGTCCTAGCTGACTATGGCTCCGAGCTTGTGCGCAGACTCTCGGCGGGAGGCAAATCGGCCGAGGAAGTGACGTGGACTATTATCCCAACTGCGGCGGCCGCATGCGCCACGCAGGCACAGGGGGTACGTTTTAAAGAATCAACCTATCTAATTGACGAGTTTGTGGTGGTTTTTTATACTGACTACCTATTGTGTACATCCAGTGGGCCCAGCTCATTGACCTCTATCTATCCGATGAGTACAACAAGCACTGGCCAGACATCCAACGGCTAGCCCAGTCCAACGACAAGGACTCGTTCGAGAAGCTCAAGAAATACGCCCTGGAAGGGTAAGTAAGACCATTGCATATCTAACAGCCCCAAAACCCACACCAGCCGACTTACACACTCACTCACCACTCACCACTCACATATTTAGATTCCGCCTCTCGACTCCCGCCTTCGGCGTCCTCCGCAACGTCATGGAGGACACAACCATCGACGACGGCGGCAACCCCGTCGCCGCACACAAGGGCGACACTCTTTTCGTCGACTTTGTCACCGCCGGCCGCGACACCACGGTGTTCCCAGACCCGGAGTCGATCCGGCTCGATCGCCCGGATGGTTTGTATGTGCATCATGGATGGGGCCCGCATTCCTGTCTGGGCCGGCCGGTTGTTACTGTTGCGGCTGCGGCGATGTTGCGGGTCGTTGCGCGGTTGCATAACTTCCGTCGTGCTCCGGGGCCGGCGGGTGAGATGAAGGATAAGATTCAGTATCCGGGGTTTAAGGTGTATTTGCCTGAGGATGGGAGTGAATGGACGCCGTTCCCGTGTAGTGAGTATTTTCTTGAGGGGATTTTGTTTAGGGTATGAGGGATAGAAGCTAACGTGAGGTTTTTTTTTCTCTATCTAGATAAGAAGGTGCTGTTTGATGGGTTCTGAGATGAAGGATATGTTTCTGGTTCTTGACGTCGTTGACAAAACGTACTAGTTACTGCAAAAATTTGTGTCACGCTTTGGTTAGATTGTCTGTGGATTTCAATTCTGTTGTATAGTTTTGCGTCAGGCCTGTCAGGGCGAATAATCCGTGAGATGCAGAGAGCCCCAGATTGTTAATGTACGTTAAGCAAAGCAATGAATACAAACAAAATACATATCCTATCTATATCTCTACCAATCCATCTTCCCCTCGACACTCTCCCTCCACCTCCCCTTCGTCAACCCCCCCGACGAAGGCACCTTATCCGGCATCCAAACCACATCCCCAACCTGCCGCATCACCAACCTCCACAACCGCCGACTCTTCCGATGACTCGTCAGCAGTAACTTGAACACACATCGTCCTGCTGCCCGCCCCTGGCTCTGGACGCACCGCTCCACAACCCCCAAAAGCCCCCGGATCCCTTCCTCGCCACTATCCCACATCTTCGCCCGGTCTTCAAACTCCGTAACCCCATCCACGAGACAAAACACCACGACATCCGGCGGCAGCTGCTTGACCAGCTCCTCGAAAATGACACACAGATCGTGCACATTTGTCATCGGGGTCTGGCTTATCCGGCGGACAGTATCGAGGTCGAAGCCCGGGTGGGATTCGAGGAGCTGGGCGATTAGACTCCGCAGCATCCCAGGCGGGCCGGAATTGGGGTCCGTGGGGCTGAGGTGGGCGCTACAGAAGAAGGCGAGGGTGTAGATGTTGTTATTTCCGGCGGGGCGGTTGTTGATGGACTGGGTGAGTCTGGCGAGGAGGAAAGAGGATGACGGAGATGTAGCTGGGGTGTTGAGGTTGAGGAAGAGAGCGGAGGGGGCGGCGGTGGTGATCCACGTGTGCAATTGGGGGGTTTGCATGGTGGCGAGGATCCGGTCTTGGGATGGCAGGGGGAGCTGCCAGATGTTGCGTAGGTTGGTGGTTAGGTCGGTTTCGAGGGTGGAGGGCGTGTAGTTGAGAGATGTGAAGGCGTGGTCGCGCGAGCGGAGATACACTGTTTGTTTTGGGTTACTATCAATGTATTTGGGGGGGGGGGGGGGGGGGAGAAGTTGGAATGGACTCACTCTGTAGTGATCGTCGCTCGATCGAGGCTTTGTCGGAGGGGAGTAATGGTCCTCGCACTGGATTGAAATATGTATCAGTTCTAGAACTATACATGCTGTCAGAGGCAACTGGTGACAACGAACCATCCAGCGTCTTTGGATCCACCCGATCATGACTTCCCAGGAATCTCTCCATAATCCCAACCAGATCCGAGACTTGGTGCTGGATCGAGTGAATCTCGTTCAAGGTGCTCGCTTTGTCCGACCGGATCTCATTCTGAAAGATGTCCCACTGGGTGGTCGATCGATCGACATATCCATCTAGTGTTTGTTGGTTTTTGATCGATATATGTCTTGTCTCTTGGATGGCCTCATAGGAGCAGAGTTGTGCTGCCTTGTCAAACCGCCCCGATTGTGCACGGAGATCCTGAAGAAGCGAATTCATCTTCTCCTCGTACATATCTTGCCTCAAGATGCTATGGCACAGCTTTTCTATCAAATGTGAGCCGGCTGTTGACAAATGGAAGGTGAAGTTGACCTACTGATCGCTTTCGTCTTGTACCAGCACACGATATGGTGCAACACCGCCAGAGTCGACACATAGAGAGAGGCACTACACCGATGCAAGTCCTTGGACCCCTTGAATATCTTCAACGCCTGATGAATGCATGTCAGCAGCGAGGGGATCTCGGCCAGTGCATCCGCGATTCCATGCCGCAGATCTGCGAGACGTGCCGCGGCCTTTCAATATGTCGTCAGTATATACGCCTCATGGACGAGAAATGGAATACTTGCGGTTAAGATGAGTTTCAGCCCCCCACTGATGACAGTGGCACAATCTGACCCCGACGGTAAGAGACCTGCCCATACCTCAAAGACCCTGCTGTTGTCGCCCAGCTTGTGCAGCCCAGCCCGAATCTTTCCCCAGACCGTCGCACGGGAGCTGTATGCCTCCGAAGACTTGTTCACTTCCTCCAGCACCTCCTCCCAGGTATGAAGTGATTGGCTGGTAACATCGGTTTTGAAATTGGATCCTGCGGTGGTCCGTTCGTAGTCCTCCATGGCCTCGCGGAATCTGTCTCGCTCCAGCAAGGCATCTCGATAGAGTTCATTTCTACACACTCCAGATTAGTTTCCCTTTTTTTTTTTTTTTTTTTTTTTCCGGCACGAGTGTTGGGGTTCCTACAGGTCGTTATCGTCGCTGTCATCTGGATTCTGCGGCTCCTGATCCTGTTTTATTGGCATTATCGCTCCATCGCGAACCAAGTCCATCGGTTTCAATGCTTTCGACCCTATCGAAGACTGGCCGTCGTTGTCTTTGAGAGTTTCAAACGCGGGATGTATCTCATGGTGGAGCTTTCGCCGCATGTACCCCTCCACCAAGCTCCCCAGGCCATGGCGAGTGGAACTCGTCGTTTCGCCCATGGCTACTTCGGTCCCAAATTTATACCGAGACGGGTGTGATGAAATATATAACAGCAGTCGGAAGCATGTTCCTTGATTCCTTGGGCAATCTTGAAGTGCACAGAAGGTGCATGGGGGTCGGAACTTTTTCAATTGCCATGCGGCTGTGCAATCAAGTGACAGCGCAGGATGCGGCCGCAGCTAATAATGCAATACGACATGGGCTGAATATCCGGCGCCTTGAGGAATCCATATTTGAATGTGTTGGTCAGACGTGATTGGGCTCGAAGCCACGCGATGAAGTGCTTACATGGAGCTAGCGATTCCTGCAACTGAAAGTGAGTGGTTGGGACGAATGTGCTACTGTCACGTTAGTTATAGCCCCGCACCACCAGGGCAGAACAGTCGATCGCGCGGCTGTGTATATATAGCCCTTTGCTCGCCAAAAGAAAAGAAGGGGAAAAAAAGAAAAATTAGAGAGAAAGAAACCCCTCTTTCCCCCAGATACTGCAAGACAAAATGAGGGACGCCACTCAGGTTTTGGCGAGTAATGAGCTGGCCAGGGCTATTACTACATCCGTCACAGGAGAAGAACCTGATGCGGAGAAGAAAATAACCAAATCGAAAGCATTATCTGGGGAGAAAGATAGCAAGGGTCCCTCAGCAGAGAGCTGTGAGTCCAATCGCTTAGAACGTGGCATGGCATTATCATAGCCATAACTTGTTCCAGCTCCATACTGACTTCAGCGCTAGCTACGAAGGAGCCACAATCGAACTCAAGGTGTGTTTCGCCCTGCAGACGCATTATTCTGCTGATTATAATCCCGGGGTATTAATTCAAGCACAACCAGTGATCCCAGCGACGACAAAACCACCAAGCCCACCCCCCCACAGGAGATCAAGATCACCCGAGTCCCCCCTGAAAACTGGCGCGAAGTGAAGAAAAAGCGCCAACTAGACCCAGAACAGAGTATCCTCTTAACCTCGTCCAAGGGAAGTAGTAGCCTGGTACTGCGCCAGGCACAACGAAAACGACAAATTTCCATCCCGAAAATTGGGCTTGCAGCGAAAGAGCCAGATCCCCTACAAAGAGACCACCAGTATGCGCCCTATAGGCTGGCAATCAACTCCAAGTTTCTCCTGAATGTCCTGGAAGCATGCACAGGTGCTCTCTTTACTGAAGAGCAGAATGTGCTCGTGCGACCGTTCAAGTACCTGGTCGAATTCGAACCCAGTATCAGGGAGTATCTGAAGACTGCAGAGGCCTCGTGTGATCAGGTCGCGGAGGAAATGGAGGCGTTTCTCAGCGCCGGTCCAGAAGTAAGCGACAGTATGCAGCAAGAGATGGAGCGGGTGAAGGAAATCGCCTCGCAGACCAAGCGAGAACGAGACGAGCTGCGGTGCCTCGTGGAATTCATGACGTCGGACATGCGCGACATCTTCAACATGAAGCGTCTAATCAGTGATGGCAACCTCGAAGAAATCGCGTTCGAGCATCTCTGGCTACTTTTCAAACCCGGCGACGTCGTGTACCGTACAGTCCACGATGATGGCAGCCGGCGCCAGGCGCTGCGAGTCCTCCACGTCACAGGTGGCCGGGCGTGTTTCGACACGAAGAAAATGTCATCGTTCGACCCGGTGTATGGCCGGCAGTGGGATTCGGAATCCGACGAGGATAGGAAGTGCCGGGAGACGGTCAAACGCTCGGGGATGCAAATGACCAATTTCATCATCGACTGTTTCTATCTGGAGTGGGATGGCGTTCGTCTGGCGCCACGTCCCAAACGATACGCGATCACCCCGTACTCGGGGGCACGGTCGATCGCATCCCTGCCTTTGCGGCCGCTGGCAATTGACCCGCAGAAGGAAGAGATTGTCAAGGGACTGGTCGCGAGAGGGGAACGCTTCATGCAGCTGGCACATCGGAGGCATATGGTGTATCACGGCACGACCATCGAGGAGTCCAGACATGGTCCATATCGGTACGCGAATTGGCGTATCGAATCCTTCGAGGTGGGTGGTTCTTCGTATCGAGCAAGTATTTTCGCTAACTGAACAACAGATCCATGGCGAGGTGGTTGTCGACCAAGAAGCCGGAGTGACGCACTTCCAAGATACGTTCTCGACATTTACCCTGCGGACAGGCGGAGGCGTGATTCTCGCACACACCGAATCCGACACACGCGAGGTGTCTGATTTCTTCCCCCAGAAGAGTGACGGGGACTGGGTCACCGACGTCATCGACGACGGTGGCTTCGAGGAATATCGCCAAAACGAATACTTAATCACCACTGACCTGTTGACGATCCGGATCATCCAACCTGGCTCTTGTCTGCCCGACGAGCACTTGCTTCTCCTCCCTCCACGGGTGTATGGATACTCTCTCCTGGATCGAAGATGGGTGGCTCTGAACGTCAGTCTCCTGCAGGACATGTCCACCAAGGAGAAGGAAAGAAAGCAATCCACCCTGGACGATTTGGTGCTCCCCGAGGAGCACAAAATGGCCCTGCAGGCATTGATCACGAACCAAATTCGACTTCCGCACGGAAGTTCCAGCCCGTATGATGATACTGCGCAGGACCAGTTCTCCATGGATGTTGTGCCTGCCAAGGGGAAAGGGTTGATCATCCTTCTGCACGGAGCCCCGGGCGTGGGCAAGACGTCCACGGCGGAGTGTATCGCCATTCAGCTGAACCGTCCGCTATTGCCCATCACCTGTGGGCATATCGGCACCACCGCCTACGAGGCCGAGGAGAAACTCGAGGTGTTTTGCAAACTCGCGCATCGCTGGAGGTGCGTGCTGTTGTTAGATGAGGCCGACGTTTTCCTGGCCAAACGCGAGCGGGGCGATATCAAACGAAACAGTTTAGTGTCTGGTGATTATTTCCCTCTTCTGATCTTGTGATATATAGCAAAACGCTGACCGACGAACTCGCTACCCAGTATTTCTCCGCGTCCTCGAATACTTCTCCGGAGTCATCATCCTCACCACCAACCGCGTGGGCGAATTCGACGAAGCCTTCCGCTCTCGCATCCACGTGTGCCTCTACTACCCCAAGCTCGGCGAGCACGAAACCAAAGAAATCTGGGAAAAGAACATCCAGCGCATCAAGGACAGCGATCTCGAGATCGACGTTCAAGAGAAGCGTATTCGCCAGTTTTCCGACGAGCATTGGAAGCGCAACCTAGAGCGACCGACACGGCGGTGGAATGGGCGGCAGATCAAAAATGCGTTCCAGACTGCCATCGCCCTCGCCAATTGGGAGTTCTACGATAAGGGGAATGTGGCGAAATTGGACCGGCCGCTGCTCAAGGCGAAGCATTTTAGGCATGTTGCGCAGATTACGGGGCATTTTGATGACTATATTAGTGATATCCATGGCACTTCGGATCAGGATACGTATGAGTTTTTGGCGGCGAGGGATTCGCTGAGAACGGAGAAGGATCCGGTGATGTTTGGGGCTAGGGGGGATATGATGGAGGGGAGTAGTGCTCGAGGGCTGAAATCGGGGATTATTCGACGGGGGACGGGGTATCGTAGTCCACCTCCGAAGTCATACAAGTCTAAAGGGTTTGGGTATGACCGCCATCGCAGTGAGACTGATTCTCAAAACTCGGACGAGGATGAGCAGGAAAGTGACACTGCAGATGATGAGGAAGGGGATGACGACGACGACGACGATGACAACAAGGCGAATGAGATCAAGCAATTAGAGCTTGAACTGAAGCTGGCAAAGTTGAAGAAGAGTCGTGGCTTATCCCGGGGCAGCAAAAAGTGACGATCACAGGTGGTGATCTACAAGCTAGATGAGGCAACACAACACAGATAATATGCACAGACATTCTGTACATATTCATCTAGAAAGACATTTCTATCTAGATTTCACCCACAACGCAAAACAGAAAATGACCAGCTGATCCAATGTGAAAACACCGTAAGTAACCCCTGGCCCACTGGACTCTATAAACCAGATTAAAAACGCACGAAACGACCCAAAAGCCTCGTACGCCTCAGACTCCCAGAACCATAACCGAGCACACTGTGAGATACATAGTAGTACAAAGGCCAGAGTCTGTTAACCGAGACTTAACACGCTTAGACTTCCCAGTCCAAGGCCTGCGTGATAGCGAGAAACCATCAGATATATCTGTGGAATTGCGCTGACAAACGAGCTCACGAGACCGAATACTGCCAGAACGAGGTAAAATCCTTGTTGAAAAAAGCCAAAGCCGATGGTTCCATACACTGGGAGCTTGTTGAGGAGTATCCAAAGCGCTGGCGAGAAGATGATAACGGCGTGAGTTATTACTGTTGATAGAATAGCTCTATTGGATGGTGTGGTAGAGTCAGAATATATCGTATCCTGACTGTAGTTATCGACTGGCTGCAATACCGAATCTTCGCTTGGTCTCCCTGGATCACTGGCTGGCGCTGGGAAATATGTTTGGTCATTATGGCGACGTCGGAAGGAAACATAGACAGCAAGCAACGTAATGGTAGCAACCCAGTGCATGAGGATTTGGAGAAGCATTAATATCGCAGAGAAGGCTTTCCAGCCACGCAGATCACCGTTACGGATACAGTCGTAGCTGACTTTGGTGAATACTCCTCCGGTACGAGCGGCCAAGTGTGTATTGGCACTGATGGTTACTAAAATTATATACCAGCCAGATATTCCCTCATTGCTGGGTCGATCTGTCATGGTCATCCGAAAGAGTTGTGGAATAAACGATCCGGCGACGAGGAGGCAGATAAGCCTAAGATCGTTGTTATTATCTAGTAGACTAGAAGGATAGGGGAATATACAGACCAATTACTGTCCGCAGAGGTGATAGTGGTTGGGTTTCACAATCCAGTGGTTCAGTCATCTTGCCCTGGTGTTTGAATAATGTGGATGTGTAAATAACCTGCCACTGAGGGGTAGACTGTTTGATATATAAATAAGCGCTCTCCAACAACTTGCCGTACGCTTTTTAGAAACATAAATGATCCGCCCAATTGGGGACAGGATGGAGTGATTTTCAATCAATACTGGGAACGGCGTCGAGTCCGAATTGCAGATATCGATGGCGATGGCAAATGCGATATTATTTTCCTGGGGATTGACGGTACTGTCCCCAACTGGCATAAGAATGAGCTTTCGGGGAAATACTTTGACCGACCAGTTGAACGAGAACATAGAAAGCGTGGTAGAAAGAACAGACTCACTATTTGTTCCCCGACAAGTACGTTCGCTTCTACGACATCAACCCCCAATTTCGTTTCCGCCTGTTTTGCGATACTGATGAAAATGGAGTGGAGCGAGGAGATTTGTTCAAATTCTAGGATTCCGAGACAGATAACGATTCTCTATAATCCCGGTATCAGGACAAGCTCAGAAATAATTAAACAATGTGTCTAGGCGCGAGGGTAGTCCTGGTCGGCCGACCCGCCATCTATGGGCTAAATATTGGGGGCAAGACAGAGCAAAACATGTATTTGGGGGAGTTCTCGTTGATTTATGGAGGAACATAGCACTCTCAGGGTTGTTAAATATTTCCGAGTATGATCGAAATAACATCCGAAGGATATAGTATCCCGGGAATAGCAATCTTGATAATAGTATCGAACGCTTTGTAGGGATCTATCCGGATTTAAACTAAGTACTACTTTTCTGATAAAATATCAGACAACATCCGAAGTATGGGATATAAATATTCATTAGACCGCGAAATATACAACCGCACTAACAATAATCACCTAGGTATTTCATCATATACATATTAATCGAGCTGATAATTCAAGTATGGCATTCGAGAAGCTAATTTTCAGTGATCTAACTAATTTTTTTTTTCTCGTTTAAGTTATGTATGTATACTATCATTTACATATATTTCGCGACGAGATATTATATGCTAGGTACCATTTAGTCAACAAGATTGTGAAATCTAGGAACATGTAGTATAGTTTTACGAATTACGCCGAATTCGTGATTTGAATAAAAACTGATGTTCCTACTAACTTGTCCTCCAGCTCAGCTGCATTTATTGAATTTTGATGCAATCTTAGAGGGGCATGGGTGCTAGTTGAACCAAAGGAGTAATATGAATGTGGTCAAAACGCATCGCCCACTTTTCAAAGGTGTTAACTAGGGGTAGTAGCAGTTACCTAAGGTAAGATAGATAGTTTACTTGTTCATACGGAGGCGTTCTTCAATAGGCTTAAATTATATATATTATTTTTTTCATTCTCGTGGCCGGCTACTTAACTTACCAAAGACTAGGTAGCCAACCCTATTTCAAGCGGCAATTCCACCGCCCCAATTCCCGCTACCAAGGCTTCTCTGCGGCGAGGGGGTACATTCCTTGGTTGCATCTGCGGCAAGGAGTTTGAGGCAATCCCCACTAGGTTCGAGATGGAGCCCCCCTCCTCTTTCTTCCCCTTTCCTTTCCACGAGGGGTTACAGAGATTTGACCTGATTTGGATAATAATACTAATAAGAATAACCATAATTAGTACGATTATTCCAAAAGTGATCATAGTACTGATGGTCGACCAGGAAAGTGGCCAACGGAAGTTGGTTGTAACCCCCACTTGGAGAGTCGGAAGTGAACGAGACTTCTGGCCAGAAGAATAGCATAAACCTAGGTAGGGCCTATGGAAACAATACTTCGGCCAGACGGGGTGATTGATCCGTCGACTAACTGGTAAGAATGCAGGAAAATAGCTCGTCAAAGCGCAGGTCTGTCTCAGGCACACTACTTTGGAGCTCCCCACGTTCAAGGGGCGGGAATAAACGGCACCGAAGGAGGGGAGAGAGAAGTCGCTTAAGGAAAATGAGAGAGATTGGGCACCAACCAGAAACCAAACCCTCCACTTTTATCTTCGATACCTACCTCCGTTTAGGAGGTAGGAAGTAATTACCTAAGGTATCTTTAAGATAGGTAAAAATTATTAAATTTACTCGGGGGTATTCAGATGCTATATATGATTCTAGGGATATATAAGAAATATGATCAAGATTTGCCCCTCCTCCCCGTTAGAAATGAAATTATCACTTGGTCATATAATAATAACAAGAATTACAAGCACAACAACAATAATCAATAATAATAATAGTATTAACAAAATAAGCAGGAATGCAGGGATTGCCACTGGCGTCGAGAGAATTTTCTGTCTGTCTTCGATTTCCCAGGCCCCACCGGGACGGGAATAAGGAACTGGAGTGGCGGTCATTTCGCCACCCGCAGCCTTTTCATTGGCCAAAAAGCTGGAGCTCGGAGCTCTGGTTGCATTTTGGAGCTTGACAAAGCTGGAGAGAGCTGGACTTTTCTCTTTTCTTTTTTTTCTTTCTCCTTGTAAGGACTCGGGGAGGAAATATCATGAGGGTAATATTTTAGTGAGTTGAGGATGGTAGTACAGGCTAATAGATCACATTTAATAAGACAGAGATCTTGGATGCACTTCACATTCTCCATGGATGAGCGACAGGTAAATTAACTCTATTATTACAATTCTATGGAAATGGGTTATTTTATCAACAGCAGCTTATCCAGCCAGAAGAGGGGGAGGGGCGAAAAGGACGGAGACAGAAGACGACGATCCACCGAGTTTCCCGCTGTATCGTCATGACAGATACCATACCGTCTCATACCTACCTACGAAGTCGGCAGGTAAGTCCCGTCGGCCACCTTCCTAATTTACTTCCTTACCTTAAGTTCAAGATAGGTAGGTAGTTTACCTAGGTAGGTACGAGGTAGCTGTTGCACATGCTGACAAGAACCATCATTCGTCTGATCGGATAGGCCGGATAAATGTTCACCTATTTCTCCTGCAACCAACTCCTTCACCGGCGATATGCATGCGACCCCCCTCCTTTTTGAAAACTAAAAATTAAAATAAAATAAAATATTATTACTATTATTTTTACCTTCTGGCTGACCGGGAAAGGGATGATTCAGGTTATTATCAGCCGCGGCTGAGAATGCAGTTCGGCCTGAAAGAACATGTTCTCGAAGGGATATCTTCATCATAAATACCTCGACGATGAATCAGGATAAATGTCCAGGTCAGATTAGATAGAGAAATCCAGGAGATAAATAAATGTATGATTTTCCCTATCTTATCGATATGACCCCAGGATTAGATGAATGTACCTGCGCATTCCGGGCGGATATCGCGCTGTCCCACGTTCTCTAGGCTATCGATAGCGATAGAGCCCCTCCGACGTCGTTGTTACCGTGTCACCGGATCCCCAGGAAAGTCAGATCGTTCATCATCATCATATAGCGCGTATACTCAGTCAGTCAGTCAGATGGGAGTGGAATCGAATATCCTGATTCGTCTTGTGCAGAATGTCTGACAACCACGCGGCCGGGGGACCTCGGACTAGGCGAGACACTCCGATGGGAGATGCTGATGTCTGTATTGTATCGTCGAGTACATGGCAAATACGACGATACTTTCCGGAGGTACCCTAAGGGAACTTAGGAAGCTCCCACACGAAGTAACTTATCTTACCAGGTAAACCAAGTAACCTATTTTTTATTTTATTTTAATTTATTTTCCTTCTCTCAGAAAAGAAAAGACTGGATTTGACTCAATCCACGACCATTCTCCATTGATTTAATCGATGACTGATTGAGTTTTTTTTTTCTTACCCTCTCTATCTTTTCTTTACCGGCTGTCATCCCCCTAAGCTTCAACAACTTCCGTAGCTCCCTTTAGCTTTCCCCTCCTCCCCCTCCTCCTTCTTCCCTCAACCGATGCATCCCTACCTCTAGAGCCACTTACTTCTGAGGAACTCATTGATTCGATTGATTACCTACTCTGGTCATCTGTCTCTCTTCCTTTCGTCTTTCTCTCTTGTCTCTCTTTCTTCCCTCAAACTACCCCTCTCTTCCTTCGCATGCGTCTCAGTCTCTTTCGAGTCATTATAGCATGTCTCGCCCGTTTGCAATCGCCTCTTTGAATTGAACGCCATATAAGATATATACACACACATACACACACTTTCTCTTTCACGCTTTCCCTTGATCAGTCTGTGTGTGTGCTGCGAGCTAGTCTGGCTGACTCGTTCTCTCCCTTTCTGACAACCCCGCCACAACGGATTCATGCAGACAATGCCACCCCGGGCGTCTTTGACCAGCTCTTTCTCTGTCTCCGACGCCAACAATGAGGTCGTCTGTCCCTTGAAGAACAACGACGGCTCCAATTGTCGCAAAAGATGTCTGGGTGTAAGTTTTGTTTCCATTTAATTATCTACCTACCTTCCTAGCTCTCCTTTCACCGGCCACCCTCCCGAGCCCCACCCATGCAATGTCGGTCTTCGTGGCGGCATAAGACACCGTGCTTGAACTGGAGGGGGGCGACAATCATACAACAATACCCTAGATTCCTTTGTCCTCTCCTCTCGATATACCAGCTAATCATTTTTCTGCCGCATAGGAAAAGCGCTATCGCTCCATGCAGGAGCATATCCGACGGGCCCATCCGAACCACTATATCCCGAAGCTCCCGGCAACCGAAGAGAGCTTCATTTTGATGGTCACCACCCCGCCAGATCAGCGTACCCATCTTTCACCTCCCAATTCCACTCAATCTCGACGACGGAATGGTTAGCCTCTCCGTGCCAAACCCTCCATCCACGCTCAATACTGACGATTATCTCTAGATCGTGACATCTATGTTGCCGACGCCAGCTCTCCCGCAACCCCTCGGGGGATGGACGAAACACATCCCGCCGCTGCAACCGCTGCGGTCGCTCTGGCGCAATTGCACCATAACCGCCTTGTTTCCGATTGGGATACCGACATGGTATGCTCTGAGTCGCCGGGAAATGAAAGCGTTCAAATGTTCCAGTGCTAACCCTGTCCAGGATACTCACTCGGATAACGACATTACCCACGATCGCATGAGGTCCTCCATTGAACTCCCTTCTCTACGGGATCATTTTAAACAGGACTCTTTGCCGCCGTTTGCTTCGGCTCGCCCTCGCGAATTGCTCCCGTCAATCTTGAATCACTCACCACCCGGTCGCTCCTCCACACTGCCGCCGATCCAACAAAAGAAATGGCCTCGTCCTCGAAAATCCTCCATCTCAGGAGCGCGGAAGCCGAAACATGAGCGTGGCAAGTCAAAGGAACACGCTCGCAGACCCAGCTTGGGCGATCGGAAAGCTTTATCGGCCGAACCACAGGCGGCAGCATGGGCACAGGGGAAACGCTGGGAGGATCTTATCGAAGCGGCCACCTCAGCAACCGAGGTGGACGACGAACAACATTCCGAGGTGAGTCCTCCGTATAGTGAACCCGTAGGTAGTCGAATTTGTGATGTGAAATTATATCTGGTCGCTAAACTTATGTCAGATGGGTCGTTCTCCCACCATCCCCCCAATCGGTAGTATCACTTCGGCTCCGCCGTCGATGAAGAATCGTTCATCTCTGCCCCCGGGATTTCAAGGATTACCGCCACCGACATCGCATCGGCCTTTCCCCCCACATTCTTACGCCGCGTCGCCTTTGAATAAGTCGTTGACTCCGCCGCCGTATGAGTCCGCACGTAGCCGTGATAGTGATTTAGAACCTTTCCCGTCTATCGAATCTTCGCTCGATTCGGCTTCGTCCAAACATTTTGGCTTTGTTGGACACCTGGGACCCCCTGTCAACCCCGAGCCGGGCCCGGTGTTGAATTTATTCCCCTCTTCGGCATCGCAACGTCAGCACCACCGGTTCTCAAATCCAACCCCGGCCTCATCACGCAACAAGGAAATCCAGATATATTGTGCTTCTTGTAGGAGGCCATGGGCCCTGAATGAATGTTATGCATGCACGGAGTGTGTCTGCGGAGTCTGCCGCGAATGCGTCGGGATGTTTATTGGGAGTCCGCCCTCCTCGTTCAGAAACGTCACGTCAAGCCCGGGCAGCGCCATGTCGCAAGGGCCAACAAGCTATCCAAGCGCACGGGGATGTCCGCGCTGTCGAACAGTTGGGGGCAAATGGAAGGCTTTCCAGCTCGACTTCAAGTGAAACCGACACGCTTCACCACCAACATAAATGTGTTATATGAGAAATTTCCTCTGGGGACGGCCTTTCGGCTGGATTTATGCTTTACGGATGTTACGACTAACGGCTCAGGGTTCACGGTTCACGGTTACTGAAAAAATTACGCTTCAAACGACAGGCCTACCTAAGGCAACAACAAGCGTCACTACATGGCCCCCATCAGCCCAACAATATAGGTGCCCGGCACTTGCCAATACCACCGGATGAGTGAAAAAGCTGGGCTTTTTGTTTCTACTTTCTTTCAGGTCTGTTTTGTAATCACGCTGGGCGGTTTATACACTACGGCGGCATTTTGATATTTTGGTTTATTATATATGGTTTGCACATTCCATCTTTTTTCAATTGTGTTTTGGCATCTCTTTCTTTCTCTCTCTCTACGATGTGTTCGACAGCAATATACAATGTGATGTTTCAGATTTTTGACTTATACCTAACGTATTCATGGCATCAATCCATCTTTGGGAATCATTGGAATCCGAATCGTCCTCTTTCGCGTTGTGATTGATAGCGACCCCAGACTTTACTCCCCCCATATGATGCTGCTCAAGCCAGTGGACGTACCAAGTTCACCGGGTTCGCCGACCTGGAGGTTGGCCACTTCCTCGCCAAGCTCACCAGTCTCAGGGTCTCTCTTAACAATAGCGACGTTTGACGAAAGTTGGTTTCCGATGGCGACCAGATCACCGGCCTTGTTGATCACCATCGTCCGTGGGACAGTGCCGTAGGCAGATGTGATGTCTCTGAACGTCAGAGTCCCATTTGCCGCTCGGTCCACGGTAGCCACCGAGTCATTGGGATCGAAGCCCTTATCGCTCCGAATGGAGATGTAAAGCGACTCTCCGGCCTTCAGGATCTCAGACGGGCTTGCGCCTTCCGGCAATGCTCCACCCGCATATGGCACCATCTTCCCGGTCTGACGGAATGCAAGGCAGCCGCTTGGGGGATAGGTGACAGAGTAGGTGTCTAAGTTGCCGCCCAGCTCCGTGACAACGTACAGTGTCGTGGAATCTGTCTGCTGTCGGGCGAAACGGGCAGAGCGCTGGGTTGTGTGAGACGACGCCTCCGTGGGTTGTCCCCAGAAGAGACCATGTCGCGGGCCCTCGCCGGCGGTGACGTTCAGGGGAGGACAAGCATCAAGCTGGCCCGAGGCTTTATCAATGGCATAGACGCGGACGAGATCTGCGCCCAGGTCGGGGGACAGGACAAACGCGCCTGTGGGGTCGAGGAACACCTGGTGCGGATGCGGTGCCTCCTGGCGATCAGGGACGGCCCCGGGCTGCGACAGCTCGAACTGGAAAACCTGCAAAGCCTCGTCGCCGGATTGTATCGGCAGGCGGAAGTTGGACACGGCCGAACCACCGCTATCAAACCAAACCAAATTAGTATCTTGGTCATATGCGAGGTGTACCGGGAGAGGACAACGTACTAATGCGCGATAGCCAAATATTGATCTCCATTGTCCCCCTCGTAAATAACACTGTTGACTCCTGATCCTGGCGCCGTCGTGCTGGCGATCTCCGTCAGCGTGCCATCCTCCGCCACCGACAGACTTGTCAGCGATCCAGGTGTTGTCGCATCGCCTGTCTCATCTGAGCAGTACAAGGTGCGCGATTTCGCGTCGAGGGTCAGCCAGCTCGGCAGGTCGCCACATGTCTTCAGCGATGAGGCGATCGACAGCTCACCCCCGTCGGTGAGGGAGAGGGAGTAGACCGTGCCACTGTAGTGGGTCGCATAGAGGTTTGTTGCAGCTGAGAGGGAAAACAGCAATGGAAGATAACGAAAAGACATGACTATTGTTTATTATCGTATTTTCTCATAAAACGCAATCGAAGTCAAAGAAATGCCGGATTATTCTTTCAAAGCGCGCGGGGGGGAAAGAGGGGATGGAAGGGGGGAAGAATTTAAACAGCGCCTCCTTCTCCTCCTCCCTTGGAGTAAAATTATTTATTTGTATTGTTTATGTCGATCTGGTCCGACGCCAGGTACGACCGTCCGCTCCCCCCTCTCGTCCTAATTTAATGCGGTAGCATTCTGTGTGGAGTCGATGTGGTATGGATCGACATGAATTATTGCTTTCTGCAGGGTGGAGAGAAACAAGTTGGCGTTTCAATCTATGCAACAAGACAGGGGCCGGTAAGTCAATCGGCGTTTCTGCAGCGGAATCCATCGCGATTCGATTAGAGGTCCGGGGGGGAATGGAACTGTGCAGAAACTAAAGTAATACGTACCATTCACCCCTGTTGGTCTGGATGATTTTTACGATATATATCTTCTGGTCTGATGACACCCTTGGGGTTTCTTGCAGGGTTTCAGTGAGATTGGATCCGTGACGGATGGAGGTTGTGCAGCTCTGGGGATTTCCTTGGATTTCCTTGGATTGCCTTGGAATGCCTTGGAGGGTTGGCCTTATGTATATATGTATACCTATGTTTATTTTTAAATTGTTATCCTCGTCATTATTGGTTGTATCTCCATTCGCTGGGGGACTGCAGATGATGGCCCTGGTACAAAGTCAGCTTGTAACCGTGGTTGTACGGACTGGGGACCCGGGTTGAGTCGATGTCTTTAATATTGAATGTTTACTTGGCCTCGGGACAAATTAATCGGAATACATGGTAGGATTGGAATATAGAGGTGAAGAAGGCATGTCCTGTATGTGTATCACTCACTACATCGAGGGCTGTCTGGATCATGTGATTTTACCCATGGTATATCGAAGCAGCGGGGAATGATGGTCTAAAGTAATGACTCATGACTGATGATGAGAATAAGGACGAATGATGAAAAAGAGCAGGCGAAAATGAGGAAGAAGAGGGACGATTTTATAGACAAGGAGACAAGTGGCTTGGGTGAAGGGATGGGATATATGGTAGTAATTCACTGGCAGGAGGGTAGGCCTCCAGCCCTCGCCAATCCACTTAGTCTTTAAAAGCTACGCCTTCTTCTCTTCTTCTTCTTTCTCTTGTTCATATTTCAAGCCATTTTTCAAATGTTCTCAATACGATTGTTTCCCCTCGTTCTGATCTTGGTGCTTTGAAAGGCTATGAGCCCGACAACGATGGGCCACCTTCTTCGCGATGTCCAGGGCCTACTTTGAAGCCCCCCGGAGTCTTCTTATTTGGAGAGTCACCGCCGGAATCGCAGGATGAAACTAACCAGGATGTCTATAACTTAACCCTCAGAATCTGAACGCGGTAACTGAGTTGACAGCTTCAAGCATAAGCCTTTTAGCTAATATCGCTCCAAAAAGCAACTGCACAAACTGAATCAAGTCGTCGTACCTGGGGGGTTTTTCAATTCTGCTCTTTGCTTCTTGGTTCATATAAGAGCAACGGGAGGCCAATTCCTGTATCTTCCTGGCCACGAAGGACCGGTGCAGGGTGGTGGTTATCAGTCTGGTGACCTACGCAGGGAGTCTGCGTCTTATAAGATCAGCACCTGCAAATTCCCACTCAAGAAAGATAAGACAGAAGGGACCGGTGCAGGATTGTGATTATAGTACCCAGCGAGCTCGAAGGATAGTCCCATAGTTCTGACATTACCCTACATTATGTCGGACCAGGCACGACATGGAGACTGTTGATATAAGAATCAGCTCAGCCACGTCATATCGCTTGTTTTCTTCATTCCCACTGTGTATGTCGGTGTTCTTCCATCATCGTCATTTCATCTTCATCAGCCAAACGATTTTCTGGCGGATCTCCAGGTTCCATACAGAGCCAGAGAGAAACGCCTGATGTTAACGCATGCTGCCGACGCTACTGAGGAGTGAGAGAGAAAAAGCTCATGAATACATCAGTGCTAGGTTGTACAAAGGCAAATATCTCAGCACTCGTGTCCAAATGTTCAGGATTCGGGTTTATTAAGATAGGATGGAAGACCCAAGCATATATCCTTGTTATCCTCGTGGTCCTAATTCCAGAGAGTTCCTAGATGTTCGAGATGGGTTCAATAAGATCGTTTCCCCTCATTCTAATCCAGGTACTGTGAGAGTATAAATGAAGTAAAAGGAAGTAAAATGCCTAAAATGTATTTTATGACCCATGACTCAGGAGGCCAATTCTTGTTGGTGCCAAAGATCTGCATTGATGAGACATAAATATTATACAACCTCCCGCCGTCGGCCCCGTCGGCCCCACGCACGCAAATAACAGGAGTCAATCAATCCCGAGATCATCCTATTAATGCTCTGTATAATTGGTCACCCCGGTTCCGCAAACGTCGGCACACCCCCTACCGACATCTGGTGCAGTGCGAATCTTATGGCTTTCGCCTGGCGGGACCAACTCCCGTCCTGATCCAAGATGCGCATCGACTCCCTCAGGATACGGGACGGACTATCCCGGCCGTCTAGCACCCCAACCCCACTGATATGAAGTCTGCATGCCTCAAAAGTGCCTGCGATCCACCTTTCCTGCGAATCCACGGGCAAAGATTGGTCGATGCGAAAAACATCGCCTGCCTTTCCATCAGAAGCAGGTGGTGGTGGTGGTGGTGCAGCCAAGATGACGAATTTGTCGTAGTTCCAAATATAGAGAACAGCCATGAGGAGCAGAAACGAGTCGAAGGGGTCGAGGTGATGTTGCAACCTGATGAGGCGGAATAATTGCGCTGCATGGATGAGGCTTTGGCGAGCTTCCTTGGGGTTTGTGTGTAGGAGCTGGGTGATGTGGTGCGATGCTAGCTGGGCGTCCTCTGGCTGGGCCATCCACCCTGCGGAAACGTACATGAGACGATAGGGGATGAAGCGAAGGAGCCGAAGCAGAAGGGTAAATTTCAACACGATGGGCTGGATGGGTGAGGTGTGGCGGTGGGGTGGGGGGATAGATTGCTGAAACCGCGCGAGGATGTCATCCACGCTGCTATCTTTGGTTGGGCCCTGGTAGGTTGCAAGCCTGGTAGACGAACTGGGATGGCGCTGTGGGAGAAAGGGTCGTGGTGGATAAGCGTGTCTCTCCGCGACGTATATCGAAAACACCGACATCCACAGGGCGGAGTCGCTTAATGGCTGAATATGCCCGGAATGAAGGTCTTGGGTCTGGAGAAGGGATAGCACACTAGGACATTCTTCTTGCTCTTTATCGTGTTAGTGAAAACGAATCTCCGACAAAGCGCATGACTTACCTCTATGGTGAGCTCTGGTCCTCTGCCAACCCTGGAACGTTGCCAATTGCCAAAGCTCATCATTACAGGGCATGCTGAGGTGCATATCCCCGACGGTGATCAGGGCAGGGAGATCGAATAAGATTACATGAAGGCACTCAATTACTTTGAATTGTCTTGTCAGTTAGTCACAGGGGCCCATATATAACTCGAAAGAGTCTGTATGACCAGAGATGGAGATAGCACTGACACCAAGTAAAGTATACCACCCTCTTCCACGACTCGAGCGCAATCCACCGAGTCCAATCCGTGATCAGCACACTAGCGGCTGATAACATGTAGCTCTTGGCGAACAGGACATTGGGAACGAGGAGAGGGCGACACATCGTGACCAGGACATTGCGTTGATACTGCAAATGCATTATTCCCTCCCGCGTTCCGCCGAAGAGAAGGGCAAGGTTGAATAGCAGAGTTGCTTGGGCGAGTCCCAGATTGTTCTGAAGAGATAGAGCCGAGTTGAGCTGGGGGCCTTAATGTTAAAATGACTCGAAACGCCAGGATGGAGGGTTTTTTCAATTTGACAATACCTTTCGCAACAAAGCGACTCGAATGATCTTCACCAAGTCAGAGAATATTTTCGCCCGGATGGAAAGCCGGGAGTACTGGCTGCCCACGGCAGCGACAGCGAGGTACAGAAGCCACGACTCGCTTTTGGCCTCGAAGGTATGTTGGTGGAGGATTGGGAACCGTCGGTGAAAATGCTCGAAATAGAGCTGGGTGCATATATGGAGAATATCCAACGAATAGAGTCTGGGAAGTATAACATCGGGAGAGGCGTGACGCACTTCTGCGTGGAGTGCACAGATCTGCTCATAGGTTACAGCCGAAGGCTTAGGGACATGTCCGTAATCATCAGATATCAAAATGTCGCGATCTTCCTCTGTGAGTGGCAGTTCTGTGATCTGGTTGTCTAGCTGAGCACTAGACAAGATCATAAGGCCACTCGAAGCACGACCTGCGACCTCCTGTGTAGACGGTGTCAGTGTCCTGGTAGTTTCGGCTCCAGATGGCATGTTCATTGCAGGTTGATCCCCTGTCCCTGCCATCGGTTCGAAGGTGGAGGGCTCAGCCACACCCATATCATGCTCCTCAAAGGCATCATCCAGCGGCCAAAGAAGGAAAGATTCGAAGATAGAAGTAGCGTCACTCTCTGGTATACTTGGCCGAGGTTGACTTGGGAAAACAAGGTCCGCACATGGCTCGCCTGCGAGGTTGGTCTTGTCTGGGCCCCCAGAATCGTAATGGATTTCGCCTGTAGAAGATGCATCATACGATGTCAGAGACTGATTCAACTGACTACTGCTCGTTCCTTGTTCGAGTGCATCCAGAAGGGCTGCGTCCTCCCCTCCCGACGCCGCTTGCGCGGAACTCTTGGCGAACTGGCAAGGCCGATTTTTGCGATTGCAGCGAGTACATGGAAGGGATCCGGAGCAGCGCTGTTTTGATTTGACACAGCTAACACAAGCACGGGGTGCCCTCGGTAGCGTCCTGAGGACTTGGGTTGGTTCCTGCCCATGGATCGTGGAATGGCGTTGCAATGTATCTCTATAAAGGAGTTGATCAGATTGTCTATCCGTACAAGTGGTGGACATCCTGCAAAGGCTTACCTCCTGGCAAATCGCTTATGGCATACGTCACATGTGAAGTCCTTGATTTTGGAATGGCGATGGAAATGACGGTCAAAGTGCTCCCGGCGCTGGAAGGACGCGGGGCAGACGCTACAACGGTACCTTCTTGGCGGAGAGGAGAGCTCGTTCAGGCTAGGAAGGGAGTATAGATCAGGCTCATTATGTTGGACGGATGATCCAGATTCATGATGAAAATTTACCATATTGTGAAAGGGGATAGATAGGGAGGTGTAAGTGGAGAGTGTTAATATCCCGATTGATCTGATTTAGGGCTACTTCAGGCTTCGGATTCGGCACTCAAATCATAGTTAACATCCCGATTCCGCTGAGTCACCACATACACAAAAGCTACCCGCCAATCAGGTTCTCTATCTATGGTTCATACATGAGGCCTACTAGGCCAACCGAGGTGTGAACACCACAGGCAACCCAGGCTTTTCATATTGCAAGGTAAAACGATCAAGAGCTTTTGGAGAAACATGTTCCGGGGGGAAACTCAGTTCGTAATTGCGAAATATATACGCAAAGACGAGGGTGATCTCGGCCGCTGCAACACTGTACAGAGAGGTGTGTGAGTTAGATATGTGTGGATGGACCGGGTCACTCTAGGGGTTGTTCAAAACTATAAAACTCACTTTTGTCCCAAACACATCCTTGCGCCTTTAGAGAACGTACACAACCACTGTTCAAGACCCTTGGATGCCGGTCCACTCCAACGGTCCGGGTTGAACTCACGGGCATCGGATCCCCACGCATCCTCGGAATTATGCATGGTGTATGCTGAAATGCTAACGATTGTCTGCATATTCCAGTGGAGATCATGTTAACACATCGCAATGCCACTATCAAAGATGTGTTTATGAGTGACGAAACTTACACCAGGAGGCACGACTTTGCCCTCAACAACGAACGGGTCCCCGGCGGGGACAACACGTGGTAAACGACCAGGTACGGCCATTCCAAGTCTCATTGATTCTTTGACACACGCAGTCTGTTGCATTGTCAGTAGTTTTCGATGCAGAATGAGCCGTCTTAGCAAGTATTTGTATGGCATCTACATACCAAATATTCCACCTTCTCCAAGGACTGCAGCGGAATAAACGTCCCGTTCTCTGGCATGACCTGGTCGATTGCCTGCACGAGTCGCTCCTTACAACGTGGGCTGGAAATAATATGATAAAAACCCGTAGTCAGAGTGGATGCCGTGGTATCAGCACCGGCGATCAGAATATCCATAGCCTCGGCAATCTTGGCCTCATCTGATATCGACTGCAGGCTGTCGAAGATAACCGGATAGGAAGACTCTGTCGACAGCTTTTGCCAGTGGTACATGCAGCTTTGTGCATACTTTAACGGCTATTCGTTAGCCTTTGATTTCACACTTCCAAGATTTTCGAAATATAGTACCTTTTGGAGATCGAGGATAGATCTGAGCGGAGGATTCAGCATTCCGACAACTCCAGCTGGAAGAATTGTCACAAGTTGTCGCAGGAATGCACTGTACTGCGTGTCTACCACGCTTTGGGAGCCAACGTCAAAAGCGTCAAGAAACCACGACTCTAGCCCATCGGTCTTCTCTTCGATGAGGTTGGCGGATTTGGCGAAGGCGAACTGGGTGATGATTTCGGTTGTTAGGAGACTACGTACCTCCCCGAGTGTCAGTTAGAAAACTCATACAAATTAGTGACAGCTAGAACGCACTCACCGAAATCCGTTGTAGATATCGATCTTGTTAGATCCACAGAGCCGATTGATTTTGGACGACAGCAGAGATATCTTCTCATAAATAAGCGGCTCTAACCTGTAAACACCAACTTTTGAGAAGAAAGGGCTTAACATGCGACGACGCTCCTTATGTAATCCAGGATCGAGTTCAGCAAACACAGTATGGGGAGTATTGAATCCGTCATAAAATGGGGCGTGCTTCAGAAACGGTTTGGTTTGGTTGTAGATAACTTTGTATAGTTCGATGTCGGTGATATGGAGCTCATTGGGGCCAATGCGAAGCGCTTTCGTGTCTTTATTGGGGAGAGGGAGGGACAGTGGTTAGTGCCCGGTGTGTTGCATAGTGGAAATTTCGATCCATACTGTATTTTGCATGCAGGGCTTCGAAAACTTGCTCGGCAGTACCATCTTTGGTAGTTTTATACAGCCACTGTTCCGAAATGCATGCATCTCGGGGGCCCTTGAAAGATTTTAGGGGATGGAAGTGTATGCGATATACTCGAAGCGCCAGTCTGGCAGCGAGTGCTATAGAGGCAATTCCAGCGAGAACAACGGTCATGTGCGGCCAGTTGAGCCAGGAGACGGTGCGTAAAGATGGCAGAACCGATGAAGTAGACATCTTCTCGTATAATGTTCTGGACAGACACGGGGATGGGATAGAGACGAGTGTAAGATAGCGGAAATAACGCTTCTATATAACATCAATGAAGACCACTCATTCGTATTATCCTTTCTTTCATTTGGATAGCTACGTTGTAGGTGGAGATCCGACGGGGTACATTAGTGGCATCTATTCGGGTCTGTGGGGTCATACCACAAGAGTGATTTTCACATAGGAAGTCCACTTGAGACAATTTCTAACAAATATTACTTTAGGTTATATGGTGGGTATAAAGTAAGTAACTGCTAATCTATTTGATAAACCGGGCCTGATCCTTCTTCCACATGAGCGCCACTACCAAAAACTGAGCTGCGCTGAATGCCCCAACCGCCTTCATTTGCAGGTTATACCCTGCGCCATAAACCGCCCTAATCCGTTGCACAGTATCGGGCCCGAATCCCGACAGCACATTAGGATCCGCCGCTGCTTCAATGGGGCTCAGGTGCGATTTGACATAGTTGATCAAGATACTGTTGACGATGGCGATACCGAGAGACGCACCCAGCATGCGAGTCTGGAGGGACAGACCGACAGCGATGGCTAGAAACGGTGAGAAATCTGGTATAAGCATAACCCCTAGGGGGGGCAGATGAGACAAGGCACTTACGCTGCTGTTCTTTCTTTACAACCATAGGGATGGCCGTATAGAACGATGTCATTGACAGCCCCACGCCAATCCCTGTCAACATCATATACCCATACTGACCTGGCCAGATATGGAGAGTCGTGGGGACTGACGACAGCAGAAAAGACCCGGCCGTTTGAAGAACCGCGCCCATCGTGATGATATACACATACGGCCAGTTAAACCGCCCGAGGAGCAGGGTGCAAAAGAAGGAGCCGACGGGGGAGCCCAAGGCAAACGCCAGCAGTTTGACACTGGCACCAACCGGACTACTGTCATTGGTAGTTTGCAGACGCTGTGGGATCTGGATGTATAGAATCGTGGTAGCGGGGCCAGACACGAAGAACCCACTGCCATAGTTAGCGTTGTCATGCTGTGAAACCATCACTTCGACCAGGAGGAACTGAAACACACAGTAAGACACCCATCCACAGCCGATCTCGCGTCATTTTCCATGGAAACATCGGCACCAGAATCCCCTCCCGGTGGCTCCCAATGTACCATTCCCACAGAAGAAACCCAATCCCCAGCACCCCCGACACCGTCAGAAAACTAATGATCAGCGCAGAAGACCATGCATATGTCACATTGGCTTCCTCGAGGGCGGTCACAAACAGCATCGAGAACCCCAGCAGGAGGAAGCATCCTATCGGGTCTGCAGTGGTCAGGAAAAGCTTTGTCTTCTGCAACACATATCCCCATATGCCTGACGACGACAACGACGACTTGTCCGACATACTCGAGCGGGCGAAGTTCTTGGGTATTGCGACGCAAATCAGGACCCACGACACCGCGCCTGCAGGGACACTGCACGCCACGTATTATTAGACTCCACAGAGGATGGTTACATCGACGGGCGGCTTACTTGTACAGAAAAATCCAGCGCCATGCGCCAGCACTACATATCACACCCCCGAAAATCGCCCCCAGAACCATGCCAACCGCAATGACGGCTGATCCGGCGGCACTGACGGCGTCGAACTTGCCTGGAGGCGCAAGGCTTGTGAGACTCAACAAAGACAGCGAGAAGACTCCCGAGCCGCCGATCCCCTGGAAAGCACGACAGATGATCCTACGCCCCAGTCAGAACAATTATTAGATATTGGAAGCCTAAAGGAATAAAATAGCTGAATAGGTTCATTACTAACAGCTGGTTCATAGTCTGCACCGCACCACAGCCGCCCGAGAAGACGACAAAGAGGAAAAGCGAGCTGAGCAGCGAGGACTTAAATCCAAAGATATCGGTACATTTGGCCCAGATGGCCAGGAAGCCGGTAAATGTCAGGAGATAGGCGGTGATTAGCCAGCTGCTTTGCTCATGGTTCATCAATTCGTTGGTGATGGTCACAAGCGACGTGCTGATGATGGTGATTTCGGCCGCCGGCAAGAAAATGCTCAGGCCAATTCTAAAGGGGGGGTGTGTCAGCCATTCTATTGTCCTGAACAACTTCAATGAGCATTTATGTGATTGTTACTCACCCGATTGCGACACACCATAGGCGGATTCCGGCCAGAGGAGGCGTTGGAGAGGCCTGGATTTCCGTGGCGCCTGAGGAGGCATCGGACAGTGTCTTGGTCATTCCTCGATATTTTTTTGTTGTAATATCTTGCGAGTGAATTGACGGTAGGTTCCAGGGAAATTAAACACCAGAATCCGGAGAGATGAACTACCTTTTTTTTTTTTTTTTTTTTAATTTTTCAATGCTTTGTTGGGGCCAAAAGAAACAAGAAGCTTAGCCACGACGCCATGACGAAATACTACCTTAACTAACTAATCACTACTGCTCACCTCAGATTTCAGCCTATTCCATGGCTCTAATTGGACCTGATCCGGATGGGTTACATGATAGATTCAAACCTTCCCCCCTGGATGGGGATGTTGATTCGTTGGGAATTGTCGTCAGATCTGGGGGAAGAAGGGGAGATGTGGACAGTGACGAATCTCTCAAGAAAACCAATAAATGATGAATGAACGAATTAATTAATTAGTTAATTAAAAAAATGATGAATTGATTTTTATCCTCTTCCAATCGAGTAAGAATCTTCGCTGATCCTCGACAATCCACGATGTGGACCAAACTAGCCCCCAGCCACTATTTCCTTCGCTCCATTCCACAGCTGCCTATTGTTACTGTCCCCTTGATCGTCGGCAGTTTCCATCGCCCGCCGAATCCTGTTGACGATGCGCGTCACCTCGAGGCGCGATCCAGCGCCGGGAACTTCATGACCTCTCTCGTGAACATAAACCCATTTCACATCATCACTGCAGACGTCCGCCGCCCTGGCAGCCCCCGAGGGACTCTCGTCCAATGCGCCCCATATGTGGACCGTCGGGATCTTCACCGCACCTTTCGCATGCTCCGGGCGAATCTCCGTGATCTGGCCCCGCTGTAATGCCTCATAGTCAATTGGGGGCTGGACGATCGAAATGAAGATCCCAAACTTAAACGGGGGAACAGCTGGTGCAGCTTGTTGTTGTTGCGCACGATGCGCAAGGTAGGTGAGGATCATTGTGGCGGCTTGGCTGAAGGCAATCACTCCGTCGTAGGGGCCCTCGTCAAGGAGGTATTCTTCTAGATGCTGGTATGCGGTGATACCGGTTTCTGGTCGGGAGGGGTCCATAAAGGCGTACACGGCTTCGTCTTTGAGCGCGATTCGATCCACCCCTTGTGACACGGAGGAATTAAGGTTGAGTTGACTCGTTCGATGTAAGGGGTGTCACCTACCTGGGTACATCTCCCAGGAAATCGTCCCCTCGACGAAATCGTAGGTGTGGTTGTCTCCTAGCTCATACCGGATGGCAGCTTCGTCTGTTGTTAGTTTCGAAGGGGAATGTTGAATGGTGTGATCGCCGACAGACCGGTTTGTAACTCGAATATCTAGTCGCAAGTTAGCATTCTGCGTTTTGTTCTTTTTTTTTTTTTTTTTATGGAGACTTTTCTGCTCAATAACAAGCTCTCACTCACCCGAGCATTTGTGCCAGCGCCGTGCAGACTATGATGCCCTTGTTAGCAGATCCTTCCAGAGGCAGATCTTGATGCGCGTGATAGACACACCAGAGAATGCGCATCTTCAATTCCAAGAGACGAAACTTATGATAGAGATGAAGAATTGGATGCAGCCGGATATATATAGCTACCTCAATAATGATCTATTGTCCAGAGGTTCGCGCTAAAAGCTGACTGCGTTGGAGGGGTGGCGCCACCCAATTTATGCTGTCCAGATAGACCCGCAAATACGACTTAAGTCGCAAGGTTGGGAATGGACGAACTGATTTTATGGTCAGGTTGCAGTGTTCAGGACCCACCCAACAAAAACCAATAGTACCAGGAGATCTTGCATATATTAACGCGTGCTTCTGGCAAAATTGATCCATCTGTCCTGGCCCAACAGATTGGTTCAAATATATATTTATTTTAGAGATGCCATCCAAACAGTCCCAAGATACCCTCACACCCTTGGCGGTGGTCGGGCTATCATTCAAATTCCCGCAAGATGCGAGATCTCAGGACGGATTCTGGGACATGTTGGCTGCTGGGCGATGCGCATCGGCCGAGTTTCCCGCCGATCGAATGAACATCGACGCACACTATCACCCGGACCGTTCGCGCCTGGATACAATCTCTGTGCGCGGCGGCCACTTCATGCAAGAAGACATCGGGGCCTTCGACGCGCCCTTTTTCGGCATCAGCGCCTCCGAGGCGCAGACGATGGACCCCCAACAGCGCCTAGCCTTGGAGACCGTCTATCGCGCATTTGAAAACTCCGGTCTCTCGCTCGGGGAGGTGGCAGGATCAAAGACCAGTGTGATTGCCGGATCGTTTTGCGACGATTACCATATGTTGCAGGTGAAAGACCCGCTGAAGACGAGCCAGCACAATGTCACAGGAAATGCGAGAAACATGATCGCAAACCGCGTGAGCTGGTTTTTCGACCTGCGGGGCCCAAGTGTGACCCTCGACACTGCGTGCTCAAGTAGTCTCGTGGCATTGGACATGGTTTGTCAGTCGATATGGGGTGGGGATTCGAAAATGGTGAATCCAATCGAGGTGCCAACGAGGCGATTCAAGCTGACAGCGGTGATATAGGGTGTCGCAGTCGGGAGCAACATCATCATTGCGCCCGAAATGACAATGGGTCTGGACAACTTGGGTCTCTTATCCCCCGACAGCCGGAGTTATAGCTTCGACGACCAGGCGAATGGGTACGCCAGAGGGGAGGGAGTCGGCGCCGTTGTTGTGAGACCCCTGCAGGACGCGATCAACAACGGGGATACGATTCGGGCTGTGATTCGATCCTCCAGCTGCAACCAGGACGGAAAGACGCCTGGGATTCTTCAGCCGAGCAAGGACGCCCAGGCACGTTTGATCCGTGACACATATGCGAAAGCAGGCCTCGATATGGCCACGACGCGGTATTTTGAAGCGCACGGCACAGGTACGTCCTGCAACATCCCCATGTAGCCCCCATGCCACCAACTAATTGATCTATCCGGTAGGAACTCCGGTTGGAGATCCAATCGAGACACGAGCCATTGGAACCGCCTTTCGCAGATACCGCTCGAAAGAAGAGCCACTCTATATGTAAGTTGCTTCAATATAGGAGACACGGAATACTCATACCTGACCTGCTACAGCGGATCTGTGAAGTCGAATATTGGACATCTCGAGGGAGCCAGTGGAATTGCTGGGGTGATCAAGGTCATTCTAGCGCTAGAAAAAGGCGTAATTCCACCGAACAGTGAAAATCTACAGCATCTGAACCCGCAAATAGACGAAGAGTTCTTCAATCTGAAGGTCCGTTGTTATCATTCCCGGAAGATGCCCCCAGGTCTCCCTCTAATACGACTGGATAGATTCTGCAAGAGGCCGTCCCATGGCCAACCACTGGGCTGCGGCGGGCATCGGTGAGCTCTTTTGGATTTGGGGGTGCAAACTGCCACATTGTCATAGATGACGCGTATAATTGTCTTCGTCTTCGGGGTATTGAGGACGTATCCCATATGACTACCATTGTGCCTCCATTGGCCGTGACCACGATTGATTCACGGGGCGATGACTCCACAGTTGTCAATGGTAATAACGGCAATGGCGACTCAAACCCTGAGACAGATCTTCAACTACTCGTTTGGTCATCAGCAGACGAGAGCGGGATTAAGAGAACAAGGGATTCCTGGACAGAGCACCTGTCGAAGTCGGCAGTGCGGAGCTCAAAGAAGAACCAGTTTCTATACGATCTTGCACATACCCTTGCTGCCAGACGAAGCCATCTGACGTGGAGAACATTCGCAATCGCAGACTCTGCCCAAGAATTACAAGCCGTGACCAGTGATTTCCATTCCGCTGTCAAGTCCAAGGACTCGCCCAATCTGGCCTTCATTTTTACCGGGGTAAAGTTCTCGCCATAGACGGTGCGTGATTTTGCTAACAAAACGTAGCAAGGAGCTCAATGGTACGCGATGGGTCGCGAGCTGATTCAACGATACGAAGTATTCCGCCACAGTCTTGACGAAGCCGCAAGCTACTTGGGTCAGCTTGGTTGTACGTGGGATCTAACAGGTACGTCCTATCACATCCAATTGCTTTTGATCCATTTTAAAGGGCGGCCTTTCTAACCAATTCGAGTAGACGAGCTACTCAAACCCGTGTCTGAATCCAACGTCGACGATCCTTCATTTGGACAACCATTATGCACAGCGCTTCAAACTGCCTTGGTTGATCTTTTCAGCAGTTGGAATGTGGTTCCCGCAGCCGTTGTTGGCCATTCGTCCGGTGAAATTGCTGCCGCGTAAGTGATAAACCCCAGGGTATCACTCCGGACTTTGGCTAACTATTTCCTTGCGCAGCTACTGCGCTGGAGCTCTCTCGAAAAACTCAGCCCTGAAGGTCTCGTACTTCAGGGGGTGTCTTGCAGGCAAACTGGGGAAAATTAGCAAGACGAATGGAGGCATGCTTGCCGTCGGTCTGTCCCAGGTTGACATCGAACCGTATCTTAATAGGGTCGGTGCGACTTGTGGACAATTAAGGCTGGTCGTTGCGTGCGTGAACAGCCCAAAAAGTGTGACTGTTTCTGGAGAGAGTGATCAAATCGAGTGTCTACACCAGCTACTAACGGAGGATGAAGTATTCTCGCGCAGGCTGGTAGTGAATGTTGCGTATCATTCTTTCCAGATGGAAGAGATCGCAGCCGAGTATGAAGCTGCTTTGGCCGACATTGCAGTTCCAATCCATCATTTGAAGAAACGGCCCATCATGATTTCCTCGGTCACAGGAAACCTCATCCATATAGATGAACTGGCCCAAGCCACGTATTGGGTCAAGAATATGGTTTCTCCTGTATTGTTTGCCGATGCGCTGAAAAATCTATGCAGTCATCCTGCTACCCAGACCAAAAAGATTGATGGCAGTCATAGACGCACAGTCAACATAAACCATCTTGTCGAGATAGGCCCACACTCGGCACTCCAAGGACCATGCAAAGATACTCTCAAGGCCATGGACATGGATAAGAACATCAAATATATTGCCACACTCCGACGCAAACACTCCGCCGTGCGCAGCGTCTTAGAATGCGTGGGCCATCTACACTGCGAGGGTTATGCCGTCAACGTGTCCCTGGCCAACCTGTCTGGTACAAACCAGGGCCGTGTCTTGGTCGACCTTCCAGAATATCCATTCAACCATGACACTTCCTATTGGCATGAAAGCCGCCACAGCAAGAACTACCGATTCCGAAAGACTGGTCGGCTAGACTTACTTGGCGTGCCAGATGTGAATGGCAACCCGATGGAAACCCACTGGCGGAATATCATCAAGACGAGCGATCTGCCATGGGTCTCGGACCATAAAATCAATAACGAGACTCTCTACCCGGCTGCTGGCATGGTAGTCATGGCCGTCGAGGCCATCAAACAGCTGGTGGACGCAAATCGCCGAGTATCCAGCTTCACCGTCAAGGACTGCAAGTTCCTCTCGCCGATTCGCATTCCCACCCATGCACATGGCATTGAAACAAGCCTACATATGAAACGGGCCAAGCTGGGCAAATCCGATGCCACCGGGTGGTATGAATTTCGCGTTTGCTCGTACGACAAGGAAGCGTGGACGGAGAATTGCACCGGGTCCATCCAGGCGACCTATGAATCCAACGAGTCCGGGCATGAGTCTGGTGGTAGTGAAAATTCCCAGTGGGAAGCGTATCTTGCCAACAACTACCAGGAGATAGCAGGACGGTGCACAGTTTCCACAGATCCCGACCAAATGTATAGGGATTTAGTTCCCAATGGATACCAGTACGGACCAGCATTTGCCGCCATCACCAGCCTCAGTACCTCCGACAAAACCAATTCTAGGGAGCTGGTGTCGACCGTTAGCACGTTCCGAGGATCAAGCGCGGAAGATCCAAACGCGATACAGCCACACACAATCCATCCAACCACCCTCGATGCCATAATCCATATGATGACCGCTATGACAGTGGAAGTTGGCAGTCGACGACAGTCGGTTGCCATCCCTACCAAGATCGAGAAGCTCTGGATATCCAACAGTGACAGTCTGAGTTACGCAGGTGCAGACAGCGTGAAGGCATATGCATGCTCGGAGGGGCCTGGTGTAGCGGGCGCCCGGTACTCGATGGCTGTTTTCGACACGAACATCGAGCACTCCCTCCTTACTCTGGACGGACTTGGCGTCACCGACATCGAAAATACGATTGAATTCGAAGAGGAAGACGCGTGGACCACCGAGGATCTTTGTCACCAGGTCGACTGGAAGCCCGACATGGATCTGCTCGGGCCTGCGGACATAGATGTGGTTTTCCCGAAATCTGTGGCGGGCAGTGCGGAAAACATCCGGATTGCTGAGAAGATCGAGTTGCTCGCGTCTGTGTATATCAGTAGGGTTCCGAAAAAAGTGATCGAACAAGCGCGGACGACGAGCTCGCCACATATGGTTAAGTATATCGACTGGCTGGTGGGACAGCAGAGTCTCATCAGGTCCCGATCTAGTTCTATGGATTGGGAGGATGAGAAGATTCTCGCCGCTCTCCACCAAGAATTAGACGGTGGAACAAAGAGAGCTCAGTTGGCTAGTGTTGTCAGCAAAAACCTCAGTGCCTTTATCTCTGGCGATGCCGACCCCATTAAAGTGTGCTTCGAGGGGAATTTGCTGCCCGATTTCTATTTTGAGATGGTTGTTATCCGTGAGCCCCTTTTACACACACAGGCAACTAACAGCTTCACAGCTCTATTCTGTCCCGAAAATCCAGGACATGGCCACATATATTGATGCCCTCGCCCACAAGAATCCCGAGATGAAAATCCTTGAGCTCGGCGCGGGAAGTGGCGCGTTGACGGATTTCTGTCTGAAAACGCTGACCACGGTCAATGGAAACAAGTCTCGGGTTCCTCGATACGGACAGTGGGATTTTACAGACATCTCAAGCTCCTTTTTCCCCCAGGCACAGAGCTTGTTTGCAGATCACACGGAACGTATGCGATTTATGCCTTTAGATATCGAGAAAGACCCAGAGGTGCAGGGGTTCGAGTGTGGTACATATGATTTGGTTGCCGCGTTCTTGGTATGGTGACTCCAAAACCCTTGGAGAGAGAGAGAGAGAGAGAGAGGCTAGTCACTAAACTGCAGATGTAGGTGTTTCATGCTACCACGGACCTGGCTGTCAGTCTCGCGAATGCACGAAAATTATTGAAACCGTACGTATCTGCGTTCTTGCCAGGAGGTTGGGGTGCTGATGTCTTCACAGAGGTGGTAAACTCTTGTTTATCGAAATCACCAAGCCAGGGGCTTTGACCACAGATTTAATGTTTGGTCTATTTGATGGGTGGTGGAGGGGTGAGTTTTCCTATCCCATTTCATTTTGATAATCCTTTATATTGATCCACAAAGCCTCCGAATCCTATCGTACATCGGGGCCCTGCGTTGATGAGGTGAAATGGGGGGAACTTTTGGAAACGACCGGGTTTTCAGGCTGTGATGTTATCATGCATGACTATGACGATGAGCGTTCCCAGGAATCGAGTCTGATCGTGTCAACTGCGGTCGACAATTCTCAGCCATGCAACGTGGAGACAGTCGATATTATACTGAATCCACTCAATCAGAGGCAGGCTGAGCTGGCTTCTAAGATTACTCAATCTCTTACCGAGTTAGGGATTGATCAAGTCACACAGGTACCCATGGGCGAAGAAGATTTCAGCGACAAGCTTTCCCCCGAGGCGCTCCATATCTCCCTGTTGGAAGCACAGGACCCGTTTTTGTATGACATGAACGAGGCAGAGTTTCGGAGACTCCATAATCTGATTCTGCGGACAAAGAGGCTCATCTGGGTGAATGGCGGAGGCGGCCATGAGCCCAGTCCAAAGTTCCGAGTGACTGATGGACTCTTTCGCGTTGTAGGGGATGAGGACCACAGCACTAGACTATGCATCCTGTCACTCGAAGGAGCATGCGGTATAGACCACCAGGCCAACCAGATAATGAAGGTATTGTTAGCCTTTGCGAAGGACTCTGATGGACTGGGCGATACCGAATACACTGAGATTGGCGGACTGCTGCATGTCGGCCGGTTGGTTACTGCAACCTCGATGAACCAGGAAGTCAATTCGATAAAGACTCCGCAGCAAACGTCGATAGGGGAGTTTGGAGCCGGACCCCCGTTGCGGCTCCAGATCGGCACCCCTGGTCTGCTGAATACTTTACACTTCGTGGAGGACAAGTCCTTGCAGGGACCACTTGGAGGCCACGAGATCGAAATCCGGGCGGAAGCAGTTGGGTTGAACTTCCGTGATGTCCTCAGTGCCCTAGGCCGACTGGAAAGCCAAACCCTGGGGGGTGAATTTGCTGGTGAGGTCGTCCGAGTTGGGGATGCGTGCTCTAAGTTCCAACTTGGTGACCGAGTGCTCGCATACTATCCCAGTAACTTTGCGAACATAGTTCGCGTTCCCGACGATATGGCCGTGATCAAAATCCCCGACGATGGACTCTCATTCAAGGACGCGGCTGCCATCCCAGTGGCATACGGGACGGCATGGTTGACACTCGCCCATATTGCGAGGATGCAGCCTGGGGAATCGATCTTAATCCATTCGGGTGCTGGAGGAACTGGACAAGCGGCGATCCAGATTGCGAAACATCTTGGTGCTACCATCTTCACTACCGTGTCCACTCCGGCGAAGAAGGATTTCCTTGTACGTGAATATGGCGTCCTCGAGGAGCATATATTTTCCAGTCGAAGTACCCTTTTCGCCCAAGGTGTCCGACGCCTTACCAGGGGAAAGGGCGTGGATGTTGTCCTCAACTCATTGTCGGGCGATGAGCTCGTCGCATCGTGGGAGTGCGTGGCTCCATATGGTCGATTTGTAGAGATCGGCAAAAATGATATTCTTTCCAACACCAAGCTTCCCATGGCTCAATTCGAAAAGAACATCAGCTTCAACGCATTCGACCTTGCCGCAATGATGCTCGACCGGCCGCAGGTGTTGGTCACAGCGCTGCAGGAGCTTCTTCCGCTCATAAAAGCCGGAAAACTCTCCCTAGCAAATTCCGTCCAGACATACGGGATATCCGAGATTGAGCACGCATTTAGACAGATGCAGAGCGGAAGGAATATTGGAAAGACGGTGCTGGAGTTGAGGCCGACAGATGAAGTAACCGTATGTACACATACTGCATTGCCCGCGCTCAACATGACTGACCATTATAGACTGTTCTGGACACCAAGCCAAGCTATTCGTTTGACGCAAATGCAACCTATGTGATTGCCGGTGGCTTGGGTGGACTTGGTCGAAGTATTGCGCACTGGCTAGTCGACCGCGGCGCTCGTAACCTGGTACTGCTTTCACGATCTGGCACCAAGAATGTGTATGCAAAACAGGTGACAGCAGATCTGCAAGCCAAGGGTGCAACGGTCGTAACCCCCGCATGCGACATAACAGACCTGACTTCGCTGGCAACGACATTGGAATCCTGTAGTCAAACAATGCCACCGGTTAAGGGTTGCTTCCAAGCCACGATGGTAGTCAGCGTGAGTGACTATCTCCGTTCATATCACGCCCTCCCATTGAAGGATTCGCTAATGTTTGTAACAGAATTCCCACTTCGGGGCATTGACTCATGAGTCGTGGCGGGCATCCACCGCGCCAAAAGCACAGGGATCTTGGAATCTCCACGAGCTTCTCCCGCGAGGACTGGATTTCTTCGTGCTGCTGTCGTCGGTGACTGGTGTTGCGGGGGCGAGAGGAGAATCTGGCTATGCAGCGGGCAACACATTCCTTGATGGACTGGCGCGGTATCGCACCAGCATAGGAGAGAAGGCTGTTTCACTTGACCTGGGACTGTTTGTCTCCGCGGGGTATTTCAATGACAATGAAGAGGCTCGCGAGAGCTTCCTAGCCAACACGGTCCTTCGACCGATCACCGAGGCAGACCTTCACGCCCTGTTAGATATATACTGCAACCCTACCCTGGGGGCCATCTCCATGGAAAAGTGCCAAACCGTGGTAGGCATCTTGCCCAAGGTGCGAGAAAAGGGGTTAGGTACGACCGACTGGCTGGAGCGACCTTTCGCCCGTCATCTCATCATGGCGAGTTCCGCCAGACCAAATGCTGCGAAGAGCGCAAACACCAACTTTGCGGCGGTCTTTTCCGGTGCCAAGTCTTTAGACGAGGTTTCGAGTGTGATTGCGCAGGAAATGAAGACAAAATTGTCCCGGATGCTCTCCATCTCGATGGACGAACTTGATCTGACCAAGCCGATTCACCAGTACGGAGTCGACTCCCTCACTGCGGTAGAGCTGCGCAATTGGTTTGGGCGGGAGATGCGGGCGGACGTGGCCATCTTCGATATTCTGGGGGGTGCCAGCATTGCCTCGGTGGTGACGCTGGCCGTTGGGAGGAGTGAGTATTGCTCACTGAATCAAGTGAAATAGGGAATGGTCAGTTATTATCTGTGCTAGACTGGATATATATATATATATATATATAGAATTATAGAATTCTTGGGAACTTTGACCAAATCTCCTGGTAGTGGGCATACCCCCTCTTTCTCATTCAGACAGATGACTGCTACAAAATGTTATAATCCTCGTGATGGAATCTCTTTTGTCGTACAAACCTCGTGCGAGCAGGTATAAGCTCGGCCGAGGCCGAACCCGAAACCTTTTTAACTTATTTATTTTTACATACATGAAATTTTAATTAGACATATATTTCAATCATCATTAACAACAGATTGAATATTTTCGAAACATCAGGTAAATTCATTATCTTCAGTTCCGAAAGTCTTCCGAGTCTTCTGCTGTTGTGGTGATGGGAAACTTGACCTTACATAGTTAGCCCTAAGTCTGCTCTCTTCGGCCCAAAATATCCCTCAATGATCGCCTCACACTAGAGCCCGCCCAGGGGCCAATAGTATCCTGGACCAACCATGTGTCTACTAACCTACATGAATCCTCCAGGTTTGATGTGCCCCACGGGGCAGGACAGGGCTGTGACCCCCACTCGGCATGCACTGCCATATCGCCAATCCCGACACCCAAGACAAATAGCCCTCACTCCGAGTATATATGTAAGGACCATGACCTCATTGATGATTTTTTCAACGAAATAAAAAACACCAGACACCACAACAGCCATGTCCTCCCTTACAGCTGAAGATCTCGCATCTGATCCACCGCCACCATACGAGGAATGCGAACGGCCACCACCCCCAGCGCAACCAGCCCTTCCTCGAATCGACCCAACCCCCAGCGCAGGATCCCCCATCGCCTTCACAGTCACCCGGGACCAATGCATCGCTCATCTGAAATTTCTGGCCGTTCTTGCGGATCTCCGCGACACCGTTGCAAGCATCCCTGGCCTGTTTGGGATCGCCGATGCCAACGAGAAGCTTTTCCAGGAACACACCAACGAGGCCCAGATCCGGGTAAAGGAAAAGCGCTGGGCAGTATATACCGCTCGTGCCGTGGAGCGCTATGCCACCTGGTGGGAGGCGTGCATTGTGAACTGCAAATCTCCCCCGGCGGCGGACCATCTGTATCGCATATGGTATGAGGATGTGGTCCGGTTGGAGAACCCGATTCAGTGGGTGCCGGAGATGTTACCACCCCTGGGTAGGTACTATATTGAGCACAAACTACCTGACTCGACAGTGAGAAGATGCAGCAGTGACTAATGGGGAAAAAAAATTAGACGTTCTCATGGTCCTCCATGCGCATATGCTAAGCCCCCGCGGCTTTCTAGAGGATTGTATCCGATATGGGAAGCGAGGGTTATGGTCCTCTGGCTTCCCCTGGGGGGCCGTCAACGAGTGCATCACCAACGATACGCTGGAGTATCAAGTCCCCGCCGACGCGAGACAATCCTTCGAGCAGAAAACCGGGTTGTTCTGGGACAACCTCCATGACCCCGAGACAAAGACCCTCCACTGTCCAAGCTGCAGGGTCCAGATCGCCGTTCCATGGACATACGGCGAGATATCCCTGCCCATGGACCGCGCGTTCGATGAATTCTGCGGCTTCGCAGATCACCGCTTCTCGGCGCGGTGTCCCAGCTGTCGGTTCCAAATCGACCACGAGCGACTCAAGGTCGACAAATTCCGCAAGGACATCGAGGCCCTGTTGCATCGCCACCTCCCCATGCCCGGCACCCTATACAACCTCCGCGGCGTCCCCGAGGCGAACGTCAAAGGCGAACGCCGCAAATCGCAGTCCACATTCCCCAATCGCTTCATCCGAGCCGCGGCCTTCCAGCTCCTCCACGAGACAGACCCAACGGAGAACAAATGCCGCACGATGGGCACCCTCCGCTCCAAGCTCGCCTCCCTGCTGAGCGACCGCTCGACCATGAAAAAAACCCACGCCGACTTCCCCTCCTTCTCCGTAACGACGCTCGACTCACAGGAGAAGGTCGCCTTCCGCCGCATGATGTCCCGCTACTGGGACAACCTCTCGCCCTTCGCCCTCGACCTCGTCGGCGCCGTCATCCGCCAGGGCTCCTTCATCCAGAAGATGGACCAGCTCGACTGGCTGCACTCGCCCACGGTACGCGTCACCGTCGCCCGCCTGATCAAGAAATACGAACTCTTCTTCCGCATCATGGCCGAGAACCCACACCACATGGCCGTGCCGACGCTCGACGTCGATCTCGCCTGGCACACCCACCAGCTCTGCGCCGCGCGGTACTACACCTACTCCACCGCGCAAACAGCCCGTCACACCAAATTCCCCATCTTCGTCGACCACGACGACAAGGTCGACGAGAACCGTCTGTCCGATGGCTTCGAGTGGACCAGCTCGGTATATAAATCCCTCACCGGAGGCGAACTCTACAGCGAGTGCGTCTGCTGGTACTGCGAGGCCACCCGTGCGTCCGACCTCCACCGCTCCACCGGCATCTTCTCCTCTTCTTCCTCCTCCTCCTCATCTTCTTCCGCTGCGACCACCCGTGCCCGCAACGCCGTCGCCAAGTTACACTCCCAAAACAACGAAGGGTCCCTCTCCCACCCGGACAGAAACCCACATATCTCAGCCCACAACGCCATCCGACCCCGCATCCACGCCTCATTCCGACCCCGAAAGCACGACCCCAGAGAGACGAAGATGCTTCGGCTTCGCAGCGCGCATAGTACTGCGCGCCGGAGAGCTGTGAAGCGCGGTGGTCCTTCTTCTTCTTCTTCGCGGAACGATGATCCCACCATGCAGGCGTTCCCAATGGCTTGGGGTATCCCTGTCTACGCGCCGGGGTATGCACCGTACATGTGCGACCCTGGGTTGCACCAGGAGGCCTACGTGGCGAATCCGAGCTGTATGGCGCTGTTTCCCGGGGCGCATGGGAACTGTGCGGCTGGGACGTGTGGGGGCGCGGTTGCGGCTGGTCGATGTGGTGGACGGCCCGGGGGGGCCTGCGGTGGGGGGTGTGCGGGGGGTGATGGAGGGGTTGGGGCTGCGGCTTGTGCTGGAGCTGCTGGGGGTGGAGGGGGAGGGGGGAGTTCAGGGGGTTGTGGAGGAGGAGGAGGGGCATGATGTTATCATTAGTTGTACCTAGATTGTTTGTATGTTGGGACTGGATGAGGTACCCTCCCTGGGTTAATTCTTCTACTCAGCCGATATATGTATATATATGTCTATCTTTTTTTCCCCCAGAAATTACTAGCTTTATTCCGGCAAAGGTGGAAATCAAGGGAGTGCCTAAGTTTGGGTCTTGATGCACATCTTATATTGGGAATAAATGGTTTGATATGCCCCAATTCTATCATTATGAAGGTACAATTTGTTCCTTCTTGTTTGTTTATTCCATTTGGATATCAGATAGCAGACGGAAAATATCTCTACACTCCGCCAAATATCCCTCCTCCTGATGCTCTTTGACAACGACCAAATTCGCCTGATAATCCAACACCCTATTCTGCCGCTCCTTCAAACCCCCATGATTCCACCAATCCCACTGATACCGATTTCCCCAATCATCAATCATCTCATGCAGGATCATCTCATGCAGAAAACGTTTGCTTCCGTAGATGCGCCGAAGAGAAAACGCAGGATAGTCCCCTGACCCCCAAGCCTGCTCGACCACGACATTGATCGAGACATCTTTCGGCATTTTCTGGGACGAAAATTCATCCTCCCAATCAGACTCGTGATAGCGGTATAGCTGGCCTGTATAGTGGCGGACTCCAGCCCAGCGATCTACACCGCATTTCTGTCGGTTCTGACATTCCGCCAGCACAGCCATGACGTCGCCCATCAACAGAGGCTCTTGTAGGGATATAATGAGATATTGCCTGCTCTGTTTAGTTGGGGGGGGGAGGAGCTTGGGAGGAGATACCAGCAGGTTTTTCTTACATCATCCGGTCATCAGAATAGTCACTGTAGCAGGCGACTGCGATGCGCTGGCAGGGAGGTTGTGTCGCTAGCATTGTCGTCCAGGATCCGGGCATGTCGTAGATGCGCTTCTCGAGGCTGAAATCCCCCTGGGCTTCGGTATCTGTTGTGGGTAACGAGACCCCGATGCATTTGAAAGCCGGGTTCAGTTGCCATGTTTGTTGGCCTGAATCTGATCTCGTCTCAGCATTCTTGGTGTTGGAGGGTTGATACCAACAAGCCTCTTGAAGAGCGGGGGACGCTTGAACGATGTCTCTCCAGTTGCGACAAACGCGCTGGGCTCGGATTATCTCTACCGGGTTGTTTAGTTGCAGGATTATTTGCTCGATGAGCTCGTAAATGCCGAACGCTTGTCGGACAGCAGATGGCATGTCGAATGTCGTCTACGGACGAGAGGGATGTAAGCGTAGGGTTTTATCCCTGTTGAATTTAGCGTGGCAGCTGTACGTGGTGAAAACAAACGACCCACAGACTTCCTGCACCTGACTCGCTGTTGGTTCTGGGGATAAGCTCAACCTACTATAGCCTCTCTAATAACCATCACAAATTTATAAATACGCCAAAGAATGCCCACCATAAATCATAGCCCACACAGACATGTAGGTAGGTATCTATCACTCATCCTCCCCCGCGAAAAACATCACCAACACCTCCGCCGCCAGCCTCGACTCATCATTATCATCATCCCCATCCTGACATTTTTCCCTCCCCTGCTGAATCGCCTGCAAATACCGCTCAACCACCGCCTCCTCCCACCCATACCTCCGCGCAAACTCCACCACCGTCTCCCTCGTCACCCACACATCAAACTCGAAATGCCCCTGATACGTCAACACCCTCTGCGGGCAATATAGTCCCTGAATCGGACAAGCGTCACTCGACCCCACATTCATCCACCCGCGCGGGAACTCCATCGTCTCCTTCTCCTCCTCCACCGCCGTAACCCAGTCCCCATGCACCATCTGCAGCCGCATGCGCCGCGCGGGCGCCCCCCCCTCCCGCAGCACCGAAAACCGCTCCACAAACCCCTTCGTCAGGGTCACCGGCACGAGTCCCATTTCGTCGCCGTGGTGTGGTTTCGCGGATTCGACTTTGAAGGATGCGGGTGGGAGAAGGGCTTGCGCGATGATCTGGTGGCCGAAGCAGGAGCCGAAGAGTTTCACGTGCGGGTAGTTGGCGTAGACGGTTTGGAGGTAGGTTTGTAGCGTTACGATCCACGGGTGGTTGAAGGTTTCGTAGGCGCCGGCGCCGGCGCCGGTGATGAGGATGCCGTCGATGGGGAGAGCGAGGGGGTTGGGGTTCGGGTTCGGGGTTGCATTGTTCTTCTGGTCGCGATCGTGACGAGAAGTGCGTAAGCTGGTGAGGGGAGGGAGCGAGCCGCCGACGACGTCGAAGGTCGTGGTGTGCAGTTTGGTCGTGTGGTTCACGCGTGTGGCGGCGTTTTCCAGCAGGCGGCGGAACTGCGAGGAATATAGGCCGCGCTGGTGGTAGACGGCGAGTACGGGGATGTCGACGTCGAGGAGGGCGATGTGCATGGTAGAGAGAGTATAGCGCACTGGAACTAATTAGGAGAACGGGGATGTTGTTGTTGTTGGTGATTGTTTATGGGGGTTGTTTTTTTTTTTTCCTACGGGCTTCTTTTTCTATCTCTTCATGTGCTTCTTGGATCGCATTGGGTTGCCGAATCCAGTAACCGAATCCTCGTGAGGAGACTATATAAATGTCTATACAGACAGACAAGCACATATAGATTCAACCCCGTGTGTATTGTGAATAGGGCTGAGTCTGCATATCGTCGAGCTACATGGAACACGTCACTTTGTTTCTAGACGGTCAATCTGGGACGTTGAGCGCATGTGATGCTCCTGAGCATCCTTCGTGCTCTCCTTGCATAAATCAGAGATTGTGTAGAGAAAACTCAACAATATATTTCTCAGTATTTTTCTCCCAGGGAAAGTCAATCGCGACCCTTTTTTTTTCTCGCCCGAGAACAATCAATTCTGATCAATCCTGATCAATACTGACCAGAGGAGACATAAACATGAGGCCAGACAAATAAGAAAGGATGATCCGCCATATCACAACATCTTCCCGGGCGGATTGCGCCATCCACTCCCCAATTATCCTCATCGCAAATCGCTTTGTCGGCGCCCTCGTCCTATGAGACGCCCCCATCATGCTGGCACGCCATTGCGGGCCACTATTGGGTAGTCTGCATGCCATACTTCCGGCATATTATTTTCCACTACATTTAGTTTATCCAGGATTCCTGGGCGCTCGACAATGAGGGGTATATAAGGCGGGATGCTTCCGCTGGTGGTCAACAACAAATAATTCAATCAACATTATTATTATTATTATTATTATTATTATTATTCTTACTACTACATCTTGCCTGTGTCGCATTTGTATACTCACCCAGAATAAACATCCATCGCAATGACTGCGCTCACTCAACAACCCTCCGCCATCCCTCTGGATGTTTTCCCAGATGGCCTCAAAACCACCGGCCAACATCCCCCCCTCTACAACGAGCTGCACCCCTTCGACAAATTCCCCAGAGAAATCTCCGGCCAGACCGTCTGGAAGGCCGAAGACTACCGTGATGCGCCAGAAAGATGGACCCATCGCTTCACGGCCGAGGAGATTGAAGAGTTGAGCACTGCGTCCGATAACTTCCTCCACAACAAGATTCCGCTCACGGGAATCTCCAAGGTAGATACAAAACAAACACATCACAACATTCTCTCAATTCAGCATAACTAAATCATTCCAGTCCAACTTCCTTCTCCCCAACCTCGCCGCCCGCCTCCACGAACTGCGCGCCGACCTCATCGACGGCAAAGGCTTCATCCTCTTCAAGGGCTTCCCCGTCGAGCAATGGGGCAACCACAAGTCCGCCGTCGCCTACATGGGCCTCGGCACCTATCTCGGATACTTCGTGTCGCAGAACAGTCGCGGCCATGTCCTGGGTCATGTTAAAGATCTCGGCGAGGATTCCACCAAGATTGATTCCGTGCGCATCTACCGAACCAACGCTCGGTGAGTTTTTTTTTTTTACCCTTCTCTCTAAGAAGATTAAAACTCCCAAAAAACAAAAACAAAACCATTCTAACCCTCTCTCCTCCCCCCTCAAAGTCAATACTTCCACTGCGACGACTCCGACATCGTCGGCCTGCTCTGCATCGCCCGCGCCCTTGAGGGCGGCGAATCCGACATCGTCTCCTCCCACCACGTCTACAACGTCCTTGCGCAGGAACGGCCCGACGTGCTTAAGACCCTCACCGAGCCCATCTGGTACTTTGACCGCAAGGGCGAGACCAGCGCTGGCCAGGACGACTACATCCGCACCAGTGTGGTGTATCTGGAGCGCGGCGAGAACGCCCGCGTGTATACCAAGTATGTTTTGTTTGCGCAGCCAACAACCAAAATACCACCCCCCATGGTGTAGTCCCACAATTAAAACTAAACTCAAACTAACTTCTGTTGTTTCTAGATGGGACCCGTACTACGTCCGGTCTCTGACGCGATTCTCCGACGCGGGAATCATCCCCCCGCTGTCGGCTGCGCAGGTCGAAGCGCTCGAGGTCCTCGAGGCCACTTGCAACCGGCTCTCGCTGCATATGATCCTCGAGGTGGGCGATATTCAGTTCTTGTCGAATATGCATGTGTTGCATGCTAGGACTGCGTATACGGATTACCCGCCGCCTATGCCGAGGCGCCATCTGATGCGGTTGTGGTTGGCGACGCCCGAGCATGAGGGGGGCTGGAAGTTGCCGTTCTGGGATAGTAATGAGAAGAAGCGCGGGGGGATTCAGGTCGATGATCAGGCTCCGGTGGCGCCTTTGGATGCAGAGTAATACCCGGAAAAAAATGGAAAAGAAAGGAAGAGGGGGGGTATATGCTTGCATTAATGTTATCGTGATGTCTGTACGTTTTTTTTTAGCCTATCAAAATATACCATGTTTTTTTTAATTAATATTGAGCAGTCGAAGAGGGACTCCCCCTCCCTTCTAACTATGCTAAGTACCTTGGTTCATCAATTCGTAATTTCATACACTACAGAGAGGGGAAAACAATGTCGATCATTGCACGATTTTGTAATTCCCCCCGCTGACGATTTCCAGTTTTCCTTTGGAGACCATGCCGGCCAGGAACTCGCGCAACTCCTCATTGCTGAAGGGAAACCCCCCCGGGACGGCGATTTTGAGCATCATGACAATGCGCTGCAGCGGCATCGCACCTTGATTGGTGAGCATCCCCATGATGAACTGCCAGTACAGGTTCATCTTCTCCATGGCTGCAGCCTCGGCGGATTCCTTGGCTGCAGCTGCAGCCGCTGCATCGGCGGCGGCGGCGGCCTGGGCCGTATCCGCCGAGACAGCGTTATCGCCCACATTGTCTGCGCCTGATACGCCAGAGCCGCCGACATCATCATCCTCTTCGGTCGGCAGAACCTCCAACACGCGGAACCGATCCCGCGATGCCTCCGCCAGGATACGCTTGCTGACCCAGAAGAGACACGCACTGCGCACGAGCGCCGTTGGCATGTTCAGCGCCTCCGTCAATTCGTCAATCGACTTGGGATTCTCATCGCCATGGAAGGCGTAAATCACCGTTGCTTGCCACGTTGTCACCTCGTCGACAAACACCCGATCCTCCAGGTCCAGCTCCACGGTGACTTGGCCGAGCCCGTTGAGCCACGTGAGCTTGCGAGACTGTTTGAGAGACGCAAAACCCTCTGCATAGCGTTGTTGCAGCGCCGCGATGTTCTCGGGTACCGTGAACTCAGGCCCTTGAATTTCTGGCCAGAAGAAATGGGATAGGATCTTGGCATGGATATCAGGCGTATCGCCATTGGTCTGCCGAGGAATCCTCGTATTGTCCGGAGTAGTAGGGTGATGCGATGCATGACGCTTCGCCGCCAAACCTTGATCAGTCCTGACCACGGCGTCCACCCGGCGCGAGTCGAATATGTCGCGCAGCATAACCTCGCACGCCTGTAGGGCGTTATCCCCAAACCGGATCTTGAGAAGCTCGAGCACCGACATCTCCTGGTCGAAGTCGGCACGTTTCTGGATAAGCCGATCGGCCAACATGTTTTGCATCTCCCTGACAAAGGTTTCCTTGGATTCGAACAAACTGATCAAGCTACCGATGACATCCGAGGTCTTTGATTTGCGATAGTCGGGTGCGGCGTCGACGGGGTCTGGTACCCAGGTCATATCATCCCAATCCAGCTCGCCGCCCTCGCTTCTCAGCGAGTTCTGGTGTGCTTTGGTCAACTCAGCTGACAGCTCGACCAGTGTGTCGCCTGCGCTCGTGCTGCCATCTATATCAGCCGGGTCCGCCAAAAGCCCCCCGATAATCACCCTGACTGTGTCATCGCGATCGCGGAGGTACCGGCGGATGGGCCGGGCAATGCGATCAAGGAGAACGCCCTTTGGATCTAACAAATTGAAAGCTCTGATAACAGAAATGTACAATTGTAGTATCTCGACCGTCGACGCACCGGGGTGTAGCAGCCGCTGGTTGAGAGCCGCAATAAATGACTGGGTTAGATGAAAGCGCGATGCGGGATGCGTAGTGAATTGTCGAAGGTCCTCGATCGCGCCACTGCTAGCAGGCCACTCAACAATCACGTCAAACAACTCGCTAGTACGAAGGGCTCCCAATCGCGAGATGCCGATCTCCTGCCATTTTTCCACATCGGTCAGATTCACGTCGAGCGTATCAGGGTCTTTGGGCCCATATTCAGAAACTGTGATGACAGCCAAGACCTGAACAATCAACCTAGCAAACACATTTTCCACCCAATACCGAAGATGCTGTGTTGCCCAGGATGGGCCTTCCCACTGACTGGTATAAGCTGCTCGAACAAATTCGGTCATGAGGCTGTTCATGACTTCGGCGAACGTTTTCTGCGCCTTGTGTCCTCCCATTCCAACCTGCTGTAGGCCATTGAGAAGTGATAGAAGACGGCCCCGAGCCCCATTGACTTGTGCGTCGTCATCGCCGTCAATCAGTTGCGCGCGAACCTCGGCGGATGGTTCATCACGCCAATCGCGATATGAAACGGAGTATTGGCGGTCAACTTCCATGTTATCCACACTTCCAGCATCTTCAAATTCTTCGTCGTCATGCAGGGTATCGATTCCGAGGATTATTAAGGCGTCTTTCGCAATCTCGCGGGTAAGGAGGGCCGAGACCTGCGGCCAAGGGAACGTGTATGCAACCATCATGTGGAATCCGCGTCGGAGCTTGCCATAGGTCTTTTCCGGATCCGGGGGGTCTAGAAGCGGAATAAGATAGTTGAGGATCGGGTCGAAGTAAATTCGTCGCACCAGCTGTAGATAGTGAACGATTTTCTGTAGAAGTCCCTCTTTCTCGGGGGAGTTCAGAAGCTATCCTTGTCAGCATTTCGACGGTAGATTAGAAGTGTCGAGCTGGCTCACATCATACAGGCCACTGCGGAAGTTCTTCAGGAAATGTCGTCGTATCTCATACCCATACCAATCAAAAAGATTGCGCGCGGCGGGTTGCTCCGCCCGACGCAAGGATTGGGCCAGGTAGTGAAATGCATCATTCACCTCTTTCGAAGGTAACCTAGAGCGATTGGACAGATGAAGAAGCTCAGGGTCGCTAGTACTCGCAAATTGGGCGACGGTAAATCCGGCGTCTGGTAGCGAGAGGAAGTTGGTAGCTAGAAGCCATGCACGATCCCAGGTAGCTCGATCCGGACCGGGATTGAGGGGTTCCGTGTTGTAGTCTTGGAGCAAAGTGGCGGAAAACACGGAGTTAAATACGCGTCTCCGAGCGAGGAGAGCAGGCGATTCAACGGATGTCATGGTGGGGTGTCATATGAACGGCATTGTTGAGGTGGTTTGTGGAAAGGAATTCGTCCAGATGCAACATTCGAATCCAGAAACACAAACAACAAACAAGATCCAAATGAGGGGCTGACTCAGCGGAGGCTTATCGATAACGTATTCGGTAAGCGAGCCGCGGTTGTAAGCCAGCCGCGGAGAACACGCGTTTTTGACTGATTAAAATACTTAATTAATTCAACCACCAACCATGCCTCCAAAATCACGTCAAAATTCAAGAAATTCAATTGAGAAAGAGGGGAGAATCTTATTAGCTATATCAGCTCTAAAAAAAGACAAAAATCTCAAAGTTTCTGAAGCTGTACGCGCTTTTAATGTCCCTGAAACTACTCTTCGTGATCGGCTTCGTGGTATAAAACCACGCTCAGAAACTCGTGCAAATAGTCATAAATTGACTCAAAATGAAGAAGAATCGCTTGTACAGTGGATTCTCTCATTAGATCGACGTGGAGCCGCTCCCCGACCTTCTTATGTACGAGAAATAGCCAATATTCTGCTTGCTCAACGTGGAGATACAC